>CM019179.2:10577929-10639210 GCA_009739505.2 Apolygus lucorum
CTGCCGTCCAAAGGAGAAAAGCAGTAACTCGACTTTTTCACATTTTGACTTTTTGGTATCGTTGGATTCGTTAGTTCAATCTCTACCTTCTGCGATCGTGAAAAACAGTTTTCTACGAAAATTAAAAAAGTTATTAGCAATAATAGGTAGACTGTTTTCTAATAATAAAGGGTGGTACATGGGTAAAAGACAGTTTCGCCTCGTGCAATCCAAAAAAACAGTAATGAGGACAAACGGTGTTTTTCCGTTGCTTTGGGTACGCCAATCTGAAGTGAAATACAACAGTTTGGCGAGCAGACGGTTTTTTCCCGTTGTATCAGCTGCCTCTTAGAGAAACAGCGCTCGAAGCACTGCTTTTCACCGTTGGATTGATCCCAGATTCAGCAAATTTCGCTTACAGTTTGCACGTCTGGCCCGGAAAACTGTTTTCTTCTGTTGCATCTAGTGAACATTTTGAAACGTCAAATTGCTCAGCTTTCGTCGTTTCCTCCTCGTTTTAGTTGGTTTTTCAATATTTAAAAGTGAAAATATAGTTTGTAAAACATGTTTCGATGTTCAAAAATGGTCGATGCGTGCAAAAAAACTAAAAGTGATGAAAATTGTGTTCTTCGAAGCGAGAGAATTCGCTTCCGACGGAGGTTGACATTTGGGGACGGCGCGTTGTTGAGAATCAGTAATGAGTTCGCCTCAGAGATTTTCCCAATCAAGAAGCCAGGTAAGTAAATCGTGTACCTACCTACCTACGTTTGATGGAATGAATTTCTATATCATAAACAGTATCTGCATCACTTGTATGAAGTAGTCGCTAAATACCTACTACTTGTTGTTAGTTTGCTCCTAATGTTGAAGGTTCTTGGTGTCCGTTTGGTTGTGGAACTCATTTCAATCATAATTTGTTTAGGTTATGACATAGAAATCATCGATGTGATCCAGGAATTTCAAAGAGAATGCGCAGAAGAAACTGTCTTATAGGTTGGAAAAGCAAGCGGAGAATTTGCCTAATGAAGATGCATGTAAGAGCAAAACCGATTTCACCAGTGAGGCAGGTGAATACGAGTATTAATTACGAGTAACTAAAATGTGAGATCCAAACGCATTCTTGACAGGCCCTCAAAAACCACAAATTTGATCCAATATTACTGAACAACTACCTATCTCCACAAAGTTGCCCTGCCTCTTTGAAATTGCACTCATCTCAGCATCACCAACCTCTTTAGGTACCTATTTGGGAGGGGTGGTCGTAATGACAAAAGTATCTGACTGAAAGTATCTGAATCGATTTTCACAATAGTTTTACGTAACTATCAAGGTTACAGATTTTTTGGAACTGGACTATGTCAGATAATTTTGTTGGTATCTTTCGTTGGTATTCTTTATCTTTTTGTTGGTATCTTTTGTTGGGATCTTTTGGTTGGTTTTGAGGGGCTATCAAGAGAGTCATTGGATCTATCCCAACATTATAATTAATTATATACTATTATTTATTCTAACTCGAATTTTTATATGGTGAGGCAGGAATCGGTGAAGATGAAATCCAGACTTTCGGGGAGGAAGAAAACGTTGAGAAGATATTATCTTACCAGCCGAAAGAGCAAGTGTGCCTGCTGAATGAAAAAAGAGGCCAAATAGACCATCAACAAACCAAGTGAGCAAAGTACCTACTCGTCGATCATCTTGAATGTCATTAAAAGACCGAGATTTCATTGAGGCTTTCATTTTTTTCAGATATTGAGAGAGATCCTGACGAGTACTCCCTTTGGACCAGACCAACACTGAGATTGGATAGGTACTTTTCATTCGTTTTGGATGGCCACATGTCTTATAATATCTGGTCCATTTTCAATACGGCAGGTCTGTCTAGTTGTCCTGATTCACCCGAGTGCCAGGAGGAAGATTAATATTGAAAAATAACGACTTCGTAACTCCTAAAAAAATTATATTTTTCATACCGACTAAGATTATTATTTTCTTCTTTAATAAAGTTAAAGAACTAAAAATAAAGATCTCAACTAACTGTTTTCCATCCATAAACATCGTCTTTCTGAGTATCTATTTTATTAACTTTTACCCTTCTATTAATTTGTCATTGAATCGAGATTGCAGCTTGCATTTATGTTTGGAACTAGCAGGTAATTATCTGACGACTGGTGATTTAACTTAAGGTATCAATACAAAAGCTTCCTTTTTACCTTGACCTGGCAAGACAACTTTTTGATCCATACAAAGCTAAACAACAGCAATATGTTATAATTGCTGTTGTACGCAAAGGAAGAAAACAGTAAGCAAGAAACTGCTGTCTGTAAACTGATGGTTGAACAACGGAAAAAAACATTTTGTGAATGTTGCAAGGGTAAAAAGCAGTTTCACGCCATTACTGTAGAAACCCTCGCGGCGATTCCGGTAAAACACAATGGAGAAAAACAGTTCGATGAATTTAAAATACAATTTCCAGTATTTTGCGCGTGAAATCAATGAAATAAAATAAAGAAAGAGTGCGTGGATATTTAGCAAAAAGAAAATCATATTTTTGATCAACATTGAGGTTTTTATGGAACAAAACGTAAAACCTTGATTTTCTCAAAACTGGTTTTCTGGAAAAACTGCTTTTCTACTTTGGACGGCAGATTAGCAGGATTGATCAGTGTCCATATCATTAAGCTAATTCATCAGAAATTCAGCACGACCCCTCTCATGTTGACTCGCATTTGAAGAGGTGATTACCGATCGCTCACGTGGCTGTTTCCTTTTGTTTCCATCTCTTTGGGTGTCTCCAAACAGAGCGAGAACCTACCTTTGCATCGAGATAGACAGAAACACGTAGAAAGCGCAATGCCAGATTGTTATCATTTTTGCTGGTTCAGAACTCATCTGCGCTGTTAGAATTCAGCGTAAAAAAGAGATGAGTCTGTTAAACTTTCTGTACAGAAGCTTTACTAGGTTCCGATACCAGAGCTTCAACGCACAATAAGAAACGAACAAACGAATCGGCTGATGAAACGGAAAACGAACATCAACGAAGTCTCCATTTTCTGCCTGAGCTAAAATTTATATCAACGCCATTGTTTTGACTAGGGGTTCAAGCAACAGTTTTGGTTTATTATTTTCAATAATGAACCAATGGAATCGACCAAGAAATTTGTTTTTTTAACACCCCCTCAAAATTTGTTGGTTTGCGTTCCAAGGTATGTAGAATCCAAAAATTGAATGAAACGCTGCAAATTATTTCACAATTGTTTATTATTTTTCTTTAAAGATAACTCGTCTGCAAAGCCACCATCCATCCAACATGAAGAAAAACATTAATCGCATTTCGGTCAACTGAAATTTGAACGGAGATTAGGCCTCTTTTGGTTTATTATTTTCAATAATGAACCTTTGGAATCGAACTAGAAAAAAACATTTTTAACACCCCCTCAAAATTTGGTGGACGCCGTATGCGGCATTTTCCCCACTTAGCATTGACCGATTTCAATGAAATTTGGTATGTAGGCTCCAGTTGGGGTCTAGTTGTGCCCCAAAGATTTTGGTTGATGTAGGTCATTTCTAAGGGTTCAAAAATAAATTTTTAAAATTTTGAAAACGCCCTAACTCAAAAAACTTTGATATAAAGGTATTGTTTTTCCTTCAATTTGAGATTCTATAGAATTTTTAAAAATTTTTGAGACCACGTGGAGCTCTCTAGGACAAACCGTTCGTTCCCTACGAGAATTAAAAGGTTTTACGTACGATAAATCAGAAACACGAGTGTGAATCGCAAAAGAGGCCTAATCTCCGTTCAAATTTTAGCTGACCGAAATGTGATCGATGTTTTTCTTCATGTTGGATAGCTGATGGCTTTTCAGACGAGTGATCAATATAGAAAAATAATAAACCATTGTGTAATAATTTGCAGCGTTTTCCGATTTACACTCGTGATTCTGATTTATCGTACGTCCAACCCTTAAATTCTCGTAGGGAGCGAACGGATTGTCGTACAGAGCTCCGCGTGGTCTCAAAAAATTCTACAAATTCTATAGAATCTTAAATTGAAGGAAAAACAATACCTTTATATCAAAATGTTTTGAGTTAGGGTGTTTCCAACATTTCAAAATTCATTTTGAACCCTTAGAAGTGACCTACATCAACCAAAATCTTCGGGGCACAACTAGACCCCAACTGGAGCCTACGTACTAAATTTAATCGAAATCGGTCAATGCTAAGTGGGGGAAAAAACGTACGGCGGACGGACGGCCAAAATTTCATTCGATTTTTGGATTCAACGTACCTTGAAACGTAAACCATCAAATTTTGAGGGGGTGTTAAAAAATTTTTCTTCTTGGTCAATTCCAAAGGTCCATAAATATATAAACAGATATATGTAAACATAAATAGTACACAGATTTTCCTTAGGTTTAATTCATTTTGCGAAAAGTTTAATTAAATTTCCCAAAATGTTTAATTCAATTAGCTGAAGTTTTATTCAATACGCGAAATTTGTAAAGTGCGAATGCTATATAAGTAAAACAGTGCTATTCGATTTCCACCAGACTTTGGTATCAGCGATGCACCTTCACAAAACTGAAACGAAAATTAATTTTGGTTCATTACGGTAATAGGTATAACTATCATCAACTCCGACCAAGGGTGTAATGGATTCTTCTAATGAGTCCTACCTACTTCCCTCACAAGCCACAAGTGGAGTGGAATCCATAGTAAAAGGATCTCTCAAGCGATAAAGATGGGTTTAACTCTACAACCCGATCCGTTGCGTCTATCTCGTTCAATTTTTTATCACCCACAGCTCAATAAGGGTAGTGCTCCCAGCGTTCCCCCTTCGGCATCCCGTTTAGATTATTCATTCGAGTAATTTCCCTGTTAGGTGCTTTCCTATTCGGTCACTCTTTAGCAGGAGCCTAATCCGATTTTAACGCGGCCATTAACCACGAGGAACCCCTCCGAAGTTGCCAAAGGGAAGTTTGGATGCGGGCTCTCGAACCAGATGCCGACTTTAGAAGGTGAACATGAGAGGTTGTGAGTCGATAACTCACCAGTACTGAAGGTTTCCATGCAGAACTACTCCGGAGCACTCAGCTCCAACTACTGACTCAATCATAACTGCTTGATATTGCAGTTAATGATCACTTCGTTGAATATCAATCCTCGTTTCAGAAAGCTTCAAAACAATCTGAGAAGCACCACCAGCACGAATACAAACTGATGAAACACAAAGTTTATCAAGAAATAACTCAACGTGATTCAAACTACCCCGCAGTGTAGATTGAAAGCCACTTCTTTTGTGCAAGCTTCCCACACCTCAAAAAGGCCTTTTCACGAGTTTTCAAACGTTTCTGCCGTCGAATTAAACTTTTCGCCTTTCAAATTAGAACTTTTGTCAAACACAATAACAGCCCGGTCTCGATCGATGGACTGATGAGAGTTCGGAGTTTATTTTGCAGCTTTGATTCGTCGTTGACGATGAGTTTTAAAGGTACAGAGTGAATTTGCTCAAAGCTTGAAATTATCAAGTCAGAACACTGCCGGAAATTCTATTATGATCATGACAGTATTTACAGAAAGTTTTGATTAACCACTTTTGCTGACGTGCTTTGTATTAGAGCAGCAGATCACAAATTGGGTTATGTTACACGCAGTAATATAATGATATTAGATAGAAATGGTAGAAATGTAAGCTTGATTAAAACACCTTGAATAACTATTTATTGAGCTGACATGGTAATGAGTGATTGTTGAAAAAAAAAAACGCTGCAAATGATCACACAATGGTTTATTATTTTTCTGTGTAGATCACTATCCTGCAAAGAACACAGATTTGCCATCGTCACTACTTACCTTCCAACCATATTTTCGATTCACAATGAAGTTAATTTTGAAGAAATAAACGATTCACATTATAGAAAATAGGAAGGTGTGTGTGACTTCAAAAGGAAATTTGAATACTGGTTGCTAAGGACGAATAACCAAGAAAAGTCGAAGAAAGGAACAACGATCGCATTTTGGTCAGCTAGAATTTGAGCGGAGATTGGACCTCAATGGTGATTCACACTCGCGATTCTGATTTATCGTAAATCCGACCCGTTCTCGTAAGGAGCCCACGGTTGGTCCTACAGAGCCCCGGGTGGTCTCTAAAAATTCTTAAAATTCAATTCTATTTTAAAGTGATGAAAAAACAATACCTTTAGGTATATCAATATTTTTTGAGCTATTCAAAATTTCAACCCTTATTTTTCAACTCTAAGAAGTGATTGAAATCAACCAAAAGCTGCGGGGCACAACTAGACCCCAAATGGAGACCATGAACCAAATTTCTTCAAAATCGGTCCATGGAACTAAGGAAAGTGCCGCCGACGGCGGACGAACAGACACATTTTTATTAGATTTTTGGATTCTGCGTAGGTATTCACCTTGAACCGTAGGTGTTAGAAAAAATTGTCTTATTATCTATAGCCATTATCTATTATTCTATTATCTAGATAACCCTAACGTCTTTATGGAAGGATGAGGAACTTGGTCGTCTTTCTGAATTTTCCCTCCTGCAGTATGATACCTCTGTGGTCCGGTATGGCTTTTAACTGTTATTTACATCCTAACGGAGGGGTGGGGACCGATTTTGTCTTCAGTATGTGACTAACGGGTACTCACTGCAGTTTTCTTCCCTAGTGCTTCAATCATGAGCGGTCACCCAGAATTCATTCTATCAATATTCTATCGTTTTTACTCCCTACTAAGAGTCTGGCAGTTTGTTGATGTAATTTTTCCTTTTTCGTCTCCATTATTACCACTTTTTACGTCGATCCTTCTGGAAGGACGTCAGAAGAATACAAATTCAAAATCGTTCCGTCCCTATATTTTTTCATGTGCTGATTTCCTTGGATTTCTCGCTTTTTTGTAGGAAGCTGCTTCTTATACATCAAATATTGGATTTTTTCAGTAAATGATGATGCAATAGGTCAAGGAAAAGTCGGTATATCTTTATTACCTCCAACAAATGCCCTTCATGACCTCACCGGATGAGAGTCCTGTTATTGATAATTAGCCCGGGAGTCAACTTTTTACTCCTGTAATTATGAATAGCATCCCCCATGATCTCATGATGAAGATGATTAAAGCGATGGTGATCCCCAACCATCTACTTCCAATGAAAATATTTCCAGCGAGAAGAGGGGCAACCAAGAAATCGCACAAATGGACAAAAAACCAGTCTTTTCCAACTGCACATAGAGAGTGGGCATCAATGATTGGTCCCAAACAAGATTTGTCACGCCTCGAGTTTTTCGCACTGTTTTTTTGATAAAAATAGCAAAGATTTTCGATGAAATGAAATAGACTGAAAAATAGGAAAGACTGTCAATGAGTGAAAATCAAATACTAGAGATGCATCGTACAGTTTGCAGCCTTCCAATCGTGTTCAATGATAATATTATTGAATTTATTTATAATTTTTTAGATTCGATAAGAAAGAACACTACGTTGGAGATACGGAAGTAGACGAAAAGACATGAGAAAGGGAAGGAGTTGCACTGCAGATTTTGCAAGAAGAAATCGACAACCGTATGCTTGAAATATGACATACCTCTACACACTTCATGTTTTCTATCGTTCCATACAAAATAAATTTTGTCAATTTTAAATGATACGTAGTTTTATATGCAGTTTTGATTGAATAAAAAAGCGAATTTTCAATCTTGAGTTTCATTTGTTATCTCATTAGGATAAGGAATACGCGAGAGAGTTTGGTTGCTACTAGAGATGCATCGTACAGTTTGCAGCCTTCCAATCGTGTTCAATGATAATATTATTGAATTTATTTATAATTTTTTAGATTCGATAAGAAAGAACACTACGTTGGAGATACGGAAGTAGACGAAAAGACATGAGAAAGGGAAGGAGTTGCACTGCAGATTTTGCAAGAAGAAATCGACAACCGTATGCTTGAAATATGACATACCTCTACACACTTCATGTTTTCTATCGTTCCATACAAAATAAATTTTGTCAATTTTAAATGATACGTGGTTTTATATGCAGTTTTGATTGAATAAAAAAGCGAATTTTCAATCTTGAGTTTCATTTGTTATCTCATTAGGATAAGGAATACGCGAGAGAGTTTGGTTGCATATTCCACTGACGTCCTTTTGGAAGGATGTCTATTTATGACCTAATTAAAATGGGAAAAATTGCAAGTGTGCCAAATTTGTCTTCAGACAACACCTATGACACTAAAGATACGAAAAAATTCAAAAAACTTAATGAAGGAAAATTCGGGGTTATCTGGGATAATACTACATTAGAAATGTGTGTCACGACCGACCGATCCACTAATCTGTGTTCACTGCTCTCAAGAACGAAACGTCAATTGGAATAATGGGAGTAAAAACGGGACTGAATCACATCCAATTCTTCTGAAACTTCGCATGACCAACTTGTCGCGTGCTCCCGTTGCATGCTGACTGGGGTGTTTCATCATCTTGGAGTCGAGTGATGACGCAACGTGTCTTGAGATCGTTAGCACAATTGTAGTTTTTTACCCCAGATTACCCCCTCCCTGTGTTTCAGGGGAATCAGGGAGAACACGCTGATTTTAATCCGATGGCGATAAAATTCAGAGTAGGTAAAATGTCTCGAGACTAACCAGCATCAACCGGCCAATCCATTCTGGTACCTAATTTTGATAGACCAAAACGCCAATTCCCTTCTGGTATCCTGGTTTGGCTAGACCAGGAATCCACCTTTTCTCAAGTCTACCTTTTGCAGTATTATATTTCATTCATATTTCAACTGTCTCGAGACTAACCAGCATCAACCCGCCAATCCCTTCTGGTACCTAATTTTGATAGACCAAAACACCAATTCCCTTCTGGTATCCTGGTTTTGTAGACTAGGACTCCACTTTTATCTCAAGTCTATCTTTTGCAGTATTATATTTCATAAATATAGTGAATTCTCAAAATTTTGGAGCATTCAATTCAAGCAGTAGGTATTCAATTCACAACAAAGAATGTTGAATGTTTAAATCAGAACAAAATCTATACAAAACTAATTCTGATTCTTAGTCGACGTTTTTAACTTTTTACCAGCTTGTTCAAGAGTGCTCATTGTGAAAATGTCTTGTCAGATGGTGTACCTAAGGGTGCAATGTCGACGTCAATCCCACGCGTACATCTAGTTGAATTACCTTCCCGGATTCACGATCTCGAAGTGCGAACCAAATATCTCAACGGCGTCATAAAACTGATTGCCCAGCCCGGCTGAAGCGAAAGAATTCTATCCCGAGGGATACGGAAAGAATAAAAGGCAGTCATTCCAGCGCAGAGAAAACACAAAGAGAACGGCAGAACAAGTTGTTGAAGAAGCCGGAAGGGAAAGAGAATATGTCATCAGCGAAGGTTATTCCCGCGTAGGTTGACCCGACCAATAAGGAAGCAAAGGAAGCACTATTTTTCGTTTGTCAAGACGTGCCTCCGCCCGACAATAAGCCGGGAGTTATGGGGGCTGTCCCACATATATATTTATATGCATATTCCGAGAGGTTCATGTCCCACTTTCTCCAACGGCAGGAAGGCTTTCGTCGTTCTTATTTCCGTCGTTGGGTTCATAAAAAGGGAAATATTACGTCATATTTCGGCGGATTTGATTCAGTTAGGTTCTTTAGTGTTCGGAGGAGCTGGGATGAATAAGAGGTTGAAAGTAAATCAGGGTTGGTACATAATTTTCTCTATGTAGGGTTATATATTATTCTCAGTAGGGAAATTCATTGCTGTTTAGGAATTCATTTGGTAGTAGCTCACAGTCGGAATGAATGGGTTTTCAATTAAGTATGTGGGTACCTCACCTGATTAGTTATCCGGATCACGCAAGGCTAGAAAGTTGGAGTCAGGGAGAAAATGCGTTCCTACTAACCCTGGAGAATACATGGTGTACAATACTTGGTAGCCAAACGAATGTAGGACTGTGGACAGTTGTCAGCTTGTGGTCAAACGCACAGATATACAGGTGCTGTGAGATGAGAGTCTAAACGTGGTCATAAGTGGAATCCATCACTTCAAGGAATTGGGACCGATCCATTACCTACAGTTGAACTTCAGTAAGTGTGTACGTTCTCTTCTCAACAGCCCTCTGCAGGTTGTATGAAGCATCCTGATGAAAAAATATCGAATATTGCCACAAGGCAGCTGATCAAGTAAAAACTTGAATGGTTGCGGAGTAGTCCAGTGTAACGGATGAACACTATTAAAAATCAATTAAAATCAAAATCGAAACGAATAAAATCACTCGCGATGAGATTGTGGAAAACCATTTTAATAAAAACGGAGTTGAGTAGAATGTTGTCTATTTCCACGAAAATAATGAGTTACAAGTTAAATCGATTTCGAGGGTTAGGTCATCATCAGTTATTGCTTGTTACTGATGATGACCTAACCGTCGAAATCGATTTAACTTGTAACTCATTATTTTCGTGGAAATAGACAACATTCTACTCAACTCCGTTTTTATTATCAAAATCGAAACTGATGTTTGAGCTTTGTCAAATCGGAATTAGTTATTTTTCTCGTCCGATCATAAGAATACCTGTCAACGCTGATTTTAAGAAATAAGGATGCATATTAAAAGTTGAAATATTGTTAAACTATGGTTGTGCGTAAGGCGTTCCAACATCACCAAATGGGGATTTGTTCTCCGCGCGCTGTTAGCGCTGGCATAGGAGTGGAAAAATCCTCTCAGTGACCTCAGTTCCTTCCAGGGCGAGCGTCCAAAAAACAATGCACCTAAAAGTTGAGCTTCATCCAATCGTCGACTCAGTCTGTCGCGGAGATTCAACTTTCAGAGCGACGTGATCGCATTTTCTCGTGGTCGGTCGTTTATTCATGTCACCGCGTTCACGTGTGAAAGGAACACTAAAAGGCTTCAGGAGAACAACGCGAGGACTGAAAAGCGTCATTCCCGGCGAAAATTTCCTTCGGTAAGAACAATGGAGATGCGGTCAAGCGGGTTCAACTGGAACCCGCCGGCCGTTAGCGCACATTTTCCAGACCGCCTCCCAACTGCACAAATCCCCTCATAAGACAAGAGAGCTCGTATCCAGTACGTATTCCATTCGGAGGTTTTCATAGGTTGGCAACGATGATGGAGAGAGAGACCCTTGTAAAGACAGAACCACAATCCTCGGATGAACACAAGAGACGTCGTCAAAGAATGGTGGGAAAAAGAAGAAGAAATCCTGTACCTAAAATCTAACAATGTATACGTTTACAACAACGAACTACATAATAGTTCATCTGCTGGTAGACAGATAAAGGTCACATGAAGACGAGTAAAATTTGATTATGCTAGTTAGTTTAAATATCAACAATTAGGTAGGTGGAAGAATTTCTTTCTTTTGAATTATAAATTATACCATGAAAAAGTTCTCCAAAATCGAAATTTCCACTCGCATTTTACGTTTTAGAGCTTCTTGAACGATTTTGGTTCCGTGTCTGTCTGTCATGAAATCCTCGTAACGGGCATAACTATATGAAGTTATTGTCTGATTTCGATGAAATTTTCAGGGATTGTTCGGGTTGGCGTGTAGACGGTTCCCTATTAACCTTCATCCGCTCGCGCCCCCCTGAGTCACACTAGCGATCGCGGGGCGGCTGATAGCCGCCCGTCACATTTTTCCTTATTTCAATGGATTTTTTGGTACTTCAACTCGATAACGACAAGGATTTGGGTTGGTCATCTTGTAAGTGAGTTCATACACATTATTTAGAATGAAAAACTTTTATTGAAAATAATTATAAACTTTGGTAAACAAAAATTAAAAAAAAAAAACGTCATAATATTCTTTCTGGGATTCCTGCCTAGTGACTAAACTATCACACTCTGTTCAATAAATCAAATTGTTCTTCATAGCAGAAGATATATAATCACATTATTAGAAGGAACCATGCAAAAAATTTTATTATAAACTTTGGTAAAAAAGAAATAACGTCTAAATATTTTTCTTCAGCTTACTGCCTAGTGACTAAAGTATCACATTTCTTCGATAAATCAAATTGTCCTTCATAGCAGAAGATATCAAATCTTTAGAAGAAACCATGCAAAATTACGAAATAATACCTAAGGATAAAAATGGTAGGTATGTAGGTACCTGGTAGAAAACTAGAAAAATAACGTACTTACGAAAAAAGCGAATCACGAGTAGGTACCAAAGCAAACATCACAAATGATAAATGAAACTCAGGTTTTTATCGGCATTTCTTCCGAAACATACATAGCTACTCATAACGAGGCTGAATGAAGTAAAAAAATATACTTACATTTCACCGTGGACGTTCAAAAAAATGTTGCACTGCCGATCGCGGGGCGGCAGTTAGCCGCCGAACTTAGTCACTCAAACTTTGAACGTGTATTGACAGCCACCAACGTAACGCAGAAGGAAAAGGTTAACGACATCTTGCAGAGGAAAGTCCAACTAGAGAATACAACTGCACTTTCCCGCTCTCTTGCGTGCCAGTTATGTTTTGCCGCGCAAAATTCATCGCGGGCGGCAGTTTGCCGCCCACGCGAGCGGATGAAGGTTAAAATCATCACCCCCGGACTGATAGTAGCCGCTGTGCATACGCAAACGTGAATTCCTTGTAACAGCCATGACTTCTAAATTTTCCATCCGATTTCGATGAAATTTCGCTGGATTGTTCAGATTGGCGTTTAGACGGTCCCCTATGAGGGTAGTGGAAGGTACTTAGAGATTGATGTTTTGAGATTGTTTGGTTTCTTATCTCTCTCCCTGAAGGTATGAAGTTCATTTACGGACATGTACAGTTTTGTTGATGGTCACCCTTCTACCTTCCCACCCTAAGGTGAGCCTCTCACCTCCCCTCTTAACCAGTCGTTTGCCGTTCTTCTTTGTCCCCGGACCCACGCTACAAACCTTCCATAAAAATATTAACTTTATCAACAAGTTTTTAGTGAAGTCGCGGTGTGAACCATCCCCAATCGCGAAATTCACCTTCGAGGACGGGAAGCGAAAAGGATCCTTCCCCAAGGTACCGTGTGTCCTTCATACCGAATTTCTCCCTCCAAAATCAATTTTCTATGCCAGCGCTGTGCAGCATTTTTTAATCTATTCACAGGATAGGTACTGCACAGAGATTGTATCGGATCGTCTATACAATTGGGTTGTGAATACGAGGAAGCTATATGCCACACCCAATCGAAAGACTTTTGGATTATTATTTTCAATAATGAACCTTTGGAATCGACCAAGAAAAAAAAATTTTACCACCCCCTCAAAATTTGATGGTTTACGTTTCAAGGTACGTAGAATCCAAAAATCGAATACAAATTTGGCCGTCCGTCCGCCGTACGCCGTACGCGGCACTTTTGCCACTTAGCATTGACCGATTTTGATGAAATTTGGTATGTAGGCTCCTTCTGAGGTCTAGTTGTGCCCCGAAGATTTTGGTTGAGGTAGGTCACTTCTAAGGGTTCCAAAATCAATTTTGAAATTTTGAAAACGCCCTAACTCAAAAAATTTTGACATAAAGGTATTGTTTTTCCTTCAATATAAGATTCTATAGAATTTTTTGAGGCCACCCGGAGCTCTGTAGAACAAACCGTTCGCTCACTACTAGAATTTGAAGTTTGGACGTACGATAAATCAGAAACACGAGTGTGAATCGCAGAAGAGGCCTGATCTCCGTTCGAATTAAATCTGACCGAAATGCGATCGATGTTTTTCTTCATGTTGGATGGTTGGTGGCTTTACAGACGAGTGATCTATATAGAAAAATAAAAAATAATAAACCATTGCGTAATAATTTGCACCGTTTTTTTCTGTAAATCTATTGAAGCTTTCCTCCTTTTTGAGGAGTATAAGGAATCCTAAAGTGGAGGTTTGGACATTTTACTTACTGTCTTTAAAATTTAATTTCCCACTGCTGGAGATTTTTAATTTTTTTAATTAGAAAAAGTTCATATCAAACGTCATCAAACGTCAGCTCGTATAAAATAATTGGGTCTCTGGTGGTGATGGGAATGCACACTCGCCCCACCCAGGTGAACAAAGTGCGCACATATTCGCCTTTTTTTGTAAACACTTTCCTAATGCTTCTAATATGTTAATCAGAAAAAGGTACGACTCGAGAGATTATGAAGCAATTACGAACCGAGACAACTCTAAATAGAAACAAATTAGCTATCTAGCAAAGTCAAATTAGGGTTTTTCTCGAACTCACCTGCCCCACCTAATCTTACCTGTATTTTAAAATCAAAACTCATGATTTTTAAATTGTCACGGTCCTATTTTCGGGGTGCAAGGTTGAATATGATTGATGGTGTTTGCAGGTAATCAAAATATTATAACTTAGTATGTTGTAACTTAAACAAATTATTGCTATATATTTTGGACGGGAACATTTTCCACCTATAAATTTCTCCAGAGAGTGAAGAAGAAATATAATTTGAAACCCAATGCTACTGTAACTTTTCCCCATGGTACGCATTATTTACGTCGTTTCAAGTCAGCTGGCACAAGACCTGTCTACCATGAAAGCCGTTAAAACGTTTGGGATTGGTGTGAATATCGGAATTAGGTTTAACAAACTTTTATAGCCGGAAAAGGCGTGGGAAAAAAGAGAAAAAACTCGACGGGAGCTTGGTTGAGATTGTCTGGTTTCTGAGGGCTTAGTCGCTGAGTCAGCGCCCTGTCGCTTTGGATTAGGGAGATCGTCACTTACGGCGAGAGGCTTCCTCCTAATTTTCCCGGATACCCTCAGCTCCGATCCAATCTCGGTCAATGTAGCTGAAGGCACTTCCGTCCTCGCATTTCACTGGCGCTTCTGAAGCAGATTCTGAAGGGTGCTATGTGCGCATGGAAAACAGAATTATTACACCATAAAAATACAACCTCCCAAAATAAAATACTGGGAAGTATAGTGAGTGGACCTTGGTACGTGAGAAACAATTAGATTCATCGAGACTTGAGGATGAAACAGTCCACGAAATTATCGCAAGGTACGAGAGGAAATAACGCCTCCACAATCATGAGAACCCAGATCAGAATCAGAATAATCCCCAGAATAAATAGAAAAGTATAAAAAATAGAAGATAAATAAATAAGATACAAGTAAATAAAGAATAGAAAAGAAATATAAAAAGAATAAAACCCAGAATCAGAATGCTTCACGTTTTGGACAACGAATGTGAACTCCGGCGACAAAACCGAAATGAACCACTGACTTAGAGCTTATAGCTGAACTTTTAGTTCAATTATAGCTCAGTGTTAGAGATACTATTTCGAGAATGGGCTGTAAACTGTTTTACCGTAAACGGTCTCTCAAGGAGTATACAATGAAATGTGATATTACAAGATAGATTCTACTTTTAAATATTCAGTTGCAATAATAATCACGTGAATAGAAATACAGTTAACGATGTCTATAGAAGAGATAAAAACAGTGGATTACAGTCAAATAAGAAGTGCTCAGGAGGATGATGATGATCTTGAGACCCCTCAAAAATCAAACACGTTTATTTGCTATTTTTGAACACTACCGTTCACTAGCACACTCTGGAATGAAAGCAACCACAAAACTGATTTCCTCCAACTTTGTTTGGCCGAAAATGGACTGCGTAACCAGTAATCAAATTTCCATATGAAGCTTTCTATTTTTCCAATCGAGTGTGAAGCGTTTAGTTCTTTCTAATAAACTTGATTGTGAAGGTGTGAAGCCAGTATGGTGTGGTAGGTAGTACCTAGCTGGTAGGTAAAAAAAAGTTGGTGGGTAAAAAAAATGTTGGTGGGTAAAAAACGCTGCAAATCATTGCTCAAAGGCTTCTTCACTCTTCAGATCACTGATCAGCTGAGTGAGCTCCGAAGCCATTTTCAATCCTATTGAATGGAAGTGCTCTTCCAGGCGTCTCCAGCATTCGAGGAGATCTTCTTCGCTCCTCAGATCACTGATCAGCTGAGTGAGCTCCAAAGCCATTTTTAATCCTATTGAATGGAAGTGATCTTCCAGGCGTCTCCAGCATTCGAGGAGATCTTCTTCACTCTTCAGATCACTGTTCAGCTGAGTGAGCTCCAAAGCCATTTTCAATCCTATTGAACGTAGGAAGCTAACATTTGAGAGGGAAGGTCAAGGGAGAATACAGGTGATCTATACAGAAAATAATAAACCTTTGAGCAATGATTTGCAGCGTTTTAATCTATAATTGTTGCAAAAATATTTGTAATCATGATTTAGTGAAATCCTAGGTACCTGCCGCATGATTACTATCATTATTCCATTCATCAAAATTTGATGAATCATTTAATGATGTACAGTGATGAGGGTATCACTGACCTATGAGCAGCTTCGATGCCTCATATCGATACCGATCGAGCACAAAGGTGCTATGTCCAAAAATGGAGTTTTGAGAAAAACGCAAAATAAATTATCACCAATGCACAATTCCTAAAATAATAGCTTATTACACTAAACTATTTAATTTCCTCAAAAACTTTTGAAGCTATTATCGTCAAGAAAACTCAATAATAGTTTTTGAATAGTTAGTGAATAACTTTGTTGAATTTGAGTTTTTCTGAAATTAAACAAAAGTAAAAAATGTGGAAGGTGGATGGCCATAGCGCCTGTGTGCTTTAAGGTTTCGATATTATTGCTAGCAGCACGCTGAAAGAGTTGGACCATATCAATTTCCAGTGTTCAGTGTCAATCGTCTGAAATACTGCAAACAGATGTAAACATCCAATCGCGGAGCAAAGGCAAATTGAATCTCAAATGCCAAAGGGACTTTCTCTGCAACCACAAATCACTTGATTTCACTCCATCTGGTTTCCCTATTTATCAAGCTGAATTCAATGCTTCTCCACAACAGTTACGGCTTGATGAGGTTTATTAATAAATAAAGTAGGAAATGCTCCTCATCGAAAATGGAGGTAATTTTCCAACAAATGGAGAGCAATGACCAACGCAGAATGGTTATCTAAACCAAAAACAATAACTTTGAGCAACTATTGTCAACCCTTTGCTTCCGGTAGGTAGGAGATTTTTTTACTATAAAATTATGGTTGTAATAAATTTAAGGCTGTAATATTTTGAAAATCTATGTTTCCTTTAGCAAATAATTATGACTCACTAAACTCTTGGAAACTCCAAGTAACAACCGGTAGGTGAGTGAAATTGTTTCTGTTACACGGTTGCCCTGTAGGCCGATTCGTAAGTAGATGATACTGTTCAAACTCTTCCAGTGCATTAATGAGTTGTTTGGCAACTTGTTTGACTCGCAGTGAATTTCCCTCGGAAAAGTAGCAGAGAGGAACTCCGACACGTGTTCCTCGTTAAATTCTCCCGGCAGATGACTTCATAACGAACCAAAGAGTTTCACGAGCAAGTTCCAACTAACTAGTCTGTACATTGAACGATGAGGATTGAACACAATTCTCACTATTTGTCACAATAATATTCTGTGTATGGTCATAATTATTTTCTATGGTCATGTAACACCATAAAAAAAGGCTGGATTACAGAACGAGCAATAGAGTTTTAATAAGAAATGCTGCACAACCGTGCTTATTATTGTGAGTATACTGGTAGCAACCTATATTGTTTTCGTAGTCTTCTCCTGCAAACATATTCACTCCAAACATTGCTACGACGGATGAAAAGACTAGAGGTCACAAATGGTATTGATCAAGATGTCGACATTCCACTGGTTAGTATCAAGGGGATTAAGCTCATAATCGGTAAGGAAATCAGTCCAGAAAAGGCTCCTGGCGACGACCTTATCACTGGTCAGATTCTTAAGCATCTCCTGCGTGAAGCCATTGCAAAAATAACCATGATTACCAATACAATTATAAAACACCGTTGAATTCCTCAGTTGTGGAAGATTATTCCTGAACCTGGAAAGCTTCCCACGGAGCCAAGTTCGTATAGACCAATCTCACTTCTACCAGTATTATCAAAATTATTTGAAAACTAATCCACAAGCGACTAGTACCCATAATCGAAGAACGTAAGCTGTTTCTAAGGCACCAGTTTGGCTTTCGATAGAAACATTCCACGATCGATCAAGTCCATAAAATAACACACTATAATTGAACAAGCCCTTGAGGAAAAGAAAGTCTACTCAGCCGTCTCCCTTGACATCGCTCAGGCGTTTGACAGACTTTGGCATGAGGGACTCAACTACAAGCTAGGCTAAAAATCTACCAATAAAGTATGCTGAGCTGCTTCAGTCTTATCTCACCATTCACTACTTCAGAATAAAGCAAGAAGGCGTCCACTCAGAGCCAAAGCTAATCAATGCCAGTGATATATACCAGTGATCTCCCAGAAATCGGAATGAACACCACAGCCACCTACGCAGATGATACAGCGATTTTGGCAGTCGGAGAATGTAACACTGAATCCACCAACAAGTTAAATCAATCAATATCCAGCGTACAAGTCCTTGATGAAAGTGATATCATCAGAAGATTGAAGCGTACCAAACCACTTGACCTAGCTAACTTGTGATGCAGTGAAGTGAAACATCCACCATAATCAACAAAACTCAGTGATGTATTTTAGTTTTGAATATTTGTCCGTATTTCCCCAAATAATATTGTTAATAAGTTATACTTGATGCGATAGAGTATTGAAAGAAAATCATGGACATGAATAGATTCATCGAATATACGAGTACTAGCAGATCACTTTCATCATCTTGCAGTACGCGTTGCATTGTTAGCATAGATGAAGCGCAGGTCATTAACTGCAAGCCGATACCATTATGTAGCTTCTGACGATAGGAATGAATTTTCCGCCAGCTCAGTTGCCACTTCGACAGCCATTTGAACAGGACGTGACTCCCAATGGGTCATTTTACGGCCAGCGATCAAAGGAAACTCCGTCAACTGCCTAAACACCACGCTACGTTGCGTCTACCAGAGTATCCAGTTTCCTCATATTGGTGAATGTTGAACTTTTCTCGCCTTCAGAAATATCAAATGACACACAACATTCTCGATTCCCTGTGGATGTTTTAGAGTAAACGACACTTTCATCTCGGTTTCCACCAATTTACGAAAAAAAGCTTAATCATTGATTAGGTATGATGGGGAAACTCTCGCTGTATCCTAATTACTACTTGGGAGCAATATCGATGCCTTAAAGCACAAAGGCACTATGTCCAAAAATTTTAGTTTTGGGATAAATGAGTTAGCAAATTAATCGTTTCATTGAAATGCGTTTTGTGTTGTACTCAGTTGTCCATCCTTGGCAGTTGGGCTCTGGCAGTGGTTGAGACAACATCACTTGAAGTGTGCTCTGTGTTAAACCTGTGATTTGAGTGGGTTGTTGGAGGAATTTGACGCTGATTTTTGGCAGAGATCTTCTTTAAAGTGAGTTCTTTCCATTTTTCTAGTGGATCTGACCCCTTTCAAATTAGGACCCCCAAAAAAGGGCAGGTGCCCTTTTTCATTAAATCTAGAGCTGTGACCCCCAAATTTTATTTAATAATTGGGTAGAGAAGGTTTTAATACACATTGTATCAAAATTTGAAAAAATTTTATGCAGCGGTTTAGCCTGTAGGGAATTTCAAAGTTTGGCCCATAAGGCCCTTTGTGTTGAGAAGAGTTGAGAAGATAATTAAAAGTTGTTCACTCCCCCTCTGGAAACAGAGGCACGTGTCGAGGTCAGTCTAATTGAAGCGTGAAACCTGCAAAAGGGCCTATGTGCCAGCTGGCAAAATTTTACAGGAGAGATGAAAAACAGCACTACTCTTTTACAAAAAATTCTAAAATTATCATTCTTCATTCACAATTTACTTTGAGTGAATCTATATCAGATGAAACCTGGAAAATATTTCATTCTTGGGTGATAACTAGAAAAATGAGCAATTCCAACCAAAAGGGCCTAAGTGCCACTCTAGTTGCACCTGTGCTCAATGCATTGAAACTCTTGTGCAATGGATTTAAGTTGTGTGGAGTAGTTCATGATTCAGGATTTTTATGAACAAGGCAATAAATTCGTGAAAATTAAGGATAATATTTAGTTAAAAAGAAACAAATTAACGGAAGAGAATATCAGTTTCATCAAAATCATGCACTCAATTTTTTTTCTTCATCTCTGCAACGATGTTTCCATAAAATGCTTGATTTTTTGGTTGCACGTAAGGGATCATGCTCTCGATGTCTTTAATTTTTCCGGCGGTCCATGGTTTGGGGACTGTAACGGCTTCATTAATGTTCAAGGTGGCAAAAGTTTCTTCTGTGACCCCATTCTTGAAAATTTTTACCTCCCGATACGGAGCAACTTCGCTATATTGATTCTTCACCAACACGCATCCTTTTTTCAAAGTCTCTCGGTTGATTTTCAACTGCGTAACCTGGGAAATACCGAGTTTTCCCGTATCTAGATGAGCTTTTGCTATAGCCATCCAATCATAGAACCGTGTCATCTCCTTCACCACAAACTTGGGCTCGCTCTGTTTGGCGTGCACTATGATTTTTATTAGGTCTCTGGGAACTTCGGGCTTCAAACCTTTTTTTGATCTTTCAATTACCCCAAAATCGCGATCGCACGATAGGAACGTATGACCGGTCATGGGAAATTTCTGCTCAATATTATCCAGGAACCTTTTCGCAACAAGCGTCGCGTACATCGCAAGGATTCCCTGGTTCTTATTTTGACCCCCGCAGTTATCAGACCAAAATATTGCGTTCCTCTTCTCGGTTCTGAGATTGCTGGTTACGTAGTCGAATATACAGGTCCCGATTTCGTTGCAACCACGTCGTCCTTCCACTTCGCTCCAAAAATAGAAGAAAGCTTCTCCTGAATCTTCTTTGTGTATGCCGAAATTGACGCATGCCAGTTGTCTGCTATAATACATTTGCGTGTGAGTCAAGGCTGGTAAATAGAACTGCTTCTGCAGATCAAAAGCAAGCACCAATGGATAAACTGAGTTGGAGGCAAGTTTTCGATCATTTTTCATCTTCTGAATTGCGGCTTCAGCTTTTCGGTGATGAATCTCAAGTAAACACTGGAACTTACGCCTATCGGGTAGTTTTTTTGCTTTTTTGATCTCAACATTATAAAGGTCACACTTGGGGCATGTGTCAACGCGAGGTGGACCGAAACGTAAACTGAAATGCTTTCTGAAAATCAGGTTGAACCACTGCCTTGAAACCGGAGGTTTTTCTTGAGAGAGCTTGTGCTTTACGAGAAAAGCAGAGTGCAGCTTTCTGATATTCAGATCTGGCGAAAGGAACTTTTTATCAGATTTTTCACGGCCATAGTGGCTTTCTCGCGCCGGAATTTGCAAAATGAAGGCGATTACTTTTGTTTTCAACGTCAAATCCCTTCGAGGACGATTACCTCCCCTTTTCTCTTTGACGACATCAGACGTACCAGCTTTTTCAGCCAGAAGTCTAGCTCGTTTTTCACCAATAGCAAAAGTGGAACAGAATGTCTTACGACAAACTTGGACCTTTGAATTACCAGGGAGCAACAAAAAAAACCTGTGAGTGTGCTGCTTTCGGCTCTGCTCTGGGTGCCCCGGATCGTATTTGCCATGCCTTCTTCTGCCGATGTTATCCCGTTCGATCATTCGGAGTAAGAAGTTCTGCTGAGCCTCGTAGTTCCGGAAGCTCCAAAATTTCTTGAAAATATCGGTCCTCGCCTCAACTGTTATACTTTTGCAAGCAAAAACACACTTGCATGTGGCCTGGAAGAAAAACCATAAACCGGTCAAGCATCGTGATAAATCTAAATGCAGTCGCGATAGCTCTTCAGTTAGGTACTTGAGAAAAATATAATAGTATTATTATTCGCGAAGTTACTCACCTCAACAGGTCCTGACTTCCCACATACTGCCTTGGTTGAGCCATCAGTTAGCGCCTTAAAGACGTACGGTTGTCCAGAGTTACGTCTGAGTTTGTTGTCCAGTCGCTTGTCGCCCCTCAAAACCCTTTTTTTCCTCGCTATTTCATCAGGAATCACCTGGTCACTCATTTTCCTCGTTAAAACGGACGGGAAACGCACATAAATAACTGGAAAACTGAACGAACAGGGGTCATAGTATAGATTGATGCGACGTTAACAAACATGGCCTGAGGGCAGTGTTGCCACATGAGTTTAACGAAAAACCCACTGAGGGCGTACGTAATACCCTACAAAGTTCAAAAAGGCTTCAAAGAATAGTTTAAGACCCCTCTTCCCTCTATCCTTATTATACTAAGGATAGTGATAAACCGAACCACGACTGAAAAATGGCTACTTCTGGGGGTGCAACTACTCTGGCACTTAGGCCTGTTTGGTTGGGAATACATTTTTCAACTGGTTGGAGCAGCACTATCGCTCTGAAACTTCTTGTGCAAGCGTATGATGGCACATAGGACCTGAAATCATAAAAATCTCGAATTCGGAAAATATGGCACTTAGGCCCTTTTGCAGATTTCATGCTTCAATTATAGATAGAAGGAATTTCAGAGGGAAAGTTTCCCTCCTTTGTACTGCCTTTTTTCCCTCAGAGGGAAAAAGGTGATTGAGGAGGAAATTTTTCTAAGTCCAGAATCACCAAAAGTGTAACTTTCTTACAGGTGGTCCTAGCCAAAAACTATTTTGGGGTTGGATACAGATTGGTGAGATTTTAATTTTGGGAGTTGGGGCGGGTACCCCCCCCCCCTTAGATTTTCGGCAGTTTTTAGTATCTCCGTAAGGAGTGGTCGGATTTCGACGAAAAAAGTTTCATTTGGTTTAGAATAATCAAAGAAACAACTTTTAGGAAGAGGGGTAAGCGCTTTGCCAGGTGGGAGGGCAGTTATAATAACTTTTATACCCTTCCACCCCTGCTTTGGTAGGAAGGGTGTCCTAACTTTGGCAATTATCTATCGATTTTAACGGGCCAAATTTATATGGGTTCAAAATAGTGGTTTACAGCAATTTGTGGACGAGGGGTAAGCCATTTGCCAGGTGGGAGGGCAATTATAATTGGAATTGCACTCCTGCCACCTGTATAGGCAGGAACGGTGTCCCAAATCTGTTGCTTCTGAACTGTCCTTGACAAAATTGACTTGTATGAGTGTGTATAAGTGTGTATAACAGGCTTCATGCCTACTTGGCCTGGGCTTAACTACCTCGGGCCCGGCAACCCATTACCAAATGGGCCGCCGGTGAATAAGGCGGACGAGATTGCCTGCAAGCACGACTGGGCATATGAGTTTGCTCAGTCTAGAGGCGACATAAGGCGAGCTGATAAGGTCGCCATCAAGGAATTTGGTGCGCACGCCCTCCAAGGGAGCCACCACGCGTTGGTAGGAGCACTAGGTATTGGTGCTAAATACCTAGCGGAAGGAGTAATCGGGGTCCAGTACCCATCAGGGCTTCCAAGGCAAGCGGAAGCCATGAGGACTGGAAACATCAAGCAGTTGGCCGAATATCACGGCAACTGCGAGAACCAGAGGAGGGAAAGCGATAGGAGGAACGTAAGAGAGGGGATGGGACCCTCAAAATATGATGTGAGGGCTAAACTTGATGCTGCAAACAAGGAAACAGCGTCTGGAAAAGGTAAAAGATGGGAGGGCAGCACAAGAGAGAGCTTGGCCCTCTCCGCTGACACCATCTTTGGCACGGGTAGAAATGGTGCAGGAAGCACTAAGCAATACTGCACGGGCGTTAACCCTTTCAAAGCCCCAATGGGCTATAAAAATAAAGGAGTCTGGTCGGGAGAGGCACCATCAGGTGAGGGATGGTTCTCAGCCCCGGTCAAGACAAGCAGGAAAACAGAGGGGCTAAGAGTGTTGACCCCAGTCCGTGAGGACGAAAAACAGTCGAGCACTGTAAAGACGGGTAAAGGTAAAAAAGTGGAAACGGAAGAGAGCGGTGAGTATACTTGCTCTTCCGGATCAGAATGGGCTGAGAGACACACTGAAGAGGAGAAAGAGTTGTCTCCAGTCATAAAGTGGGGCAAGGCCCAAAAGAAGAGCAAGAAGACTAGAAAGTACCCAGTGAGGCAGGCTGAATGGAGGCCAATGACCTCCTCGTCCTCCCTTTCGGGAGAGGAGTGGCCGGAACTCAGTACCCAGTACGCAATAGGACTGGGAGAGAGCGATAGGGCCAATGTCTGGGCTCGTGCTGTTGGCCCCATGAAGGTATTCATGATGGACCAGGGCCGGGAGGTGCAGAGCGACAGTGAATTGGGTACAAAACCCAAGGCAGCTGCTGCCAGTGGCACTAGCTCAGGGGCAGTGCCTAGGTTGTCACTGGGTAAGGGCTCAGTACTGCCGAAAAAGAAGGTGGTCAAGGCAAATGTGTTGCCAACTTCCCTAACGGGAATTGATCTTGGCAGGGTAGTGCATGAAAAAGATGCACTAATAGCAAAGTGGGAGAGTTGGGGATCCAACTCAAATAATATTGGAGAGCGGCCGTTCAAGGCTGCTTCCAATTACATGGATGAGATGATCAAGAAAGTGGTCGAACCACTTATAAGGGCCAATAAAGACATGGCTATGGAACTCAGCCATCACAGGAGGGTTGCCTTGGGAGTGGAAAACATTTCCGAGTCAGTCCAGAGCCTGGATGAGGCTTTGAGGGAGATGAGGGAAGGTAGAGGCGAAGTTGTGAGCGAACGACTAATTAACGAGCCATCCAACATGGAAATGGCCACGGCATTGGTCAGGCTCGAATCGGCTCTTTGCGAAAAACTGGACAGGGTGCTGGCCAGAATCGATAAAGTGGAGAGAACAGCTGATAAAGCTGTGTCACAGGTGGAATCCCTGAAAAGGGAAGAGATGGTCGCCATTGGGCGAAAAGTAGACGTCCTTAGCAAGAGAACGAAGGAAGGCGAGATAAAAAAATCTCAGCCTGTGGCGACTCCTAGGGAGGGTGGTTCGGGCACCTCTGCCATAGTGGCAAGAGGGCTCGCACCCTTGCCTCAGAGGGTCACTAACCTAAGAGGGCAAAAAGTTACAATAGTCTCGCCTACGGAGTCAATGGAGAGCTCTCCCATTGACACCGATGAGGAAGACTTCATAAAGGTTGAGAGAAAAAAGAGGAGGCGCGAGCCGGAAATCAGCCCAGAGGCCAAAAGGAAGGGCGACATAAGCCAATCAAGGTTAAGGCCACTGACTGAGGACTCGACAGACACAGATCGAGTGTCCAGGAATTCAGAAGGGAGGAAAAAAAGAATGAAGAAGAAGAAGAGTGCGGCTGCCCAAGTCAAGGCAGCCAAAGAAGGGCAACTGAAGCGTTATGCGGACGTGGTTAAAAATTACAACGTCCGGATGGAAAAACTTGAAAGTGAGGGCAAATTGACACAACCATTGATTGTGTCAAAGGAGAGGAGCGAAGGTGTACCCATGTCACCACCCTCTATAAAGAGGTCGCTGGGACAGCAGGTGAACCTGGCAGAGCTGGGGATAGAGCTGGCAGCCTGCCGCAAGCTCCCTGCAGCCAAGGAGGTCCTAGTCGTGCCACGAAAGAGTGGCGACAGGAAGAAGCTGGAAGAGGCAATCAGGGCAAAGGGATTTGCCGTGAGAGCCCCAAAAGGGATGTCCAGGCCGCTGTTAGTAAAAATATACCGCGTGGACAAGGAAATCGGAAAGGATGACCTGGGCCAAAGTATCTGGAATCAAAATCCAGAACTTCGTAAGCTGCTAACGGAAGGGGAATGGAATGAGCAGTTCCATCCCTCCTTCGTGAAGGGCCGTCGAGAATTCGACGATGTAATATGGGTAGCGAGAGTTACCGAAAAGGTAAGAGAAGCGCTACTCAAGATTAGAATGTTGAACATTCGCTTCGACAGATGTCGGGTAGAAGACTACCTGGATGTTTCCAGGTGCTATAAATGTCAAGTTTGGGGGCATACCACCAAGGTATGCACCGAACAGAAGGAGACATGTGGGCATTGTGCCCAAGAACATGGAGGAAAGGTTGAGGATTGCCCGAGAAAATCGACGGCTCCCCCAAAGTGCGCAAACTGCGCCAGGGCGGGCCTGAATTCCAATCATGCTGTGGACACATTTAAGTGTCCTGCATACCAGAAAGCCGTTACAAGGTACATGAGGGTGGTAAATCCTAACATATGAAGGTTGCGCAGATCAATCTTGATCGATCCGCAACTGTGACGGATGAGTTGAGGGTATGGTTTGGCTCACGAAAAGCACAAATTGTGCTGGTACAGGAGCCATACGTAGTAAGAGGCTCTGTGTGCGGACTGCAGGATTTCAGAGTATACTGTGGGAGTGGTGAAGGCCCACCCATGGCCGCTGTAGCGGTATGGGATGAATCACTACGCGTTACTCTTATAAGTCATCTGAGTAGCAGGCACATTGTTGTGGTGGCAGTAGAGAGGGATGGAGCCGAACCATTGTATATGGTTTCGGTGTATTGTCAGTTCTCCCTCGAGCTTGGTGGATTTCTTCGGAAATTGGACGGAGTAATGCTGGCACTAAGGGGCCGTGATGTTGTAATTGGGGCAGATTCAAATGCCTGGTCCAGGCTGTGGTACAGCCATCACTTCAGTGAGTACGGGCCAAATGCAAGACATAGAAGGCCATGGACTAGAGGTGCAGAAGTTGAGGATTTCATCCTCCAGCACGACTTGACAGTTGCCAATACTCCGGCAGAAGTTCCATCCTTCCATGGAGCAGCTGGAGGTCAGTCAAATATTGATATCACACTGGTAACCATTGGATTATCAGATAGGTTGGTGCACTGGACCATGACAGCGGACGTAACAGGGTCACAGCACTCCCTCATATCATTCACGATAAGGGAGAGGCGAACAGGGCCAATCCGCCCTGCGCAAAAAGGCAGATTCTGTGAGAAAAAGGCTAACTGGGAGCGCTACGAAGAAGCGCTAACAGAAAGATTGAGAGCCACTCAGTTCCCGAACATAAGGACAAGAAGGGAGCTCGAGGATGCAGTTAACAAGATAACGGGCATCCTTGTAGAATCGGCCTCAGAATCGATGCCAGTCCAAAGACTGCGGAAAGGTAGCCCACCGTGGTGGAATATGCGGCTAGAAAGGCTACGAAAACGAGTGGTAGCACTGAAACGCAGAGTGAGACGAGCCAGAGATAGTGTCTCTGAGGAGTTGAATCAGCAGTATCGTGAGACCAGGCGTGAGTACACGAAGGCTGTGAGATTGAGCAAAACTATTAACTGGCGAAACTTCGTTACTGAAGAAGGCAGAGATCAACCATGGGGAACCCCATACAGAGTTGCAAGAAAAGTGGGCCCAAGGTTCCAGATGGCTGTACTACAGGGGGATCCCAGTCTCACATGGAATGAGGCAGCGTCTAGTTTATTGCAAGCATTGTTTCCGGACGATTCGGAGGTGGGGGAGGACGACAACATGGCAGAGATCAGATCAGCCATGAGAATCCCAGCCACCATCGGAACAGAGAGCGCTATCCCTCAACTCACTGATGAGTTAGTTCAAGAACTGGTGAACTCATTCAAGCCAGGTAAAGCACCTGGCATAGATAGAATAGAAGTCAGGTCACTGAAAAAAGCTTGGAATCTGGTATATCCCTGGCTAATAACTATTTTCCAGAAATGCTTCGAAATTGGGGCATTTCCTTACCAGTGGAAAGTAGGTAAACTGTGCGTGTTGAAGAAGTCAGGAGACAGGGATCCAGCCGACCCAAAAGGATATCGGCCGCTATGTTTGCTGAGCGTGCCAGGCAAATTACTAGAGAAAGTGATGGTCAGCAGACTAAGTGAAGTGCTAACTCAGGCATCACCAGCCCAGCATGGATTCAGAAAGGGTAGGTCAACAATTAGTGCATTGACTACCCTTCAAAGAACAGTGAAAGATGCAAGTGAAAAATATGTACTTGGCATATTTGTAGACATACGAGGCGCCTTTGATAATGTATGGTGGCCAGGAGTGTTGAACGAGGTGAACAGAAGGGGATGTGACCCCTGGTTGTTTAACCTCCTACTGGACTACTTCAAAGGGCGAAGAGTCATATACAGCGAAGGAGCCCACACGGTAACTAAAGTGGTCACAAAGGGATGTCCACAGGGATCCGTATTGGGACCCTACCTCTGGAACATCCTATTTGATGGCATATTGGGAGCACTGGAGCAGGAAGGACACAGTGTTTTAGCATATGCGGATGACTTGGTGATACTAATACAGGCACCAAGTAGATCACTAGTGGAACAAAGAGGAAGCCGTGTCACAGCACGACTTGTTGAGCTCTGTGGCGCTCTTAAGTTGACAATAGCACAAGAAAAAACTGTGATGATGCTATTGAAAGGGGCTATGCCAAGTCGGAATCCAATCGTGAGAATTGGGAACGAGTCTCTAACATACGTGAGACAATTCAAGTACTTAGGGATTACACTACAGGAGCGAATGTTTGTGGACAGCCATATCAGCCTAATCTGTGATAAGGCTATATCTGCCTTCATGAAGGTGTGCAGATTGGCAGGATCTGAATGGGGCATCAGATACCAGGAGTTAGTGATCATATACAAGGGACTATTCCTAGGCATCCTGTTGTATGGAGTACAGGCATGGGCACATCTGCTCAAACAGAGACATTGGGCTAAGCTGGCGTCAGCTCAGAGAAGAGCACTCTTGAAGGTGTGCAGAGCTTATAGGACAGCCCCAACCAGCGCAATGCCGGTACTCGCGGGGGTCCTCCCCATAAGATGGGAGGCTTGGCGTAGATGGGCCGCCTACAGAGTTGGAAGAAAGGAGATGGCAGAAATACCTGGAGTCTGGTCGTATGATCCAGGTAGTGATAACAGAACACGTGGAGCAATCCTGAATGGGCTCAGAGATGCACTACTTGAGTCATGGCAAGAAGAGTGGGACGTTGCCGAAACAGGACGACTACCACACAGGATAATGCCAAGCGTACGAGACAGATTGGACTGGAGATGGATTAATCCCACCCACCATCTGACACAATTAGTGTTAGGACATGGGGAGTTTGCTAGTAAGCTAGCACAATTCCGACTGATGGAAAATCACCCATGTGAGTGTGGGCATCCAGAAGAAACGGCTGAGCACATATTGATTGAGTGCAGACAGTATGACGACCAGAGAGACGAATATGGATTGAAAGAGGTTCCAATAGACAAACTACTTGCTTCTCCGAACATGGTAATGAGTCTACAAACGTTTGCTGATGAGGTAATACCTCTATTACGAGAGCGCCACATTAGATTGAATCGTTGATCTTGCATAGTCAAGAAGACGGAAAAAGGGCAAGTACAGAGAGCCAATAAAAGCCCTTCCCAGTAGGGCGAGGAAGTTCATTGATGAGAACATCCAACTGGGGCAAAAACCGGGTGCCACAGTACTTGTGTAGTGCTTGAGCTGGTTGAAGTCACGACGAAAACCAGTGAACTACATATAGTCTCCCTCCCTCGATTTTCCACTACGTGGATGAGAGAAAAGTGGCAGTTGCAGGGCCACATTCCCTGTAACGGGCCTGCGACCGATCTGGCTTCTGGCGCCCGAGATATCCAGTGCACTGGCGAATCGAAGGCGCAAAATCGGTACCACGGGCGGGGGGAGCCCTAGGCTACCGACACATAGACTTTGTCACAGTGTCACCTGCCTACCCCCCGATAGCGGTTGGCTTCGTGGTGGTCGTGGTTGTGGACCCAGACTGGATGGCTAAGCCTGAATGTTGAGGGGAGGTGCTCCCATGGTAGACTAGTCTCCCAAGGTAGTGCCGGCATGTGAGTTATGTGGTACGCCAATAACTCGGGTACCAACCCGCTTAGTTGGAAGGGTGAGCTAGAACACCCAGCTCGACCTGTAGTGCATTGCAAACAGGTACTCACACCTATGCGTGTGAGGCCCCTGACTGTGGGTGTAACAGTCTCCCACGGTATTTAACCAGGGATTTTCCTTTCTGCTTGCAGAATGGGAGGGAGGACGTAAGCACTGTGTGCTGGGACACTCCCTTATAAATCAACCTTGAGATAAATTTATCCCAAGGGGGGAACAAGATTCGTTGTCCATCCTTGGCAACTAATGATCAAATTGCGATTTTATTATTGATTGATTAGGTATCTGTTTTTATTTGATCAGGATAACGATTTTATTGCAAGTAGGTAGTATTCTGTGCAGACGGATATTTATAATAAACCGTTGTATAGTAATTTGCAGCATTGTTAACTTCTACCGTGTGTTTTTGGTTTATTATTTGCAATTTTCAATCTGGCACTTGAAAAAGTTGTTGGAGATGCTGGAATACAAACTAGGGGAACAATCTTCTTCAAGTTAGTGCAAATCCTAGCCTATGCTGATGACATAGACATAATAGCCCGCACAGAAGGTGATAGGAAGAGAGCGTTTGCCTCATTGGTCAAGAGTGTTGTCGCATTCGCTCAAGGCCGTCCTCTCACGAAGTGTACTGCGCTTGAAACGACATGTCGACGTTAGCTCATCACTTCTATCCTTCCCTAAGAGCTCCAGTCGCTGTAACGATCCTCAACGAGAACTAACTATTCGATACCTCCGCCAACTGCACATCTAAAGGGACTCGCATCTCGAGTGCAAATTCGGATTTTCTACAGGACGAATTCATCATCCTGTTCGGATCGACACCTTCTCTACTCATTTGCTTCATAATTGTAAGTTTCCTGCAGTACCGACTTATAACTCAAGCTTGTTGGTGTACCTACTTCATATGGAAGAACATCTCTCATCTTTTCATTATTTCCGTAGCAACGAAGCTGAAGAATCCCCTCTTGGATTGGTTCGGATTCCCATCTACACCGCCAGGAATCGCACGCGAATATCGCCGCTCTTCGCCTTCTACCTACCTCGCTTCGCCACAATCGGGTCAGATTGTTCAATTTCATTTCTATAGTCCTTCATTCAGTTTTCTTTAGCATACCTACCAATTTAGATCAAATTCACACAACTATTCATAAAATTGTAAGGAGGTTTTGTTTTCCGTTTAATTATATTCAGTCAATGCCAATCGTAATTTTATCCATAAACTTTTCATTACAGTCCACTTAATCTACCATTATTTTTCTATTGTAATTTCTGAAAATATATCTTTCTATTGTCTTTCCCAAGTTGAGGAATATTTGGTTATTTATGGCTAATGCCACTTTTTCTCAATACAAAACATGGTCCGTTCGAGCTAGGATTGAAACAAATTTTGATCGATTGAATACTTTCAATAGGTACAATCAAGGTTGCACATTACCTATTGAATTTGGAAAATTCCGATTGGCATAATTTTTACAATACTTATTGATTTAAATAAAATAGATAGGTATATTGTGATCCTGAACAGAAATTTGATCTGGTTTTCGTTCTGAATTTAGGAATTTTGTGATCAATTTACTGCAAATATAAAATTTAGAAAAAGGGAATAAAAATGGCAGAATATGCGAAAAAAATGGCATCTTTGTCGAGAAAACTTTATCGACTAGGAAACGATGTGGCGGCTACTTGCGAAAAAGGTCGTAAAGCCTTGACAAATCCAGAGCAAATTACCCCTTTTTTAGGAATGCACACGTGAGGATACTTGGGATGAATTGTACTCCTTAACCGATGAGGAAGGTGCAACCTCATTTCCAAGTGAAAAAGATAAAACTTTATTCGATAATGTCAAACGCTACTTTTATGAGTCAAATTCTAACTACATTAAATTCACTGCACAGACTACGGCATTTTCTCCGAATGAAGGGATCAACAGAGGGGATTCATCTTCTAACGTCACGATTTCTTCTAATGAAAGTAGTATCGCTAATTTACCAAAATTATCGATACCACAGTTCGATGGGAAAATTCTGAACTGGCCTAAATTTAAGGACGTATTTTGTGCTATCATTCACGATGACCCATCGATACCACCCGTTCGTAAATTTCACTACCTAGTGAGAGCGGTGAGTGGTCCGGCTTCAGCTATTGTTTCTAAGGTTCCTCTTACTGCCGAAAACTACGCCATTGTGTGGGACGAGCTGTTAAAAACATACGACAAAAAACGACTTCTTGCAACGGCTTATCTCAACGAGCTCATTAATTTTCGTCCTCTTCAGGGAAAGTCGAACTCCGCCTCGCTTCAGTTGTTTTGGTTTATTATTTTCAATAATGAACCTTTGGAATCGACCAAGAAAAAAAAATTTTTAACACCCCCTCAAAATTTGATGGTTTACGTTTCAAGGTACGTAGAATCCAAAAATCGAATAAAAATTTGGCCGTCCGTCCGCCGTACGCCGTACGCCGTACGCGGCACTTTTGCCACTTAGCATTGACCGATTTTGATGAAATTTGGTATGTAGGCTCCATTTGGGGTCTAGTTGTGCCCCGAAGCTTTTGGTTGATGTAGGTCACTCCTAAGAGTTCCAAAATCAATTTTGAAATTTTGAAAACGCTCTAACTCAAAAAATTTCGATATAAAGGTATTGTTTTCCCTTCAATTTAAGATTCTATAGAATTTTTAGAATTTTTTGAGACCACGCGGAGCTCTGTAGGACAAACCGTTCGCTCACTACGAAAATTTAAGTGTTTATATTGAAATATATATATATATAAATCAAAACACGAGTGTGGATCGCAAAAGAGGCCTAATCTCCGTTCAAATTAGAGCTGACCAAAATGCAATCGATGGTTGGTGATTTTGATTTTTTTTTTTGATTTTTTTTTGATTTTTTTTTTTTTTGATTTTTTTTTTTTTTTCTTCTTTTCATATTGGTCGGTTGGTGATTTTGTAGACGAGTGATCTATATAGAAAATAATAAACCATTGTGTAATAATTTGCAGCGTTTTTATCTAAAGTATGTGAGAACGTGTCCGCGCTGGTCAAGTTAGGTATCGAGGACCTGGGGAGTTTTGTTTTATTCTATCTCGCCGTAAAATGTCTCGATCAGCAAACGAGAGAGGTTTTCGAAACTCATTGCAAAGAAGAATTTCCGAAATTCGATAGTCTTTGTGATTTCATTCGTAACCGTCAACTTGCTTTACAGCTGGCTGATCATAATATGATCGATGCCAACCCTCCTACATCTGCTAAATCAAAAGAGGCGGATTACCAAAAATCATCAAAAACTAGGAGTAGTTTGAAAACTCATACTCCTCAAACGCTTTTATCAAACAATGACGATGGAAACTCTAAACCATCGAATGCTAAAATTGTTTGTGTAATTTGTAAGCAAAATCACACCATTCTCAATTGCTTACAGTTCCTCGAGGCAACTTCTAAGAAACGAGTGGCTTGGCTTCAGTCATGGAAAGGGTACCGAAATTGCCTTTCTTACAAACATGTTACCTACTGATGCTTGCCAATCCAAATGGAGTTGTAGATTTTGTCCATCTAAACACCATTCTTACCTACACTTGTCAAAATCTAACTTCGATACTCCAACGCCCGGGTCTTCAACATCAACAAACCCTACGCAAAGTACTCCTGTGAATATGAGCACCATATCCATTCATGAATCGAAAGTCTTGTTAGGAACCGTGGTTCTTGAAATTGAAGACAGCTTTGGAAATTTTCAGTCCCTTCGTATGGTGGTTGACAATGGAAGTCAAAACACGTTTTTGACTCTTCAATGCGTTCAAAGATTGGGTCTCGAGATGATGAAGGTTCCGAAAAAAGTCTCTTGCTTAGGAAATACATCCTTTTCTGGCGTACAGGGTTCTGTGTGTTGTAAGTTGCGACCATCAGAAAGCGATTCTGAATTAATCACGGAAGCGTTGTTAGTTCGAAAAACTACAAGTGATTTGCCCAATTTTCAAATGTCACGAAATCATTGGGAACGTTATGCGAAATATTCTCTAGCAGACCCCCATTTCTGGGAAAGTCGTCCAGTTGACGGATTATTGGGATGTGACTTGGTTCCTGAAATTTGGACGGGAAATATCATCACTATAGATAAAAAATCTCCTCGATTATTCGCCTCGATTTTCGGGTACATAGTGATGGGTCGAGTTCCTCCAGATTCTGATTCGAAAGTATCATCTCAAGTTGGAGTAAGTGTCACGGATTCTCAGGAGACTTCATCTACTGTTTTGTTTTCTGCGTCTGTACCGAATCTACAAGATGAACTTAATCAATTTTGGAAATTGGAAGAACCTCCATCATTTCAGTCCGATACGAATCCCGAGGATGAAATGTGTGAGGATCATTTTCAGAAAAATTTTAGTAGAGATCAATCAGGTCGTTACATAGTCTCGCTACCGTTCAAATCTGAACCTAGTTTTGGTCCAATGAAAAAGCAAGCTTTTCGAAGCTTACAAAACTTGGAAGCTAAATTTCGAAAAAATCCTGAACTTGCTACCCAATACCGGGAATTCATGAAGGAATATATTGACTTAGGCCATATGGAAGAAACATCGGTGCCGTCAAAATATATAATTCCTCATCACTGTATCTCCAAACTTGACTCTCCATCCAAGTTTAGAGTGGTATTCAATGCCAGTGCTCAATCTTCGTTAGGATCTCTGAATGACAAACTTTCGTCAGGTCCTAAATTGCAAACCGACATTAAGAAATTACTTTTGAATGTTCGTATTCATAAAATCGTGATTGTGGCAGATATAATCAAGATGTATCGCCAAATCCTGATTCAACCTGATGACCGCTGTTATCAGCACATTTATTGGCGTTTTAACCCCGAAGAAGAAGTCAAATGCTATGAATTACTTCGACATAAGGTTTGACGAATTCGCCTTTTCTAGCGTTGAGAGTTATTCAACAACTTTGCCATGACGAAGGCCACAATTTCCCTCGTGCAGCGGAAATTCTGTGCAGAGATCGATATATCGATGATTTCGTAACAGGAGCTGCTACGATTCAAGAAGCGTTAGAGCTTCAAACTCAGCTGATCGAAATCTTAAGAAAAGGAGGATTCGAGCTTAGCAAATGGTCGAGCAACAATGTTGAAATTCTAAAAACTGTTGCTCAAAATTCTACCGACGAACCAGTATCATTGACTCCTAAAGATGATGCAACGGTCAAAATTCTAGGATTGCAATGGCATCCAGAATCTGATGTTTTTTCTTATAATATGGGCGTACCTCATGGGATTGTTACGAAACGATCTATGTTGTCCACAGTGGCCAAGATTTATGATCCCTTGGGCTTTCTATCACCAGTCGTTTTCCTTGCTAAAAGCTTCATTCAGGAGCTCTGGAAGACGAACACCGATTGGGACGATCCAGTTCCAGAAACCACTAAGCAAACTTGGTTGGATTTCGTACAACAATTACCTAATCTCTCTGATTTGAGAATACCTCGACACTATTCGAGAATCCGAAAATCCCTTATCACCTGGTTGGTTTTTCGGATGCTTCCGAAAAGGGTTATGGTTGTGCAATTTATCTGCGAATATTGATGAAAACCGAAGTGAGAACGCATCTCATTATTGCAAAATCGAAGCTAGCACCAGTTCAAACTATCTCGATACCTCGCTTAGAGCTTTGTGGGGCGCTGTTGTTAGCCAAGACGTATGCCTCTTTGGAGGATTTTTTAAGTCTTCTACCTCCACCAGTCCTAACTCCTCGATTTTTTACCGATTCAACAATCGTACTTGGTTGGCTAAATACCCCAGCATACAAGTTGAAAACGTTTGTTGCAAATCGTGTCACTCAAATTCTCGAATCAACAACAGCTTGTTCGTGGTCTCATGTCATTTCGGAAGATAATCCTAGTGATTGTTGCTCTCGTGGTCTCATGCCAAATGATATCTTGAGTCATTCGCTATGGTGGAATGGGCCCTCGTGGATGACAACCCCATTTTCGACTTGGTCGTGTCAAGATCACTATGAACTTCAAGATCCTTCCGAACTGAAGCCTACAACAAATGTGTTAGTTGCAACTACTCCATCTACATGCGATACTTCATGGATGTCGAAGTTTTCTTCATACCCACAACTGTTGCGCTTCGTAGGCACACTTCTCCGTTTCATGAGAAACCATCGTGACCCAGATGGTAAGAAATTCGGACCGTTAACTACAATCGAATTTCGGAATGCTGAACTGGCCTGTATCAAGGCTGTTCAACTACGTCATTTTTTGGATGGCAATTATGCTAAGAACAGACAAGAGCCGATAGACCGTTTCACCAAACTTTCGCCATTCTATGATGAAATGGGAGTTCTCAGGGTGGGCGGACGTTTGAAACATGCTAATATGTCTCCATATCATAAACACCCGATGTTGTTGCCCAATCAATGTCATTTCACGATCTTGATTGTTGATCATGTTCATAAAATAAATCTTCATCCAGGTCCTGGACTACTCCAAGCATTGATACAGCTAAAATACTGGGTTCCATCTCTTCGTAGAATTGCTCGAAAAAGAGTCTTCATGTGCGTAACTTGCTTCAAATTACGAAGTGGTGAGAAAAATGACCCACCTCCTATGGGTGAACTTCCTGCGTATCGCGTAAATATCAGTAGGCCTTTCCAACACACTGGTGTGGATTTCGCTGGTCCTCTTCAAATGAGAGAGTCTCTCAGGAGGAAGTCTCCTGTTTCCAAAGTATACATATGTGTATTTGTGTGTATGCCCACCAAAGCAGTCCATCTGGAAGCGGTGACTAGCTTATCTACAGACGCTTTTCTAGCTGCATTTTCTCGCTTCACCTCAAGAAGAGGCCTTCCTCAAAAGATGTACAGTGATAACGGAAGTAATTTCCGAGGCGCCGCTTCACAACTCAAAGAGTTAGAAGAGTGGTATCGTAAAGAGAACACGCAAAACTCACTTGCTCAGTTTGGTGCTTTGCGCGGCATTGAATGGAGTTTCATACCCTCTCATGCTCCTCATTTTGGAGGTTTATGGGAGATCACTGTCAAAGGGGTCAAACGACACTTGAACGCGGTTGCAGGCAATGCCATTCTCACGTTTGAGGAATTAACCACTCTTCTGGCGAAAATCGAATGTATCCTCAACTCTAGACCGCTGTGTCCTCTTTCTTCGAGTCCAGAAGAGATTGATTATCTGTCACCTGGACATTTTCTGATCGGAAGTCATCTTTTGATGAATCCTGGACCGACTTTTCTCGATCTCTCCGAGAATCGGCTTTCCAGATGGCAATTGGTGAAGAGGATGTCAGAGCATTTATGGAGGAGATGGCAACGAGAATACCTCTCCTATTTACAGCAGAGATCGAAGTGGACCAAGCCTGTTGCCAATCTCCAAGAAGGTGACTTAGTTCTTCTTAACGATGCCAACCTCCATCCTCTTCAGTGGCCTCTGGCCAGAGTCCTTTCCGTTCATCCTGGCAAGGATTCTCATGTCAGGACAGCTACGATCCGGACCTCTACCACAGTTCTTCGCCGTCCAGTCGTCAAGCTGATTCCGCTCCTCCCTCTTCAGGTGCCAGCCTATGAGGTGGAATCTAAATGAAATTTATACAAATTTGATGGGCGGTATGTTGTCGCATTCGCTCAAGGCCGTCCTCTCACGTGTACTGCGCTTGAAACGACATGTCGACGTTAGCTCATCACTTCTATCCTTCCCTAAGAGCTCCAGTCGCTGTAACGCTCCTCAACGAGAACTAACTATTCGATACCTCCGCCAGCTGCACATCTAAAGGGACTCGCATCTCGAGTGCAAATTCGGATTTTCTACAGGACGAATTCATCATCCTGTTCGGATCGACACCTTCTCTACTCATTTGCTTCATAATTGTAAGTTTCCTGCAGTACCGACTTATAACTCAAGCTTGTTGGTGTACCTACTTCATATGGAAGAACATCTCTCATCTTTTCATTATTTCCGTAGCAACGAAGCTGAAGAATCCCCTCTTGGATTGGTTCGGATTCCCATCTACACCGCCAGGAATCGCACGCGAATATCGCCGCTCTTCGCCTTCTACCTACCTCGCTTCGCCACAATCGGGTCAGATTGTTCAATTTCATTTCTATAGTCCTTCATTCAGTTTTCTTTAGCATACCTACCAATTTAGATCAAATTCACACAACTATTCATAAAATTGTAAGGAGCTCCATAGGTTTTGTTTTCCGTTTAATTATATTCAGTCAATGCCAATCGTAATTTTATCCATAAACTTTTCATTACAGTCCACTTAATCTACCATTATTTTTCTATTGTAATTTCTGAAAATATATCTTTCTATTGTCTTTCCCAAGTTGAGGAATATTTGGTTATTTATGGCTAATGCCACTTTCCTCAATACATAACAAAGAGTGCGGGCGATATGGGGCTGTGCATCAACGAGGAAAAGACCAAGTACCTCATCATGAAGACGACGCCCACAAAGGCCGTCTGTAGATCGGGTTCCCATGTAAGTATCGGAGACTTTCGCTTCGAAGTAGCAGACTGCTTTGTCTACTTGGGATCCCTCTTATCCGCTGATGGGGACCAAACTCTCGAAATCAAGACTAGGCTGGCTGCTGCCTTGGGGCCAAGCCTAGACCCCAACTAGCCAACCGCTGCTATTGAGGCGAGATGTCGTGAAGTTTGTCAAGGTAGGTCACCTCAGATGGGCAGGACACGTCGTTCGGATGGACGGTGGTAATCCTGTCAAAAGAATATTCGATGGACATCAGGAGGTAGTAGGGCTCGTGGAAGACCGATTCGATGGACTGACAAAGTCGAGGAGGACGTGGCGCGCACGGGACATAGATAGGCTGTAACGCCACCAAAGAAGAAGATTATTTTCAATAATGAACTTTGGAATCGAGCAAGAACCTAAAAAACTGAATCAAAACCGGACCACGATCAATGTTTATTAATGGAATAAACCATGGAGGAACGGATGGTTGGGCACCGTAGGTTGGTCGAATAAACGTGTAAAATTTTGGTTGACGTCTTAGAAAACTTAAGCTGCCAGAGAAGCATCGAAATTGAGACAAATCTGCCTGAAACTTCGTGGCAAATATCTTTCCATTTACAAAATCCAAAAAATGGTCAATTTTGGACACTTTCTCTCTTGAAATTTTTATTTTTTGGTTCAAACTTTGTTGTGAATTGTCCTTGACACTAATTTCATCGTGGGCTTCCTGCATCTCGACAAAATACGAACATGACCGACTTCCCATCTTACTGCCTAGAGGCCCTCCACCAACCTCTCTGCGTTGGTATCTTACGACCTTACATCACTGCACAAGAACCATCAAGTTTTCACAGCTTTCAACCCTTGTTTTTACGAAGGGTCTATAAAACATCCCAAATGTGGGTTGTTCCACTTGTGAGGATTCGCAGCTTTTGAATAAACTCCGAGTTGGTCATCTCTTTCCCTCCCGACTACGAAGTTACTGACTCCGAAAGCCACGAATTTCAACAGGTCAGTTTAAACTTTCATCACGTAGTCTTCAACATCGTTAACAACACGTTTCACTCCTAATATTCTCATACAAGCCAGATGACGTTGGATATAGCAATATTGTTTCCTGCTCGAGTTGAAATCACAAACAATCCTAATGATTTAAACATTTTAAAGAGGTTTTATAATTTAAACTTCGAAGGTTTTGGGACCAAAACCGGATTAACAGTTTTTGACACGAATATGTCTTGAATGTAACAATGGGTTCAGATGAAATGTACCGAGTTAAGTGAACAGTACTAATCTGTCTCATAATGAGATATGAAACGAATATAAAATAATTCATCGTACGTTTACTTGTATAAGGAGAAAACATCGCATTTAATGGATAAGGAGAAAACATTCTCGAATTAGGGTCTTAGTGCACCTCTTTTTATGGCTGCGAAAAATCAATACTTGTAGCATGTTTACAGGAACAAGCAAGCTTTGTTGCTTAAACAGCTGACTTCTGTCCTTTTCACTCCCAGTGTTCTACGATAGTTATGCTCACGAATAATGGCAGGCAGCCGAGCATTTTCTGCCAATATAAAACTCTTCTAGAGCCGTGTGATCTCCAGATCAACAAAGATGAGGCTATATAGATCTCTAGTGCGGCCTGTGGTTTGTTATGGATCAGAGGCTTGGGTCATGCGGACTGAGGATGAGCCTAGACTGCGGATATTTGAGAAAAGGATTATAAGAAGGATCTATGGGGCGGTCAGGGAGGTCCCAGGGTGGAGAGCAGGATATAATGCAGAAATTGATGAATTATTCAAACATGAAGACATGATCCGATTCATCAAAGCTGGGCGCATCCAATGGCTGGGACATGTCGACCTCATGCCGAAGGAGGCTTGCCCGAGAATGGATCAACTGCGAGCTAGGATGAAAACTAGAAGACGAAGAGGTCGTCCTCAGAGTCTTGATGATGTCTTGAGGGACCTCCGCGTGGTGGGATTGCGGAGGTCTCATTCGGGTGACCGTGCCCGGTGGTTGGAGGGAGTTCGGTAAGCCAAGGACCACAACGGCCTGTAGTGTTCTGTAGTTGGTTAGTTTGTTCTATGATAGTCTGTGTACCAAATTGTGGTGCTCTAGGGAGGATGCACCTGGGAGACAGACCTCGATCCACAAGTAACCTCCATAGAGTGATATAATCCAATATTGCATAAACCTGATTACATCATTTAATGTTTGACACACGACAACCGTCTCACCAGAAATCCAATTCAGTCATGGGGAAATTACCTCCTAACCCCGGCCCTTTCATCAACGGTCGTACCCTTCCATTTAAGCTATTCATACATTCAGGCGTAAATACCTCACTGCTCCAAAAGATTATAATATCTTTTCAACTAGCCTCAAAAAACCGGTAATGATCCTAAGCCTCGAGCTCATTAATTCGAGAGAGCACGGGAGAGGAGCAAGTGCTAAAACCGCATTACCACAACCTCCGCTCTCCATATGATAAGGATTCATTAAACTAACGAGTTGTCGGGGTGATGCTCTGCTGTGGGGTTGCAAAGAGATGTGTTCATAATTCTATATGCAATCCTTTAATAAACCAAGGACGGGAGTAGGTACGTAAAACTGACAACTGTTATGCCAATTGGGTGCAGTATGTTCAGTTGATCATCGCAAAATGGGGAAAATTACTCATTGTATCAGGGGACAGCGGTGTGGCCACGGTCGTTGGGGCGTCGTTGTTTGGCGGTGGACTTTGGACCGACTTCCGCGGAGATCGTGGGTTCAATTCTCATCGCCGGCACAACCTGCGTTTTTCGGCAGCCGGGGCTCTCATCGCCCCCCTCGTTGCAACCCAGGGCGGTGAGGCAATGACAAGCCATGAGCGAAATCATCTGAACAAATTCTGATCTTCTCTTTGGAAGACAGCTGATGACATCCGCCACGCCAGGCAGTCGGGCAAAAATCCAACCTGAAATGGTTGTTCACTTTAGTTTTTTGTACTGATTGTACCAATAAGCCATTTCACAGCAATCACAATAAATTAGTTGGTATGCAGATAGATATCTTGTTTATGTGTAGAAAGTCAGATGAACGTCTGATGTCGTTCTACAGATCATCTAAAAAGATAATGTCATGTTTCGATCAATTGTTTTTATAAGGAAGTTGATTTTATACCATGAATGAGAGCATCAGGTTGCTGGCCTACTTTCATTTGTAACTAGAAGGCAGCAAATTTTGTAGTTCTAAGACAGGGTCTTTTTCCCATTACCCTGAAGGTGAGAGTCACGCAGGGTTCGATAAATTCAAGTATTTTGGTCATCTCAAGTTCGGAAAAGTCATCACTGACAAAGTCAGTAGCTTGACGATGTTGAGAATAGCCGATTCCAGTAAAGAGATTCAAGGCTTAACAGACATCTAGACATCCATCACCAAATAATTAATGGAACCCCGCAAAGACTTTAGTCTAATTTCTTCATTGAAGATGCCTAAAGCGTCTATCAAACAGCCTTCCTTTAACAACTGTCCTGAAAAACGTGTACTCCTGTGCCTACTTTTTTCCAGCTGAAATCGTTCAATTTACCCTATTAGAAAATTGTTATTGGATATCAATACGTAGGCATATACTAGTGAAGTAGAGAATCTGAGTATCTATAAAATGTCGAGCGCCTTACCACACCATTTTACTTCACTCCATTCTCTTTCCTTCGAGAGTCTCACAATCCTCTCCTTCGAATGAATGTGGCGGAACGTCGGTTGGGTTCCACCGATCCTCGCCCGAAAACTGTATTAAGGGACTCCACCAGTATAAGTTGCTATTCGGTGAAGTGCTTCGAAACTCGGAAACTTTCGACTGAAACGCCTCGAGAAAGGTCTCTTTTAAATTCACCTACTTCAACGATCCCAAACACTTCAAGAGAATTCGGCATGAAACGTCTCATAATGGGTCATTCAAAGCTTGTATTGCTATCCAAACTAACTTAAAACGGTTATGGTTTCCCAGAAGAGAGCAAACGCTATATTCGCGAAAAGCCATCCAAGTTCTGTTCTACCTTTGCAATCGCTCCATACTAAAGGAAACATCTCATACAGAACCTAAAAATCACCACAAAAGATGTTCTAAAGGAAGACATATCGGAAGAATCAGACGAAACCGGTAAAATGATTTCAAATAAATTCAGCACCGACGATAACCTTCGAATAAGGTTAATGAAATTCCATCTATAATACGTCGAGAGTGCCAAAGTAGATGAGCTACTTAGAGACTTATGGAGTTGATGAGGAGAATTTTTGGAAAAATACCAAAAAATGGTGAGGCTAATGTTTTTTGATACTGTTTTAGACTTCCAGGAACAAGTTTCTGGTCAATTCATATGTGATAATATGCCCTGTGAAAATCATTACCCCGGACTTGTAGTAACCGCTGCGCATGCGCAAATGAAATCCTTGCCACTGCCATAACTTCTATAATTCTCATCCGATCCCGATGAAATTTTCGGGGATTATGCGAGTTGGCGTGCAGATGGTTCTCTATGAAAATCATCGCCCCCAGACTGATAGTAGTCACTGTGCATGCCCTAAAGTATATTTCCTTGTTACATCCTTAACTTCTATATTTTCCAACAACACTTGGAGATTGTGCGGGTTGACGTGTAAAGTCCCCTATGAGGGTAGTGGAAGGTTTTTAGAGGTTGAGGTTTTGAGATTAACTACTATGCATCGGATCATCTATACAATCGGGTTAGGGATACGAGGAACCCAGTTGGCAGACGTTTTTTAATGTCCCTTGCTTCTATCATAATTAGCCTTTTTTTAACTTTTTTTCTCTCGAATCCCCTGTACTATACCAGAAGGAAGCTTTGTATTTCTTCAATACTTGATGAGCAGTATTTTCATGTAATGACGTGGGGCATTGGACAGTATATAGAATCAATCGTTCACATCGGAGGTATAGAGACCTCTCTAGGTTTTGTTCACCTCTATTGTAATCCAAGGAACACAATCCAATCTCCTCAACCTCCTATATCGAAGTGCAAGACTGGGGAAGGGACAAGTAAGATTGAAGAGAATACCTACCTTATGAACGAGATTCAATCTTTTCGCTGATCAGAATAATGGTGAAAATAAATCCTATCCGCCGTGGGGTCCTTATTTTTTCCTCGATAAACCTTAATAACTTCAAATCCCATGCAGACGACGAATATTGGAAGAATCTCCGTCAGTTTCCTATGAAACGTTACTTCCACCATTCGGAAACTAAGTTCATAACGGCTTCAACGAATCTGTCACTCCCAAACGAGCACTTTTGAAGAATCGCCAACTTTCATCGTGGATAAGTAATTAAAATTGAAACTTCCACTTCTGATGATCAACCTCCAACAAAACCTCGTTTCCGCGGTTGCCCTCGATTCGAAAATTTCCAGAGCCCTTTAGGTATCTCTCATTATGGATGAATTTCAAAGTAGCAGCTCAAAATTAGTTGCTCCATGTAGAACTTCTCATCTGTTCTTTCATACCGCTGTTCGAAACGTTTCAAATAATTCAACCAACATTCAATTATTAGTTCAGAATGTTTGAGGATAAGGATGGTTGAACCTTCTAGATAAAAATACAACGAGGAAAGTGAGGTTTATTATACTTGATTAATTTAAGAACAATATTCTGAAATGAATAAATCTTAAAAAATTCTCACAAATGGGCCCAAAAGGGAAAGGCTCAAACTACCTCACAAATTTGAGCAAGATTTTTGGTGTACTGATGTTAAGTGTCAAGCACTCTGTGACCCCAAAACATGGTAATATACTTATTATATTAATATTGAATTAAGTTAGAGAAATTTCACAAAAATAAAGAGAAAACGTTTTTTTTATATTTCGATTACATTGTGAAAATTGGAGAAGTATTTGGAAAATGCACCGAAAGTTCTGGGAATTGGGAGTCTTGGAAACAGTAACATTGCAAGTGATAATAATCATCCATATCAACAATTATTAAGATTGAGTCCTGGAGGCCGGTTCGATCCCAGCACCCACCGATGAGCCCTCTCTGACTGCTGGTGAAGACGGTCTTCGTTGATGCCGGAATCTTCTTCAGGACTTTCAGACCAAAGCAGTCATATAATGTCACGGACCTGCCATGTGATCGGGCATGGAGTTTTAGTTTTATAGGTCTTGGTTGGCTTTGGTTGAGAAATGCCCTATGCCCGAACCGCATATTCAGCTGTGTGGCCTTCCCAATATAAAAATTCCTGTTGTCCTCTTCAGTCCATTTTTATTTTCAATAATTTATAGATAAGCTGGTACACACACATTTTCGATTGGCATTCGGATGTACCTTGGCATCTGTATGAATGAGAGGTTTTGGGGGAAGTTAAATCAGGACCTTCAATCACTATCTCACACAACCAACATCTTGGACGATCGCGGTGCAAGCCTGGCTGTGGTGCTTTCGAGGTTTGGTTTTGTGGGTGTCACCATGGTTCCTCCCCTGTCGGTGAGCAAGCCGAGGGAACTCGGTGAACACGTCCCGTGTCAGTGAGCTTGAGTATTATTATTTTGGATATTTTAATATTAATTTATTAATACATTAACAAATGTATGGCCGTTGGCCCTGGTTTCACCGAAAACATCTTAAGAATTCCACCGCTTCCCCAAGGTGTCACCAAATTATCAGGATTTAAATTGCAATTTAGAAATTATTGGACTGAGCTGTCTTTTTCAAAGTTATAAAAAATCAAAAAAATTGTGTTAAAACAAAAATTTTGAAAATTTTTCCATCGATTTCCTTGGAAATTTTAATCATCATTCTATTTTGAGACTTCAAATAGCGCACAAAAAATTCTGCTTCCATTAAATTTAAAATTTTAATTCAATTTTAGTTACTCCAGTGACATTTTGGGACATCTGTGAAGTTCCTGAGATGTTTTCGGTGACACTAGTGATACCATGGTCCAATTAGGGTTAGGAGTTTGGAAAATTACATTGGTAACCCAACTTGGCTGACTCTGTCACTCTAAGCATAACCAAGGTTTTTGGTTTCTTTACGATCCAGTGAACTTCAGTAGAAGAAAGTAAATATGCTTGTATCAGAATAAAAACCAACCAGAATTTCAAGAATAAATAATTTTGAACTGTCATTTTTTTCAGGAAGCTCAATTTGAATCTTCAGAGCAACATCAAACGTTTGATATACGAGTGTCAACATGCTAAAAAGTAAACACCAACATCGGCAGAAGCTACCTGTTCCTTCCATCCTGTATGGCTCATAAATAAAACATCTCCCATCTCATTAAAGCTGTCGAAGAGACGCTGGAGTCGTAGGTCGGTTTACCGAACCCCCCCTCCGTTTTGGGGTCCATTGAAAAAGAAATTCGTTGGAAGGAAGGAAATAATGGATTCATAGCCTTTCCGCTTCCACCACCTTCTTCTTCTTCAACTTGTAATTGAATCTGAAGAAGGAGCCGGGAAAAGCAGAAAAGGGGGAAAAGGTTAAGGGGAGGAGAATGAAAATGGGCCAATTAGATAATTGAAGCACGGAAGAAGTGACTTTCTTCTTCGGCTTCTCGCCAGTCACCACTTCCATTCAAGTTCGTGAGATACCGTTTTCCTTTACAGCTTTCCTCTCCCCACTTTCTGAAGAACCTTCTTCTGGTCCTTTGTCGTTATTGGTAAGAAAAAACAGGTAGATGGATCCGCAAGTTATTGATTATAGTGTCCTGGATAAAGTTGGTTCCTGAGAACGGATTTGAGCAAAAACTCAACACAGTGCGAACCTATCTGGCATCTAAAAACGTCCTTCCGTCCCTCGTCGTTTTCTTGTCCGGTGACCTCACAACACTACTGAAGAAACAAATAAATATACTCGAATAACAAATAAATCCTTTTAAACAAAACTTTTTCGAAAAAAAAACCGTAGAAATTGCCGGAATTCCAAATGAGGATAACCTCAAAACAAAAAACTATGAATAATATGAATTCCCGGAAAATATTCATTCACTTGGTTCTAATTCTTAATTCTACTCCACTCAGTAACTGCATGTAAAACATACCACCTCCGATCAACCAATAATTCAGCACAAACAAATATTTATTTGATTAAAAAAACGTCTGCCAAGTGGGTGTGGCACATAGCTTCCTCGTATCCATAACCCGATTATATAGATGATCCGATGCATAGTAGTTAATCTCAAAACACCAATCTCTAAGTACCTTTCACTACCCTTATAGGGGACAATCTACACGCTACTCTGGATAATCCTAGAAAATTTCATCAAATTCGGATGAAAAATGTAAGTGAGTCACTACTCAACAAATCCAAAAATATCTGGGCATGGCTGGGAATCGTACCCGTGACCTCTCTCTTGTCAAAATGACTCGCTGTACATGTGCTACGGGCGCCAGACAGTAGGTAGAATAGAATTTGAGGTTCTGACGTACGCACGGCTGTTACACGGATTTTACGTTCGCGCATGCGCATCGGCTACTATAAGTCCGGGGGTGATGATTTTCATAGGGGACCATTTACAATCTAATCCGCATAATCCCTGAGAATTTCATTGAAATCGGATGGAAAATGTAGAAGTTATGGCCGTTTCAAGGAAATTCACGTTTGCGCATGCGCAGTCGCTTCTATCAGTCCGGGGATGATGATTTTCATAAGGGACCATCTAAATACTAATCTGTAACATCTCTGAAATTTTCATTGAAATCGGAAGGAAAATGTAGAAGTTATGGCCGTTACAAGGAATTCACGTTTGCGCATGCGCAGTCGCTTCTATCAGTCCGGGGATGATGATTTTCATAGGGGACCGTCTTCACACCAACCCGCACAATCCCTGAAAATTTCATCGAAATCGGACAATAACTTCGTATAGTTATGCGCGTTACAAGGAAATCATGACAGACGGACAGACACACAGACAGACAGACACACAGACAGACAGACACACAGACACACAGACACGGAACCAAAATTGTTCAGAAAGGTCTAAAACGCAAAACGCGAGTGAAAATTTTGATTTTGGAGAACTTTTTTTTTTTCATCCTTGAAAAGTGAAAACAAAGCTTCCGCTACCTTGGTAGACTCGGAAGCAAAACTGTAAAAATAATTATGAAAATTAACTCAGGAAGGAGCTATCAAAAACCTCTAAGGACTAATAGTATTTTTCTGATCAAAGCGTAGTAGAGTTTATTTTGATATATTCAAGTTTCCAAAAGTGCGATACTTCATCAAATTTGTACCTATAAGCAATAAGAATATTAATTTTTTAAATGTATGATTCCACGATGTTGATAGAATTGGGTAAATCACTAGTCAATAAATGAAGAGCGTTGATTGATCAATCCCACATATATTAACATGCGTAGTAATTGAGGGAGAATAAATTATGAACAGAACAAAGGAGGCTGATTAGGTATGAAGTCTATATTCATGAGCACTCTCAATATTAAGGGCGCCCCAACAACGGCTGGATGTTTCCTTTCTTCAAACATTACTTGAGAAGGCGTGATGATTTAATTTTAGCGAGGCAAGGACCGGCGTAACCCTCTGAAAAGCGATCCGGCCGCATAAACACGTTCAAGAACAGAAAGAGGCGATGAGAGGGGATATCAGATCCCAGAGAATAATTCAAGGAGAGGAAAACCAGTCTGAATATTTCACTCACGCCCTTCTCCCGCGTCACTTCAAGAATTTCAGAGCATTTCCACCTGATAGTCGTGCAGCGGTTCGCATGAAGCATTCCTGGAAAATCTGGGAAATGCGCTTCGAACAAACCTCGGCGAACAGATCCCAAGTTACTGAGAGCGTCCACTTGGTTGCCCTCTGATTCTTTCACTTTTCCGGGAGCGGAAAGCTTACCAACGATTGTAATTCCTTGTAATAATACCACCCAAAATCGATAAATATCAACGATATGCCGACGATGAGAAATACAAGTGGGCTTCAGACCCATTTTCACCTGCAGATCGACTCCATACATGTAGCATTATCAAGGTTATTGGTGATAGATCTGCATAGATGTATCAGAGTATAGATCTGTCTACAGATGGGCACGGGATTCCTGAAAACGGGAACCACGTTTTTCAACTTCTTTCACAAATTTTCGATACTTTTACAAAGCAAAATGGAATCTGTTTGAAATGGGACCACCACGGATACTGGTAGAACACATTTCAAAAATAACCAGACAGATTGGTACCAGAATAAAAAAATGCAAGGAACTCGGACATAAAAAAAAAAAAAAAAAAAAAAAAATCGTCGTCCCACGACTACCCGAATTGAGTACTTCCTCTTTCGTTCGCCTTCGGCGCGTTGGAATCGGTGAAAAACTAACAGAGAGACGTAAACTAATTCCTATTAGGTTATTTAGAAGCGTCAAAAATTGATACAATCAAGTTTCTTATTTCGTTTTTGGCTCTCCTGAAAAGTTGACTTTTGTTCTGGTATTGTTCCAAAAATGATCTTTTGGAATCGAGCAAAAAAAAATTTAATTCCCACACTTTCCTTAGTTACCATGGACCGATTTCAGTAAATGGACTTAACGACGTGAGTGAGGAAACGAAATGATCAACATAAAATTTTTCTTTCGCCCAGCTCAAGTCAAAAACGCGATTCGCCGCTCAGCATGTAGGAAAGCACCTGGCAGCGATAACATTGTAAGGCCACTCTTAATCCATATACCTCGAAAGACTCTGGTCCTCATAACCCAGATATTCAATGCCTGCCTCAGGCTCGGTCACGTACCATCAAAATGGAAACATGCCATAGTGATACTTGTCCACAAACCAAACAAGCCGTCAAACAATCCCAATAGCTATCGCCCTATTAGTCTTCTCCCCTTGCTTTCTAAGATATTTGAAAGACTACTCTTGCCTAAGCTACTCCACTTCCTTGAACCACTCATTCCAGCAACACAATTCGGATTCCGAAATGCCCATTCTTGCCTGCATCAGCTGCATCGTGTAGTGGACAAGATTCTTGACACATATGAGTGTAAAGAAACATGCATAGGACTGTTCGCTGATACAGAACAAGCATTTGATCGGGTTTGGCACCCCGGACTACTTTATAAGCTGAAACCGGCTCTCCCAGATACATACTACCGCATCCTCCTCTCATATCTGTCAGGTCGGACCTACTCTGTCCGATATCGAGAGGCCATGTCGAGAGCACGCATCATCCGTGCAGGCGTTCCGCAGGGAAGCGTTCTGGGCCCCCTCCTCTACTTAGTCTACGCTGGTGACATTCCGAATTCCCCTTCAATGACCATTGCCCAATACGCGGACGACACGGCCTTCCTCTGCAGTTCACCTAGAGGAGAGAGAGCCGGACTGGAACTCGAGGAATACGCGTTCGATTTGAACGAGTGGGCTTCAAGATGGAAAATAAAATTGAACCCTCAAAAGTCCAGCTCTGTGATATTCACATACCTCCATATCCATCATACTCCAGTTTTGAGCATTGGCGCCGACATTGTTCCTTCTACAACTAAAGTCCGTTACCTGGGGATTACGGTGGATAAAAGGCTCACTTTCAATGATCATGTCACTGCCATCCTGCAAAGATGCCGCCACCGCCTGAAACAACTCAAACCTCTCCTCGGGAAGCGATCCCCACTCTCATTAAACACCAAGCGTCTTATCTATCAGATACTCATACGACCCATATGGGAGTACGGGAGCCAAATTTGGGGTGGTGCATCTAACTCGCAGGTACAACGTATCCAAACCTTTCAAAACCGTGCTCTTAGGGTGATAACTGATGCGCCACGGTATATCAGGAACGCCAACTTGCATAAAGATTTGGTAATGCCCACTGTGCAGGACATGCTACAAGCCTCGTACACTCGCTTCCACCAACGGCTCTTACATCATCCTAACCCACTTGCAGCTGGAATTCTGAATACCACCCCACCCGACCGGCCCAATCGCAGGCTAAAAAGAAAACGCCACACCGATCTTCTACCCACACTCCAAAACGTCAACCTGCTACCATAATCTCTCCATAACCCTCACCAGAAACGCCCTACCAAGGATGTAACACACATTGTTAATAGCATATGAGGGAGAGAGTCACTGGACTCCGACTCCCACCCATGTATCATGTTATATTTATATATTGTTTTGTATTATTCTAAACTGTAATGCATTTTTTGCAATAAAGTTATATTGTTGGAAAAAAAAAATAAAATAAAAATAAAATTTACTTCTACATGTTCTACTATACACTTCATTTACGAAGTTTTCAATAGCGAATTGTATGCATTGTGAGTCGACCGACGACTCTTCACTAATTACTCTCTGGAAGTATCTTATGATTATGAGCTGAACTTATTAGTCAATTTTTCGATACCAGGGACGTTCAATATAGGTATTGTGTTTTTGTGACTTGCACAACAATTCTCCTAAAAATCTACAATCCTGTACGGACAATTTAAAAAATAATATGTTTTAAATTGTCTGTGCAGGATAATATCCTATACAGAATAATATATTATATTATATTATCCAACCCGTTTGTGTTAATTGCTTCGATCGGATAAAATTTCGAGAAATGGAAATAAGACGGCATAGATACTTATTCCATAAAGGAGAGATGAGAGACTATAATGAATATTTAATAAAGAACGTTTTAAAGACGTTCGTGATCCTTCGTCATTCAAAGAAGGAACCATAAAAAAAGCAGAGGACAAAAAGTAGGCGTAACCTAGGCTCGCAAAACGTTCCCGAAGATTAATGACTTTTCAGAGTTGACCTTTCTTCGAGGGGAAAGAGAAAGAAGTTTCTTATTCCCTTTGGTTTTTAATAGTTTTTACGAGCGTTTGTGGAGGAAAGAAGCTTTGAGGCGTTTAAAACCCACCAGAGAAGATTCTCCAAGTTCCAGCTCACCAGGCCGTGAAAGTTGAGTTGGGAGAACGACTGATTGATATCTCTACTTTCAGTTCGGACTGTTCGACCTTAAAATGGAACAAACCCATCATTTCATGTTCGGCGTATTTATTTTGTTGAGACTGCAAGTTGAGCTTTTGTACTCGATTGTGATAACATCAATGGAAATAAAAAAGTAAATATTCTGAAAAAACTAACGAAGAAAAAATAGTAGAGAAAAAAATTTTAAATTAGAAAACAGGATACTTGAAAATAAAATGTGTGGTATACGAAAAATAGAACAATCTGCCTAACATACAATAAAAATGTAGATATAGTAATCCTATACAGGGTTTACGATATACCTACTCGTAGAACACCGAACCGATTTGAATACTAATTTTAACATGGAATATGTGTGCAGCTAAAAAATCATAACCCGGCCAAAATGAGACAAAATGTCTTTACGAGACGAAAGTACGTTACACGAGAACGGTAATCAAAGTCGGTAACATACATGAGGTGTTCAATACAATGTTGTTCAATATAAAAGCTGAGTAGTGCAGACAGCTGTAAAGCACTGTGAAGCTTGAACAATAACATGAGTATAGCTGCACCTCGTTATTATGTAAGATTCGTTTCACACATGAACAACGATTGGAGGCGCGTTATAAAACATATTCCTAAGTTCTCCAGTTATGAATATATTGGGCTTCCCCTTGATATAAACGAATAAATAAACATAGGATCGAGTGGTGTATAAAAGCTTGATTGTACAAAGGCTGTGCAAAAAGCAAGTTTCCCTCATTTTTATTTTTTAAAAAATTAAAAAAAAAAAAAAACGCTGCAAATGATTGCCCAAAGGTTTATTATTTTCTGTACAGATCCCTCCCTACCAACCATAGGTACCTACTAGGTACCTACTAAGGCGTTTTGAAAATTTCAACCCCTACCACCAACCAAATGGAAATGAAGGGTTGAAACGTTCAAAAATGCCCTAGTAGGTAGTAGGTGTCTATGGTTGGTAGGGAGGGATCTATAAAGAGCACCCTCTGTATAGATCCGTCCCTACCAACCATAGATACCTACTACCACACCATACTGCCTTCACACCTTCACAATGAAGTTAATTAGAAAGAAATTAACGCTTCACACTCGATTCGAAAAATAGGAAGCTTCATATGGAAATTTGATTACTGGTTGCTAAGGAAGAAAAACTGAATACAGCTCGAAGAAACGAACAGCGATCGCATTTTAGTTAGATAAAATTTGAACAGAGATTAGACATTTTTGGTGATTCACACTCAGGTTTCTGTATTATCGAAGGGAAACCCTTAACTTCTCGTAGGGAGTGAACGGTTTGTCCTGCAGAGCTTCGGATGGTCTCAAAATTTTTAAAAATTCAATACTATTTGAAATTGGTGAAAAAACGATACCTTTATTTCGAGAGTTTTCGAGCTAGGGCACTCTTGAAACTTTCAACCCTTAATTTTCACCCCTTATACGTGACTGACATCAACCAAAAGCTTCGCGGCACAACTAGCCCCCAAATGGAGCCCATATACCAAATTTGAACCAAATCGGACCAGGGTTGCTTAGAAAAGTGCCGCGTACGGCTTACGGCGTACGGATTCCAATGGCTTATTATTGAAAATAATAGACCAAAAACTACAATGAGCATCGAAAAATTCTTTTTACAGAATAGACGATTTGCGCGCCTGCGCAGTAACCCCATATAGCCTGGTTGCAACCTTCCGCGAAGAGCAGGTTTCGGTACTCGGATCGAGTTGTTTACTAGTTTTGAATGAAGTTTAGTGCGTTTTATCTTCTTTTCTAATGTGTAGTTGTCGAGTTTTGTAGTTTTCAATTCGTGCAATTTCGATAAAAGACGTTGTTTTTCATTAGAAGGGCGGCCCGGGTCCGTTTAAAGTGATTTGTCTAATCGAAAATGATGTACCTAGCTGGAACCGTCCTATCGATCAAAACAACATTTCAGGTAAGTGAACCTTTCAATTGTATCTTTTATTATTTGCTAAGTAACTTTTCATAAACCTCGGCTCTCCTACTATGAACTACAATACAGAACGATGCGTTCACAAATACAATACGATGCGCAAATACAATACGATGCGTCTCATTCAACGCGGAATAGCCTGCTGCAAACGCTGGGGTGCCGGCTTTTATTTACTGGCTTTAGCTCGAACCTAGGGGGAAACAACTATTTTTCAAAAACAGAAGAATGACAAATTCTTGCGTTTTTGTTTGCAAAAAGTACCTACGGGTTCGGCAAGATTTCAGACCCCAACTCAGACCTCAGCATCACATTTATCGAAAGGAATGCATGTTTTTTTAGAAGTGTGGACTCCGTGGGGGATTGGTCAAAATGTTCAATCTCAAAATGAAACAAAAACCCTTGAAATTGACCATTTCCCTTAAAAAGGGCTCCTGGAAAGAAAGGATTCAGGACCTCAAAATACGAAAAACTCTGTGTAAGTTTCACCCTAACTTGTCATAAATTTCAATGACCATCTTGATGGGAAAATGGAACAGTGAAAATCTGAAGAAAAGAGGAGGGATTAAACTTTTTCTGACTCGATTCCAAAAATCCATTATTGAAGATAATAAACCAAAATAATGGCAAAAAGTATACTAATAATAAATAAAATGAATTTATGTATTTATTTATGTGTGAATCTTGTTTCAGCTACGTGCACACTGAATGGGGAAAAAATTGAAAAAAAAGAAGAGAAAAATGAAGAGAACTCCCGCAAGGCACGACACGGCCCATAGGATTTGACTTGAAATTCCTCGATCTAAAATTGAGTCGAATTCCCCGTTGTGCTAGTTTTACATATTGCTATGGGTTGAATGTTTGTGGATGATCCATTCCAGTTTCGTTTTATATTGTTACCAATTTCTTTGCTCTCATTGGTGTACCTGTGTGAACTTTTGGAGCCTAGTCATATGTATGAACAGAACTGAGTTTTTAAAAGTAAACTGAAAGTAAAAACAAAAAGGAAACTGTAGTAGCTAAGTAAGTACTTAATTTTACAAAAAAATTTTCCAAATGTTTTTAAATTTTGGTTTGCCTAATACTAACAAAATGTGTTTCTTGAGTTCCTACTTTTTTCATAATAAAAGTATTTCGTAAAAATTACTCATGATTTTTTTTTTTGTGAACCTGAAATTGAAAGACAAACTAAGGACAGTAAGTTGTGGTACACTTTTTTTTGTTTATAGTAGGTACCTACAGGCCAGAAGCACTGAATTTCGATCCTTGGAATTCCGTAAAACGTATTTTCACTGCACTAGTAACTCATACACTTGACATACCTACATAAAAAATACAATGCAGTGGCTTAGTCTCTACAGTACCTGGGCAAAATAGTGAGCGACTGTTTTCTCACTGAAGAGTTCCTATCTGCTTCCTCACTTTAGTCGGTACTAATTTAAAATAAACAAATAATCTGATATAGGGTTGTTTAAACTCCACCGAATAAGAGTTATTTCATTTTTATACCAATAATTCATTTTTATACCAATTCGTCTTTCCCAACCTCACATTATACTGTTGTAGTCCGCTACCGAAATAGAATGTAGTACCTACGCCTGTCAGACATATCTTTTTTCATTTTCTAATGCAATGAGGAAGAAAAATGTATCTTGGATATATCTGCAAATGAACTTCACTGGAAATTGACGGATCCGCGTTTATTTTGGTTTTAGATTTTTTATTCGATACCTATACAACAAAAACATATTAACGTAATTCACCAAAAGGTACTTATTTAATCCCAATAAAAGTCACACGCATGTTAAAAGATAGATGGGTTTATCCTAATAATAAAATAGAGAGGTGCAACCTAAAATTATTAATTCATCGTAAAATTTACGATCATTTAATGATTAAAATATGATGCGTCAGAAATGTCCGTGATTTCAAAAATATTACACATCGGATATATGGTACGGCCAGACAATGAAAACTAGTATTGAAATTTAAATTATTTAAATAAGAACAAAGCCCAAGGAGTATACTTACCCAGTAGAGTTGGATTGAAAGGGATCATTGCAAAGAAAGTAAACAAACAAGAAAGTAAACGGAAAGGTTCAAACAATTTATTCATGAAAATAAGGGATGATTTTAATTGTAGGTACAATAATACATGCAGTTGCAACGTAACTGTACAATTTCAACTAGGTATTTAACTAAAGGTTCCCGAAAATTGAGGCGTTGTTGGCGAAAATTAGAGGCGTTTCACTGAGCGAATCATAGTAGGTATCCTTGTAGATTTGACGAACTTTTTGAAACTTGGAGTCATTTTGCTGCAACGAATTATCCACGTCCGAAAAATGTTACATTTGAAACAGCCTTTGACGTGAGATTTCCCTTGTTGGTCATTCCAGTTTAGAACATCACGTAGAAATAAACACGACTGGGGAAATCTGCAGAACTTCGCGGAAGGATCGTAACCCGGCCTTCCTGACTTGGAATCACTATTGCATAATATGCCGTAGCACTAATGGTAAACCATTTTTACTGTCTGGAGTACTTTAGGATCGCAAAATTGATATAAAAATAATTGTAACTTTCGAAAACGGAACAAGCCAGCCATAAACAAACACAGAAACAACGAGAACCGGGGAAACCGTGTACCGAAACCTGCGAGATTGTAACCTCCCGGACACGCATGCGCACTGCCACTTTCATTAATAGAAATCGTCTATTTTAGCAACACATTGTGCTGGCCACCCTGGGCCTATGATAATTTGTTATCCGCGAACGGCTGGGCCTCAATCTATTAATAACCAAGGAAACCTCCCTGCTGAATTGCATTCTGTTCTCCGCCGCATCCGGTTCTCTTTGCCAAAGGCAAAATTCCGACAGACATCCATAGCGAAATTGTTTCAGTGTATGGACATGGGTGCAATGAGTGTGCAAATGGTTTGAAAATTGTGTTCTGCTTTTGAGCTTGGACGTCAGAACGTAGCCGACGAACCCCGCTCAGCTCATCCTTCGACTGAAGCTATTGGAAAGCTGTGCAATGTGTTCGATGATATTGTTGCAGCCTTACCTCCCCGCATCGAAATCAGTCGCAGGTCAGTGTGCAACATCTTTAATGAGAATTTATGGATGACAAGAGTGCTCCACGAAAATGCACGTCGTCACACGGCAGTTGAGCTGCTTCATCAGTACAATTGGGACCATATTCCTGATCCCCCTTACTCACCTGACCTTGCCCCGAGTGATTACTGCCTGATTCCAAAGTTGAAAGTTCACCTGGGCGGACACCGCTTCAGCAACGACGACGATCTCAAGGCAGAGGTCCATACATTTTGAAGGGGGCGGCATCAGCGGACTATAAAGCCGGAATAAAAAAGCTTGTGCCACGGCTACAAAAATGTGTTGAAAGAAATGGTGATTATGTAGAAAAATAGTATTTGAGTCTGTTTCAACTTACAGTTTCCCGTCGAACATTTGCGACTATCTCGAACACTAACACGCACGCATCTTATTAACCCGGCACTTTTAATTAATTTGTCGTTATTGTTCTTCATAGATTTATTTTGATATTGGTACTGATCCAACTAATTATTGTTATCTCGTTGAAACTGACTGTTAACGGGAGTTTCTAATCGTCCCGTGTATCATTGTTATCATTGTTTACTTGTTGAAGCAGAGGCCTACTTAATCACCTGCCTACTGTCGTAATTTAATGTAGGTAGCATCGCAATTTTCAACTTTCAGTGCAAACAGAGCACCATATTTGCATGTAATAAATTGGGCATAATTATTTGAGGTTTTGGCCACCAACATCCACAGCTTAACAGTACGCAACATCGCTGATCTGATCAATCAGGCCTACGGTGACGTCACACCTTTTTCCTGGAATCGGAGCTATACTTCCTGGAAATTCTCTCGCTCACCGGCTCCCGACCTACCTCAATATACCTCTTTTTTTGTCCGAAATCATCGCCGCTCAAATCTCAAGTTCGTGGCCGTTTTTGACTTCAAAGTGAAGTTCGCCGCATTGTTAACGGGTACCCGAAAGTCGCGAGTGCCGAGAGAACATAATAAGCTAAATTTCGTGGAAAAAGGGACAATTTTCTCGCGCCACACTAGGTACTCCTTGTGATCTGCTGGGGACCGCGACCGCCACGCCAGCTGCAGCTGAATACCCTACCCAAGGAACCCAGGTACCTACCATCATAATTTTGCATCTTTTATGCCCAATTTAAAATTGTATAATCATAAAATCTTTAATTCACAGTCCACTCCTCTCTAAGTGCCGGGATAGGTAGTCCTCCCTACACTTACCACTGAGCCCAGTGTTTGGCATTCCAACAGAGTCAATGAATCCGAGAATAAAAGAATTTTTTCGATATCTATTGTGGTTAATTTTTCTAAAAATAAGGGAAACTTACTGTTTGTACAGCCCTCGTATTATTGACCAGTACCTACCACTCATAAACTCCAAAAGACCAAACTTGATTTTCAAGATCATCTTGATGCTTTTTCGAAGTTAAAAAAACAGAAACACGTTTGTGGAGTCGTTGTCCAATATGTTGATGATTTTTCGCAAGTACCGTTTGGAGTTTGGAACTTACTGATGCATATTTCCATGCTCACTTACCTACTTTTGGAAATTTTTATGTATAAAGAAAAAATCACACCCTAAAGCAGGCCATGAAGAGGGGTTTTTAATGGTGGGGAATGTACCTACTTAGTAGGAACAAATAACTCATCCATCCTTTCAGCCTGTTAGTAAACCTAATCTCCCATTGCGAGGGCGGAGGTCAGGATCACATTAAGAGCCCTGATTAAACAATAGTCCGGCGGGAACGTTGGAGGAATGCGTTTACCTCGAAGGGCGGATCTGCGAAGATTTCATATGTAAATTTGGTGGAGCAATTTAGACGGCCGCTAACGGAATGATTGGACGACCAATTAATGGCTAATGGGCAGCGACCAGAGTGGTGAGGTAGTCACCTTGAGAGCGTTAGCATTATCCGCTTTGCTACCAACTGCCAGAAACCATATGGCTGCAGCTCAACTGGGGAAAGCAATATTCTATTGAGAGTAAAAACGTCTACCAAGTGGGTGTGGGACATGGTTTTCATATGTCCACAACATAATTGGGTAGGTGTTCAGCTCTAGATAGGAGATCATGAAAATATGTTCAACAACAAACAAATGTGGGGAGGTAATATATTGATGCTTGCAAAAAAATTGTCTACAAAAACTCTCCGATCGCTCGAAATATATTGCAGAATTCTAGAGAACCTTGTTCCATTGCTACCGATATCTAGCTGTGATTTTGGTTTATTATTTTCACTAATAAACCATTGGAATTGACCAATAAATTTTTTTTTCTAACACCCCTTCAAAATTTGTCGGTTTACGTTTCAAGGTACATAAAATCCAAAAATCGAATAAAACATATTGTTTAGTAATGCATGCATTCCAGGGGACGTCCCATTGGATAAGTATTAGATCAGTTTAACCAGTTGGTAAGCGATAAAACTGTTTCACTCGATGTAATTTATTTATTACTTTAGACAAGAAATAGTGACCCCCCCCCCACCTCACCATTATCCACCATAACATTTCTAGGGGCGTGGGAGCTTCGAATCTGAAGATCATTTTAAAATCCATGATCTACGATACCCAACATGCGAATTCGAGTTCACCTCCCCCCTCCCTTCCACTCACCAATGGTGCCAGTCTGGCACCAAAGCGGAAATACGTCTTAACATTGAAGTTTCATCTATTAGTTTTAATAGGCAGTCCGTCGAGGTTAACGTCCGTATTCAAGGTGAAACACAAAAAAAAAAAACCCCACGAAATATGCGGTTTATGGTGTCCTGGCACCATGGTGGCACCACTATTAGTTCCATGGTGGCACAGAGAATAATTCATGAAAATCCAGAGGTATAATGAGAATTTTTCCTCAATTTCAAAGGTTGGGTACAATTAGTAAACAGTAAAGGAACCGAAATATTGAAAAATCTGATATTTTGTGAATATTATACCCCCACCCATCCCCTCCCCTTTCAAATTTTGGTACTCTGGTAAAATCATGTACTACTCGGAAGTTATTTGAGTCAAACAAAAAAAGAAACACGCTAATCGGTTGGAAATTGAGGCCTGGGCAGATTTTACAAGATTACCGCCGCAAACGCACGTTTTTTAAGCATTAACCCCCCCTTTCCCCCCCTTAAAAAGCAAAATTCAAAATTCCGACGCCGTAGTGCACAACTAGATAGTTTTCGCGTCGAAGAAGAAAAGAACCACGAAAATCGGTTGAGAACTAAGGCCTGGGCAGACGACACAAGATTATGCCCAAAAACGCACGTTTTTTGAGCATTAACCCCCCCTTTCCCCCCCTTAAAAGACAAAATTCGAAATTCCGGCGACGTAGTGCACAACTAGATAGTTTTCCGCGACGAACAAAAAAAAGAACCAGGAAAATCGGTTGAGAACTAAGGGCTGTGCAGACGACACAAGATTTTGTCACACACACACACACACACACACACCTATACGCGCCCGGCCCCCGTTTGTGGTCAAGGGCGCCTTATGGTCATTTTTGACATTTTGAGTTACATACACCATGATACTCCCTGATGTCTGAAACGGATAAATAACCAACCCCCACCCTTATACACTCCGACATTTATACACTCCGTTTCGGATTTCCACCGCACAACTGGTCATTAGGGGTATTTCTACCATCACTTCTGGTCATTGTGTATAAAAACGCAACTGGTCCTTACACTCCGTGCTCTGAATCCCACAATCAAAGGGGTCACTGATTTCCCGTTTCGGATTTTCACGCGCTTCTGGTCCTTTGAGGTGCCAACTGGTCATCAGACCTCCGAATTTTGCCTCAGAGAGTGACGTCACAAGGTAATACTTCAGGCCTTTATTTTCAAAGGGGGTGTAGCACATGGCGTCCTCAATATAAACTTAATTTTTCCGTATTTGTATTGCTCTTGGTTAAATAATATTGAAACCATCTGCCAATGAAGTGGAATGTATTTATAAATATGCTAAACAGTGGGCGTAGCACATAGCTTCCTACTCTTCCGGTTTTCGAGGATTTCTCGTGTTTTTTTCCACGTTAACATTTACGTATTATATAGGGAAGATTTTCTGCATTTAGGGGTACTACATCTTTTACCCCCACCCCAAACATAAGTGTGTTAGGTATGTTAGATCCAAATCCTCCTCATAAAAAATCGTGTAGGTACTTTTTGGAAACAGGGTGATCAGGAGATTCACATTTTGGTAGAATTACATTTTTTTACCCCCACCCTAACATACAGTATGTTAGGCATGCTAGTACCAAATCCTCCACATAAAAAATCGTGTAGGTACTTTTTGGAAACAGGGTGATCAGGAGATTCACATTTTGGTTGAATTACATTTTTTACCCCCCACCCTAACATACAGTATGTTAGGTATGCTAGTACCAAATCCTCGACATAAAAAATCGTGTAGGTACTTTTTGGAAACAGGGTGATCAGGAGATTCACATTTTGGTAGAATTACATTTTTTACCACTACCCTAACAAACAGTATGTTAGGTAGGTATGTTAGATCCAAATCCTCCTCATAAAAATCGTGTAGGTGTACTTTTTGGAAAAGGGTGATCAGGAGATTCACATTTTGGTTAGAATGACATTTTTTTACCCCCACCCTAACATACAGTATGTTAGGTATGCTAGTACAAATCCTCGACATAAAAATCGTGTAGGTACTTTTTGGAAACAGGGTGATCAGGAGATTCACATTTGGTGAATTACATTTTTTACCCCCACCCTAACATACAGTATGTTGGGTATTGCTAGTACCAAATCCTCGACATTAAAAAAACGTGTAGGTACTTTTTGGAAACAGGGGTGATCAGGAGATTCACATTTTGGTTGAATTACATTTTTACCCCCACCCTAACATACAGTATGTTAGGTATGCTAGTACCAAATCCTCGACATAAAAAATCGTCGTGTAGGTACTTTTTGGAAACAGGGTGATCAGGAGATTCACATTTGGTAGAATGACTTTTTTACCCCCACCCTAACATACAGTATGTTAGGTATGCTAGTACCAAATCCTCGACATAAAAATCGTGTAGGTACTTTTTGGAACAGGGTGATCAGGAGATTCACCATTTTGGTTGAATTACATTTTTTACCCCCACCCTAACATACAGTATGTT
>CM019179.2:11239310-11519386 GCA_009739505.2 Apolygus lucorum
GATTTTTGGTGATTTTTTAGACTTCTTGCCACTTTGATTGATTTTGCCATCCACATCTTCTTGATGTAGCCCACTTAGGATTTCCAGTCATATGCCACAGCTTCCATTGTAAATTCCTGAAGGCGTTCAAGTGATAAATCACCCCCCGTATTCCTTCCCTTTATGAATATCATTCTTCATTTTCACCCAAGCCTACCTAGCGAAAAGTTAGGTAAAGGATTTGAGCGGAAGTGACCGAAAATGAGATTTCCCTGGACGAGTGACAAGCTCGGAGGAGGTTGAACGGATGTTTTCAGTTTAGGATTCCGTAGGGTCCTCGCGTTCATTCTTTCCATCGGTGGATAGTAGCTGTTTTGAAATGGATTTGACAATTCCTGTTCAGCTTACTCATGTTTATGGAGGAAGATATCTGGACGTTAAAAAGTGCATAAATTGGTCAAGTTTGGCGGGGACGTTGTGACAATGATGATGGACTTGGAGGAAGTGCGACGCTGGTTGTAACAGTAGGAGGAAGAATTTTATGACGGATTTATCTAAGACTGGTGGAATGGAGATTATGAGGAAAATTAGTCTAATAGTAAAGATGTTAATAAACATCTTACTTAGCATTGTCAAGCTGGGCCGTCAAATTGGCCCTTGTTTCCCGCAAATCGTGGAGCTCTTCTTCAAGCCCAACTGCTGCCTCGTCTCTGCAACACTCAACACCAGGTCGGAAAAGTCGATTTTCCAAACGAGTTTCCACGAGTTTTATGGCGTTCTTCTTATTGTCCAGAGCTTTCTCTAACGCGTTGATTTCTTTGTGAAGTTTTTCCATGTCTTTTACCATCTGAAACAGGATGCGCTTGGGATTTCAGGACTGGTTTCTTTGGGAATGATAGCTAGTATTATGTACCTCTATGGATAATATACGTAAATCATACTTACGTTCAATCTTTGCCAGTCTAATTCGTTTTTTATGCGCTGAGTTTCGTAAATTCGTTTCCTCAGGGCGAAGTTGGTGGCGTCGTTTTGAGCTTTGAGGTCGTTTCTCGCCCGCTCTCTCGGCACGTACATCCCCTCGCGAAGATTCTGCGACGAAGCGATTTCAGCATCTCCCAACGATTTCAGGTATTTGCAGTGGTCGAGCCAGCATTCGTAAGTGACCACACTGCCAACAATTTCAGAACAATCCTCTTCTAATAGAATTGAATTTGGAAGGTTAGTGAATACCAATAACCTCGATAAATCAGTTGAACCAAAGCTTGGACTAAGTTATTCCATGATATTTCAGATTTTAGCTATCTCATTGTAATTTCCTATCAATCAAAGTGGAGTTGGTTCATCTTGTGCGAATGAGTAAGTAAGTAAAGTAAAGTAAACAACCATTTCAGGTTGGATTTTCGTCCGACTGCCATTCCTGGCGTCGCGGACGTCATCAGCTGTCTTCCTAAGGGAAGATCAGAATTTGTTCTGATGATTTCGCTCATGGCTTCCCATTGGCCCTCACCGCCCTTGGTTGTGACGAGGGGGAACTGCGACCGACTCGCCCGAAAAAATGCCGCATAGGCCGGCCTCGAACTCTCACGGCCCCTACAACCAGTTCGATTACCGTCTCCAGAGACACATGCCGTAGCTGGCTCGGTCACAGCTGTCTCGTGCGAATGATCTTCAATTAACAAAAGTTCAGACAAAAGCGAAAACTTTGCTTCATCACTCCACTTTGTACAAAACCAAGATAACTATTCAAGTTCAATATGATAGTTTCATCATTTGTTGGTCTACTGACCAGCACTCCTTGTCACCATCCCCAAAGAGGTCTCGACCAATGCATTGCCTCAATAGGGACTCAAACTGAAAACTTGGAGAAAGCCATTCAAACCATCTCACCTCAACTATACAAACAGAAAAACTGTTACCCAACCGCTAATATACAGGGTGTCTCAAAAGTTGTTCACCCCCCTGCTAAAATCGTCCAGATAGTGGTAAAAAAAATTGTTTTTTTTTTTAATCTTCATGATTTTTTCCAAGGATCTCAAATATGACCATATTGCGCATTGCGCAAATCGTGCGCAACGCACACCAACTACGTTATTCCAAATGAGAACCCCCATTTTTTATTGCAGATTTGGATTCTACGCAAAATTTCATGAATTTTAGACCCTTCACTTGATTTTGCTTCCGAGTCTACCAAGGTAGCGGAAGCTTTGTTTTCACTTTTCAAGGACGAAAAAAAAAGTTCTCCAAAATCAAAATTTTTACTCGCGTTTTGCGTTTTAGACCTTTCTGAACAATTTTGGTTCAGTGTCTGTGTGTCTGTCTGTCTGTCATGAATTCCTTGTAACGCGCATAACTATACGAAGTTATTGTCCGATTTCAATGAAATTTTCAGGGATTGTGCGGGTTGGTGTGTAGACGGTCCCCTATGAAAATCATTACCTTCGGACTGATAGTAGCCACTGCGCATGCGCAAACGTGAATTTCCTTGTAACGGCCATAACTTCTACATTTTCCATCCGATTTCAATGAAATTTTCAGGGATTGTGCGGGTTGGTGTGTAGACGGTCCCCTATGAAAATCATTACCTTCGGACTGATAGTAGCCACTGCGCATGCGCAAACGTGAATTTCCTTGTAACGGCCATAACTTCCACTTTTTCTACCCGATTTCGATGAAATTTTCAGGGATTATGCGGATTAGGTTGTAGATGGTCCTCAATGAAGATCACCACCTTCGGACTGATAGTAGCCACTGCGCATGCGCAAACGTGAATTTCCTTGTAACGTCCATATTTTCTATCCGATTTCGATGAAATTTCCAGGGATGTTACAGATTAGTATTTAGATGGTCCCCTATGAAAATCACCACCTTCAGACTGATAGTAGCCACTGCGCATGCGCAAACATGAATTCCTTGTAACGGCCATAACTTCTACATTTTCCATCTGATTTCAATGAAATTTTCAGGGATGTTACAGATTAACTTGTTTTGATGTTTTGAGATTAACTACTATGCATCGGATCATCTATACAATCGGGTTATGGATACGAGGAAGCTATGTGCCACACCCACTTGGCAGACGTTTTTTTGGTTGCGCGCAACCCGTCCCATGAGCGCGCAAAGTCGCCCTACTACCAAATTGCGCAAAATATGGATTCACGTAACCCCAAGTGTGGCACATGTTTTATCATTATTTTTCGACGCTAAATCACGTGGTGGTGTCCATTTTTGAATTTGATTGGAATTTTTGAAATGGCGGCCGGTTGTTTTTAGCGAAAAGTCGCTCTTTTTCTCGTCCTCATGAGTTATCAAGCAATTTTAATTAGTTCGGAAACTGTTATGATACAGAGTTCAGAAACGATTTGAAGCATTGTGGAATCCTGAAACGAGATAAGCGAAGAACCTATTTACTTTTATCTGAACTCATATCAGATCCGATTTATTCTCTTTGTTACCTTGAAGACGTGAGTACTGAATTATGCCTCGTGCAAGTACTGCCCGTTATTCTCCTGAAGAGAGGACTTCCATGGTCCGGGTGTATTACTAGTGTAATTCCGTTTTGAAAAGAGCAGTTCGAGTGTACGCTGAGCAGTTTCCGGATAGGACAAACAGACGATTCGTCTCGCTATTCGGGATTTCACCCGACCGCCATTTCGAAAATTGCAATCAAATTCAAAAATGGATACCACCACGTGATTCAGCGTCGAAAAATAATGAAAAAAACATGTGCCACACTTGGGGTTTACGTGAATCCACATTTTGCGCAATTTGGTAGTTGGGCGACTGCAAAGTCTAATGGGACGGGTTGCGCGCTACCAAAAAATCGAGTGAAGGATCTAAAATTCATGAAATTTTGCGTAGAATTCAAATCTGCAATAAAAAATGGGGGTTCTCACTTGAAATAACGAAGTTGGTGTGCGTTGCGCACGATTTGCGCAATGCGCAATATGGTCATATTTGAGATCCTTGGAAAAATCACGAAGATTCAAAAAAAAAAAAAAAAATTTACCACTATCTGGACGATTTTAGCAGGGGGGTGAACAACTTTTGAGACACCCTGTATAATACAGTACCCCTAACTATAATTTACGAAAACATTTGGTCAATCGTATTCACAATATGTTCCAGGGACAAGGTGGTTAACTTTTTGAGAGTACCTACCATGCAGGCAGTAAACAAAATACTACATGGTTCATAGCTATGTACTGATAGATGTTTCATATGGGATACACATCATTATTAACCCCAATCGTGATTCTTGACTACTCTGGGGGGTCAAAATATGATTTAAGGAAGATTGCAATTGAAAGAGGAATTTCTATTACTCTAGCGGAACTCACTCAGAAGGAATTCTGGCTGGATCGGGTTTGAAGCTGATGTTTCCACCGTTGTTGTCCAACTCGACAGCCTCCTGGTCGATGAGGAGGGCGTCTGCCTTGTCGTGGATGTCTCTGATGATTTTGAACTTGAGCTCGTCCAGACGATTGACTTGTATCCATGCGTCCATGCATTTTTGTGTCATCATCGCTTTCAAATTTTCCAACATTTGCAGCTCCTGGAATACAAGTACATGCATCAATGCTTTAGTGTTCTATTTTCACAGATTGCAGATCCACTAAGACGTCATTATTTACTATATTAAGCTCCACTACGTGTACTTACGTATTTAATCTCAATTTCTCCATCGTCGGTACACAAATCAGCTCCCCCTCGTTGGTCCCTCTGAGTGAGACAGTCGTTGACCACAGTAAAACTGAGTCCTAAGAATTCGATCTCCGCCTCTGTCAGGTCCTTTTCCTTCCTCATCTCGTTGATTTCCCTGTCGATGGATTTCACTAAATCTTCCATCGTGTTTTTCCACTTAAGAACTTCGACAAATCTGTAAAATTATTTGCCACAAACGATTAGATTATAATGAAATGTGGAAAAGCACATAAGTCATAATAGATGCTTTTTCCTACTGTTTTGCTACCATTCAAACTGGTATAATCTTGCTTGGGTTCATTTTATAATGTCAAATCCTGTATCAAAATGGAAATTAAGGATGCGATTGAGGAAGAGCAAAGGATCCTCTCTGGCTCAGGAAGTACCTGTAGGGGACTTTGATAGGCTAGGCGGAGATGTAGAATAAGAGCCGTAGTTAATAAGAGTATATAAACCTTGGAACATCCAGTTGTGCAGTATCTACACCAAGCTAACAGATGAGGAGGAACAGCATGTCGGCACCTACATAAAAAACTTATAACAAATAGCAGCAAATTATAATGGGTAGATGATCGTAAGGAAGGGAAAGATACTTGTCCATGAACTACCATCAGGAGATAGAAGAGATAGTTCTGCTGTAGCAGCAAAAATTAGTGGAGAAACATGGAAAAATCCAATAGTGCAGCTCGTTGAAGAAACAATAATCCTTTTGTGCTACAGTAGCAACCTGCAGGTCATCCATGATACAATTACAAAAGTTTGCTAGCAGCTGAAGTGAAGCAGTTTTCTACTATGCGCTAAGATGATTAATTCAAGTAGGATTCATGAACTTGACACAAGAGCTTTGAGTCTTTTTGGAATCAAGTCAAGTTCTTGTAAAGGACGGTGAAGGGCAAGGAAGAATAGGAGCAGTTCAATAAAAACCAGAAATCTGTGACCTCCAATGATGGGGTACACGAAGCAACTAAAAGTGGGGTAAAGAACCTAGGAACTGTGCAGCGAAAACAAAAAACTCATGATGGGGAGATGTAAGGGAGAGAGGAGACACCTAGCTGCTGTCATGCCGATCCACGATCAATCATCCAATAAAAACCTGGTAGCTCCACGAGGACTTGGTCAAAATTGATAGGCAGTGTAGATAGGCCTGCTCGGCCACACAAAAGGGGTAGGGAAATGCCAATATTGCCATACAAAAGAATCTGGGAACAACAAAGTTACTGTGATAAGCAAGCCAGACTGTGATGCAACGGCAAAAGTTCGCACGGTGAATGAAGTGACGCTGTATTAACATACCTCTGTAAGATTCATTATAACTCAATATTCCTTCCTGCTCCGTTACTTCAGATTTAGCTTCACCTTGCGGATTTAACTACGCCTTGCCTAGCTACCTAGTAATTACCAGCCTAGAATTACTACTCTAATTGATAGGTTCCTAGTCGCATCTGCCAGTGCAGGTGGTGAACCTACCGGTCGGAGAGACGACTGTTGTTGTGGTAGGTCGTCCAATAGGTCTTGGCGTCAGTTTCATTCCGAAGAAGTCTCGACTCGTTGCGGAGGTTGAAAGCGTCGTTCCTTCTGGTGTCGCAGGTCTGCCGCAGCTCCCACACTTTTCCGTGCCAGTCTGGCAGAGGGACTCGGGGCATCGGCTTCTCCAGCACTACTATCGACCGGTTATCCTGGAACAATTATGAGTAAGCCAATTGATTACAAATATAATAATTTATTATGCATTTGACAACATAATCATAAAAATAACGTGCTTGATTGTCTAATATAATGCAGGTAATTATTATTGCAACTGAATATTAAATACAATCCATCTAGCAATATTACATCTCATTTGTACACTCCTTGAGAGCCCGTTTGCAGTAAAACGCAGCCCCTTCTCATAACAGTATCTTCAACACTGAGCTATAATTGCACTTTAAGAGCACTAAATAAGTCCAGTGGTTTTTTTCGCTTGAGTCGCCGGAGTTCATCTTCGTTGTCCAAAACGTAGAGCATTTCCAGGTTTTCATGATTGTGGAGGCGTTGTTCGTGCCTCTTTGATAATTTCGTGGACTGTTTCCATCCTCAAGTCTCGATGAATATCATCGTTCCTCATGTACCAAGGTGCACGCACTATACTTCTCAGTATTTTATTTTGGGAGGTTTGGATTTTGTTAATGATTGATTTTTTGGCACAGCCCCAAAACTGAATTCCATAGGTCCAGATAGGGCGAAGGATCTGCCTATAAATAAGCAGTTTATGTGGAGAGAGAGATGAGAATTCATTCCCATCAACCAATACATATTTCTGAATTTGATTTTAATTTCCTCTTTTTTATTTTCAATATGTTTTTTCCAGTTTAATTTGGAGTCGAGGGTCATACCCAAATATTTCACTGCATCGGTATGTGGTATTTTATTTGAATTGTTCACAACATCCATGATTGGAATTTTTCGGTTAGTAAAGTTGATATGAACTGATTTTGATTCGTTCAACTTTATCCTCCACTTAGAAACCTCATTAATTGACGTAACGTAACTAATGAGTTTAAATCTACGAAAACTTGATGAAGCAGTGACAAAGGATTGATCTCTAGAAAGGCTGATTCCAATATTTAAGTGGCTTGTCATCATTTGAGTAATTATTTGCAAATCAAATGAGATATTGTGTCTGATCCGCAAACGTGATATTATGTTCGGTGTAAGCGGACTGAGACTGAGTGTAAAAAGAGTCAGCAATCATAGCCATGAAGATAGGGAACTGTAGAGCACTGTAGACCTCATTTTATAGTGCTCTTTATCCTGACTATTGTGGCACTGCATGTAAAAGCCCTCAGGAACGTGAGGACTTCGTTCAGACAAGTCACTTATACCAGTATGTAGAACCTGTCTATCCAGAGACATACGGATAAACCCAGAAACTGCAAAAGAATCCACCTTATCAGTGCATCTCTCTCCCTAGCCGAATTCCCGAAGACATCAAAGATCTTCCCTGAAGGGCTTCATAGGTTTAGTGGAAGGAACGATGCAGGATCCCCCATACAATACCTATTCTAGAAAGTACTTAACTTGGGCACTGAATTGGTTTTGTAGCGTCATCATTTATTTTTATGCTGATTCATGTACATACCGATAGACCATGACGTTTTTCGTCTATACTTACAAGCATGTCGGCAATAATGGGCTTATTTATTTGTTCACCGCCGTAAAAAACGTCTGCCTAGTGGGTGTGCCACATAGCTTCCTCGTATCCATAACCCGATTATATAGATGATCCGATGCATATTAGTTAATCTCAAAACACCAATCTCTAAGTACATTTCACTACTCTCATAGGGGACCATCTACACGCTAATCTGGACAATCCAAGAAAATTGGCTGGACAATCCAAGAAAATATAGCTGTTACAAGGATTTTACGTATGCGCATGCGCAGAGGCTTCCATAAATTTAAGGCCTTGATTTTCATTTGGGACCATCTACAACCTAATCCGCGTAATACCTGAAAATGTCATCGAAATCGGGTAGAAAAATGTGGAAGTTATGGCTGTTAGGTACAAGGAATTCACGTTCGCGCATGCGCATCGGCTACTATCAGTTCGGGGGTGATGATCTTCATTGGGGACCATCTACAACCTAATCCGCATAATTACTGAAAATTTCATCGAAATCGGGTAGAAAATGTGGAAGTTTTGACCGTTCCAAGAAAATTCACGTTTGCGCATGCGCAGTAGCTACTATCAGTCCGAAGGTGATGATTTTCATAGGGGACCATCTAAATACTAATCTGTAACATCCCTGAAAGTTTCATTGAAATCGGATGGAAAATGTAGAAGTTATGGCCGTTACAAGGAATTCACGTTTGCGCATGCGCAGTCGCTTCTATATGTCCGAGGATGATGATTTTCATAGGGGACCGTCGACACACCAACCCGCACAATCCCCGAAAATTTCACAGAAATCGGACAATAACTTCGTATAGTTATGCGCGTTACAAGGAATTCATGACACACAGACACGGAACCAAAATTGTTCAGAAAGATCTAAAATGCAAAACGCGAGTGAAAATTTTGATTTTGGAGAATTTCTTTTTTCGTCCTTGAAAAGTGAAACAAAGCTTCCGCTACCTTGGTAGACTCGGAAGCAAAAATATATTTTTTTGTCAATATCATTCATTCGCCGCCTGCTAAAGCATCATTTTCGACTAACAACTTAATAAGAACAGAATTAAATTTTAATCTTATCATTATGGATTTCTAAGGAAGGTAGGTAGTCGCTATTGCAGGTTCCCTTACTAAAGGTTTTCTCTCTAATCACCTAGGTACAACGACCTCATTATAATCCAACATCGCCATTCCACTGAACTAAGCTTATCAGGGTGTTCCGCGAGGTAAGTCTCGAGTAATTTAGGACCATTCACGGGAAGTTCAGCGCTCAGAGAGAAATCGAGCGGGATGAATACCCTCTTCCCCTTTTAGTACTGAACAACTTGGGGTGTCCGACGGCTCTCGAGAGCTCCGCTTGTATTCACTGGGATCCGATAATAAAGTTAGGAACCTCCGTCAAAAGCGTTTCGTAGGAACCAACTTCTGTAATCTGTCAAAATCGTGGAGAAATGTTGATTGATCTGTTTCATAATTCATCAAAGCTCCAAAATGTCTCTTGATATTTTAAGATTACAAGATGTCCAATATTTCAGGGTTCTTGAATGCGATCGATATAAAAGTGGAAATTTGTAATGAGAAACGGATACCTGAGAAGCAAAAAGGTCTGTGTGACTTGTGTTTGCAAAGGAAAGAGAAGTTAATGTAGGATTTTGCCTAAAAATTTTAATAGTTAGTATATTATAAAACCCGTAAATAATCTGCAGCGTTTTTTCTATTCAAATTTTTGGTCAAATTTCGAGGGGTGTTAATTTTTTTCTTTGCTTTATTCCAAAGATTCATTATTGAGGATAATTAACTAGAAACTGCATTTCAACATCCTTTAAGAAAACCTCTCTCACATTTTGAAAAGGAATTTTCTTGATTACCTAATCATAACGACTTAAAATTGGATTTCAGGTTTTAAAAGTGCATATTAACCCTTCTGCTGCTCAGATAAGGTAATAATCATAATGATCATTAAATGTTACTTATTCAATGGTTATTTTCTTTTCTTTGTCTCCTATTTTAGGGATTGAGAGATCATATGTAACCATCTAAAAACATTAGGTGTCTTATGATTTTCTCTAAACGGTGTTCAACGGAGCATTTTTTCATATTTGAATCTTCCTTAGTGACAGATTTTATGAACGATGACAGTTTTAATGACGCATGGGCTCCTATCTCTTTAGTATTGGACACGCTTTGTTGATAATGTTACGTTCAGTTTTCGGTGATAAATTACGGAGAATATGATATATTCTCCTTGATAGAAGATTCACCGTAATTTATCACCGAAAACTGAACGTAACATTGAAACATATTATGTTTCACTGTACTTGAAACATATTATGTTTCACTGTACTTGAAACATATTATGTTTCACTGTACTTGAAACATATTATGTTTCACTAAAAACTAGTACACCAAAATCGCCATAGGAAGGAGAGGAAACGTAACTTTTGCTCTTTGGGGTCACTCTACAAATGATATCTCGATCAACCTCTGTACGAGTATAAAACCAAGACTAATGAACCTTGCGTGACGGTAACCTGCAATCCTCCCCTCGTTAAAGTGAAATGTACCATTTGCTGTTTACGACTGTGTCCGACGTAGATTGGATCTAATGGACTCTGGGCATTTCACTATATCCGCCTAATGTATCATCTCGTTAACTGAATCGTATCCCAATAACTCATGCTATGCGCGGATGCGCAATGTCAACGAAAACAGCTAAATCCAGTACAAATGAAATCGGAAAACGTCTGCCAAGTGGGTGTGGCACATAGCTTCCTCGTATCCATAACCCAATTATATAGATGATCCGATGCATAGTAGTTAATCTCAAAACACCAATCTCTAAGTACCTTTCACTACCCTCATAGGGGACCATCTACACGCTAATCTGGACAATCCTAGAAACTTTCATCAAATTCGGATGAAAAATGTAAATGTTATGGCTGTTACAAGGATTTTACGCATGCGCAGAGGCTTCTGTAAATTTTAAGGCCTTGATTTTCATTGGGGACCATCTACAACCTAATCCGCGTAATCCCTAAAAATGTCATCGAAATCCGTTCGAAAATGTGGAAGTTGTGGCTGTTACAAGGAATTCACGTTTGCGCATGCGCAGCGGCTACTATCAGTCCGAAGGTGATGATGTTCATAGGGGACCTTCTAAATACTAATCTGTAACATCCCCGAAAATTTTATTGAAATCGGATGGAAAATGTAGAAGTTATGGCTGTTACAAGAAATTCACGTTTGCACATGCGCAGTCGCTTCTATCAGTCCGAGGATGATGATTTTCATAGGGGACCGTCTACACACTAACCCGCACAATCCCTAAAAATTTCATAGACATCGGACACTAAATTCGTATAGTTATGCGCGTTACAAGGAATTCATGACAGACAGACATACAGACACGGAACCAAAATTGTTCAGAAAGATCTAAAACGCAAAACACGAGTGAAAATTTTGATTTTGGAGAACTTTTTTTTTCGTCCTTGAAAAGTGAAAACAAAGCTTCCGCTATCTTGGTAGACTCGGAAGCAAAATGTCTGTCAAGTTGCGTAGGCAGTTGAGTGTTAAGCTCAAATAGGATAACATGTCGGATATCATAGAATTAGCTGGTATGAAAATTATTTATGTTTATATGGAGGTAAATAATCCCCTGTATTATTGTAGAGGTGATTGATCCCCATCTTTATCTGCCTTTTAATGGCACAGTGATTCTTTTGTGAAACACTCATCAAAATCAGACTAATATTTTGTACAGGTGCTCTCGGTTAAAAGAATGGACTTTACAGATCAACACTGTTAAGAAATGTATTTTGATTTAGAAGGAAGAGAAAAACTGATTTTGATCTACAGTACGATTTTAAAGCTTCCCTATTTGGAGGAACCAAAAACCTCACTACAGGTAGTTTTGGCGCCTGAAAATATTCTGGAGCTTTGAATCACGCTGAAATCAGAATCTAACGGTAGGTATCCCTGATGAACTACCGTGCAAAATGAACGTAGCTGGTTTTGGAGCTGTCTTGGTTAAACGAATTTCCGTTTCTCCAGACCAATTTCCGAATATTATTACTCGAACGCCACCTCTTCCGCTCTAATCGGATTAAAAGTTCAAGGAGACTTCGTGATCGGCCGCCTTGCAAGTATCAGAATCGGCGGATATTATTCATCGAAACAATATTGGAAAAGTGACGAATTTTCTAGAGTTAAATATGCCTAAATGAAATGTCGGTCAACTTTGAAGGATTTTTTTCACCTTCAATTGTTTAAACAATCGAGAATGAACGTTAAAATCATCAGATTTCGTGGCTTTGCTCGAAAGAAACGACAACTTCTTAGGATTTTTTTCACCTCCGATTGTTCGAGAATGACGTTGAAAATCGATACTTGTTGGTTTGCTCGACAGAAACGACCATTTCAAAGGATTGTTTTCAAGTCTGTTTCTGAACAATCAAAGGTGGATACCAGCCTGAGAAGTGGTCTTTTCGCTCGAGCGAACCAACGAATTCTGATGATTTTAAAGTTCATTCTCGACTTTGAACAATGGGGAATTTGCCTCACATTTTTTTATTTTTTTTTTCGAATGAGGGTTTATTTTTATGGAATAAAACCATAGTGAGCTGCTCGAAAACGCATCCAAAAAATTTAGAGAATTTAAGGAAGATGGAAATTTTAAATGTGGTGGCAAGGTGTAAGAGGCAGCCATGTTTGAAACGTGACGGATATTCTACCAATCTGACTTCAAAGGAGGTTCTGTGGCGCTTACCACAGAAGCGGCACATACACGAACTTTTACCTTCCGAGTAGTGCGCACAAGAGTGCGCCACGATCTGGCAGGAATAACCCTGACACAAAATTGACCAAAAGAAACAGTATTACTCACTTTTTTACAATACGAATCTATCTACTAGTTTATCAAGCATTATTATTCTTCATCTTCTCTTATTTAGTTTCAAGATTTGAATCACATTATTCGAGTAGCCATTTCACTGGATCGTTTTGTGTGGCGTGCTAGAACTCTGTCTGTTGTCGTTGCTTTCGCGTCGTTTTTTTTCTTTTTTTTTCGTATGACGTCAACAATACTCCTTGATTTTCGCGGTGTTTTGTAACAGAGGTTCACTTGTTTAGTCATTTTCTCCTACGGTAATTTTTTTCCGTTGGTTATTCCTAGTGTTAAACGTTATTCTAGGGCCCTATAATAGGATTTGCCTTGAAATTCCAGAATCTAAAATTGAGGCAAATTCCCCATTGAAGGTGAAAACAAGCCTGAGAAGTGGTCGTTTCTCTCTAGCAAACCAACGAATTCTGATGATTCCAGAGTTCATTCTCGACTTTTTCAAACAATCGAAGGTGAAAACAAGCCTAAGAAGTGGTCGTTTCTCTTGAGCAAACCAACGAATTCTGATGATTTTAAAGTTCAATCTCGACTTATTTAAACAATCGACGGTGAAAACAAGCCTAGGAAGTGGTCGTTTCTCTCGAGCAAACCAACGAATTCTGATGATCTCAACGTTCATTCTAGACTTTTTCAAACAATCGAAGGTGAAAACAAGCCTATGAAGTGGTCGTTTCTCTCGAGCAAACCAACGAATTCTGATGATCTCAACGTTCATTCTGGAGTTTTTCAAACAATCGTGAGGTATTGAAGAATTTGTCGAACACAGTTGTGTAGAATAGTTGAATTTATTCAGTGCAACAATGCTATACCAGTCGGAGCTACGAGCTCCCGAGAACAACACACCCGAACCAAACCACGAGACTCGATCCTTGTGTATCGAGAGTCAGACAATCGATTCTTAAAATCGATATAAACAATCGTACACATATTAAATCGAAGGTGAAAAAAAGGCTAAGAAGTGTTCGTTTCTCTCGAGCAAACCAACGAATTCTGATGATTCCAGAGTTCATTCTCGACTTTTTCAAACAATCGAAGGTGAAAACAAGCCTTCGAAGTGGTCGTATCTCTCGAGCAAACCAACGAATTCTGATGATTCCAGAGTTCATTCTCGGTTTGCTCAAGAGAAACGACTACTTCAAAGGATTTTTTTCACCTCCAATTGTTCGAAAAAGTCGAGAATGATCGTTAAAATTATCGAAATTGGTTGGTTTGCTCGAGAGAAACGACCACATGTTAGGCTGGTTTTCACGTCCAATTCTTTGAAAACGTCGAGAATATACCACTTCCACTTTATAAACCCACTAATCTACCACTTAATAAACACAATATAAAAATCGAATTATGAAAATAAATGAGGAAGGTAACCTGTATTTGACTAGTTGAGAAATTCACTCGGTGCAGGTTAGCAATAATTGTGTCGCTGGAGGTGTGCCCTTGTGGACATTTCCAGCAAATTTGCGATGAAAATTAAGCAATTTCAGTGGCATTATAAATTCCAATAACAATAGTTATTGATGTTTATAATATTATAGACATTTATATTTTTATTTGATAGTTGACCATCTTATCTACATTTGGGGCATCTATACGCAAAAAAAATTCCGGTTTTCCTGGTCGCTGGACACGCTGTTAAATAAAAATAGTGGGCCCCTCTTCCCTAATGCCCTTAGCCATCATAACGTGTTTAGCGAGGTAAATGCTTCGGATTTGAACACAATTTTGAAATCCGTGATCTACGATACACAACATGCGAATTTTATTCACTTCCTTAGCGGTAATACGTCGTAACGTTGAAACTTTCATCTATTGGTTTTGGTAGGTAGTTCGTAGAAGGCCGCAATTTTTGACTTGAATTTTTATTAGTGAAACACCTCAAAATAAACTAGGTAAAAAACGCTACCACTGTAAAACGACGAATCTCAGACATATCTCATGTAAAGGTATATGATTTTCCTAAGCAACAAAGGTATATGATTTTCCTAAGCAACAAAGTCCTATATCATGAGACCACTTTCCTGAAATGAGCAAAAAAGCTGCATATTATTACGCAAAGATTAATTATTTTTCTGTATCGATCACTCGTCTGCGAAGAACACTTCTTCTCCATTGTCACTACCTACCTATTGTCATCTACTTCATATCTAATTTATTTGGAAGAAATGAACGTTTCACACTCAATTCGAAGAAATATTGAGATTTGGGTGCTTTCATTAGTAAATTTGATTACTGGTTGCTAAGGGCGCAAACTGAGTACAACTCGAAGAAACGAACAGCGATCACATTTGGTCAGCTAAAATTTGAACGGAGATTAGGCCTCTTTTGCGATTGACTCTCGATTGGTCCTGCAAAGCTTCGGTTGGTCTCATTCGATTATAAAAATTCAATGCTATCTTATTCGATGAAAAAACAATACCTTTGTATCGGCATTTTTTGAGCTAGGGCGTTTTCAAAATTTCAACCCTTAGAAGTGACTTACATCAACCAAAAGCTTCGAGGCACAACTAGACCCCAAATGGAGCCCATAAATACCAAATTTCATCAAATCGGACCATGAGAACTACGACGGACGGAAACATTTTTATTCGATTTTTGGATTCTACGTATCTTGAATTGTAAACCAACAAATTCTGAAGGGGTGTTCAACATTTTTTTCTTGGTCGATTCCAAAGGTTCAATATTGAGATTAATAAACCAAAATCACCTTGCATTTCTAATTAATGTTATGGATTGTAGATGTGCCAACGGTAGTCTTCATTCACAGATAGGATCCTATACCTACTAACAACTATCCTATGACATTTTCACAACTTACCATATTTGGAAGGGTTGAACTCGGCAGATCTAATTTGAAGTTGATATTCACGGAAGAGAGCAGGTATTTTTCAAAATGGCGGTCCTAGAATGTTTCCAATGATGCAGCTACGATGGTGACTTTAACGTGGAAGCTATGCGACCAAGGAGTAACGGTAGTAATGGTTGTCAGGGGTGAATCGAACTAACTCGACGCTATTGGAGTGGGAAAAACTGCTAAACACAGTTATCAGGGAAAAGAACTGGTCGGTTGAGGCATACCTGAGATAAATTTTCTAGAAAAAAATACTTTTTTCACTAAGTGAAAAAGATATTACTGAAAGACGATAATTATAGACGGCTACCAGGAATGAAAATTACCCAAGATTATGGCATAACGTAATTCATCAATTTATTCAGTATGACGAGACCTGATAAACTAAACACTGATCCTAATGGTTGAAAACTATTCAACATTCTTGGAAACTTATCCAGAAGTCAAGAAAATTATAGCAAGGGTTGATGGAGATCTGATTCATAGGGTTAGGAGAAACATTGATACGAAGGCCCTAAAGCATTTATAGGGGATAATTTGGATCAGTTTATAAACTTTTTAATCAGTTTTCAACAATTTTGATTAGTTGTGTACTCTTTGAATCAGTTTTCTCTCATCTCTCTGCTTCAGCATCCACTTTTTTGAATTAGTTTCCAGCCAATCAGAGCAGATTCAAACAAACTAGATCAGTTGTCAACCCTTTTTGATCAGTTATCCCTCAACTATTCAGATAAGTGTCCAACCACTTTAATCAGTTTTCAGCAATTTAGATCAGTAATCAACCATTTGGATCAGTTGTTAATCCTTCTCGATTTATTTTTTCTCGGCTATTAACCATTTGAATAAGTTTTTAGCAAATTAGATAAGTTATCTACATTTGGATCAGTTTTCCATCGTTTCCTTGGATCAGTGCTCACCTTTTTGGTTCAGTTCCAACCATTTCGATCAGTTTTCCAACAATTTAGATAAGTTATCTACATTTGGATTAATTTCCAATAATTTGGATCATTAGTCAATCCTTTTTGACTGGTTCTCATCAGTACATCGTTCTCCAACTATTTCGATCAGTTTTTTACAATTTAGAAAAGCATTTAAAGCAATTTTCACTCCTTTTGATCAGTTTTTCCTCATCTCTTTGGATCAGTGTCCACTTTTGGATCAATTTTCTACCATCTGGGTCAGTTTCCAACAATTTGGATCAGTTATCAACAATTTGAGCCAGTTTTCAGCAATTTAGATTAGTTATCAACTACTCGGATCAGTTGCCAATCATTTAGAGCTGTTGTCACTTATTTCAATTAGTTTTTCCTTCTCTCTTTGTATCAGTGTCCACTTTTAGATCAGTTATCAACCTTTTGGGACAGTTTTCAACAATTTAGATCAGTTATCAACCAGTTGGATCATTGTTCACTTTTAGATAAATTTTCAACCATCTGGATCAGTTTCCAACAATTTACATGAGTTATTTTGAACAATTTTCAACCACTTGGAGATGATTTAAACAAATTAGATCAGTAGTCAATCCTTTTTGATCGGTTTTATCTCAACCTTCATATCAGTGTCCAATCATTTTAATTAGTTTTTAACAAATAAGATCAGCGTTCACCTTTTTGGTTCAGTTTCCAACAATTGACTTAAGTTATCTATATTTGGATTAGTTTCAAACTATTTGGTTCAATTGTCCTTCCTCCTTGATTGGTTATCCCTCAACTCTTTAAAAACTCTTTCTTCTTAAAAACTCTTTAAATCATTATCCAACCAGTTGGATAAGTTTTTAACCATTTAGAACAGTTGTCACTCCTTTTTTATCAGTTTTCCCTCACCTCTTTGGATCAGTGTTCACCCAACAATTAAGATCAGTTGTCTATTCTTTGCTTCAGTTTCACATCCTTCTCTTCGGAACAGTGTCTTCCTTTTTAGGACGTCCCACAGTAAGACTTGGGCGTCCTTATGCGATCGATCTGGGGTAAAGTTGGACAACACTCAACAGAAAAAGAAAAAAATAACCACACACTAATCCGTTTTAGACTATTCTGAATCCAAATCCACGAAAAAAATCGTAGGTGTATGTCTGGATATATATGTGTGTGTGTTTGAGAGAGACAAAATCTTGTGTCGTCTGCCCAGGCTTTAGTTTTCCACCGATTTTCGTGGTTCTTCTTTAATTCGACGGGAGAAACTGTATAGTTGTGCACTACGTCGCCGGAATTTCGAAGTTTGCCTTTTAAGGAGGGAAGGGGGGGGGGTTAATGATTTAAAAACGTGCATTTGCGGGCATAATCTTGTAAACTCTGCCTGGGCAATTTCCTACCGATTTGCGTGTTTCTTTTTTTGTTCGACTCAAAAATGTTCCTAATTGCACACTATTTCACCAGAGTATCAAAATTAGCATGGGGAGGGGGCCTATATTTAATGTTCATAAAACATCCGATTTTTTAGGACGTCCCACAGTAAGACTTGGGCGTCCTTATGCGATCGATCTGGGGTGAAGGAAGACAACACTCAACAGAAAAAAAAATAACCACACAGTAATCCGTTTTAGACCATTCTGAATCCAAATCCGCAAAAAAAAACCATAGGTGTATGTCTGTGTGTGTGTGTGTGTGTGTGTATGTGTGTATGTGTGTGTGTAACAAAATCTTGTGTACTCTGCACAGGCCTTAGTTCTCAACCGATTTTCCTGGTTCTTTTTTGTTCGTCGCGGAAAACTATCTAGTTGTGCACTACGTCGCCGGAATTTCGAATTTTGCCTTTTAAGGGGGGGAAAGGGGGGGTTAATGCTCGAAAAACGTGCGTTTTTGGGCATAATCTTGTGTACCTACTCTGCCCAGGCCTTAGTTCTCAAACGATTTTCGTGGTTCTTTTTTCGTTTGACTTGTAATACTATCTAGTTGTGCACTACGGCGCCGGAATTTTGGATTTTGCTTTTTAAGAGGGGGAAAGGGGGGGTTAATGCTTAAAAAACGTGCGTTTGCGTGCATAATCTTGTAAACTCTGCCCAGGCCTCAATTTCCAACCGATTTGCGTGTTTCTTTTTTTGTTTGACTCAAATAACTTCCGAGTTGTACATGATTTTACCAGAGTACCAAAATTCGCAAGGGGAGGGGGTGAGTGGGGGGATAATATTCACAAAATATCCGATTTTTCAATATTTTGGTTCCTTTACTACTTACTAATTGTACCCAAGCTTTGAAATTGAGGAAAAATTCTCATTATACCTCCGGATTTTCATGAATTATTCTCTGTACCACCATGGTGCCATGATGCCATAAACCACTTATTTCGTGTTTTTTTTTTTTTTTTTGTGTTTCACCTTGAATACGGATGTGAACTTCGACGGACTGCCTACCAAAACTAACAGATGAAAGTTCAATGTTACGACGTATTTCCGCTTTGGTGCCAGACTGGCACCATTGTTGGCGTTGGGGAGGTGGGGGGGGGGGGTGAACTCGAATTCGCATGTTGGATATCGTAGATCATGGATTTTCAGATTCGAGGCTCCCATGCCGCTAGAAATGATGTTAAGGTGGATAACGGTCGGGGGGGGGGGGGGGGGGGGGGGGGTCAGTATTTCTTGCTTAAAGTAATAAATAAATTACATCGAGTGAAACAGTTTTATCACTTAACAACTGGTTAAACTGATCTAATGCTTATCCAATGGGACGTCCCCTGGAATGCATGCATTACTAAACAATATGTTTTTCACCTTGAATACGGATGTGAACTTCGGAAGACTGTCTACCAAAACTAATAGATGAAAGTTCAATGTTACCACGAAGCATTTCCAGACTGGCACCATTCACGAGGGGGGGGGGGGGGGGGTGAACTCGAATTCGCATGTTGGGTATCGTAGATCATGGATTTTCAAAAGCTCTTCAAATTCGATGCTCCCATGCCGCTAGAAAAGTTATGGTGGATAAGGGAGAGTTGGAGGGGAGACCACTATTTCTTGCCTGAAATACTAAATAAATTACATCGAATGAAACAGTTTTATCGCTTACCAACTGGCTTACATTGATCTACCGTTTATCCAATGGGACGTCCCTTGGAATGCATGCATTACTACTATTATTTAATATGTTTTTAATAAGTTTTCAACCTTTTGGATCAGTTTTCCTACCAATCCATGGAATCATTCGTTTCCTTTAATCATACAAGTACAAGCACGCGTGTATTTGGAGCCCACAAGTACGGCTATATCACAAAAGAGTAGAAGGAGAAGTTCAAATATAAATTCTAAACCCGTGCATTTGTGTTTAAGGAGACGTCCGTTCTTTAGTGGTGACTGTAGATGTGTGTTTTGATGAATGTTGAAAACCCACATTTAAGCATGTTAAATTACTTAAAGGGATTAGTAGTGTTACTTTATTTGTTCAAATGGAATAAAGATAAAATAATTAACGCGCTTTCCCCAGGTATTTGAACCGCACGAAACCGCAGTCCCACTCGAATCCCCAAAACGCTTCCTTCGTATCGATGCTCCGGTGATTTAATCACAGCGGGAAAGCGGCGAAACGGGCGCAGGCGCGGCCCGAGCGTCTTGATGGCCGGGGGGGGGGGGGGGGGGGTCGGACGAGCGGAGCGGGCTGCCGAGCCGTCCCCAGTTGCAACTAGCGAGTCGATTGAGGTGCGCTCGTCGACTCACCTCCTCCCACGCACCTGTCCTCCTCATCAAGGTCAGTGAAAATCACATTCATGTTACCCTCCATTAAAAAAAACCCTTGCAGGGATCTCCATGAGGAATGCCCAGGAATTGACACACTCCACCTGCAAATTTTAAATCTACAATTTATTTTAGCCAAATTTTGATTTAACCAAATCATATTGAATTCGAATCAGCTTTGCATTCGTGTTCAACATAATCGGGTGGTATTTTGGTGTAAAATTGGCAGAATCGATTAAAATGATACCGATAAAGTAGACCAGTTTGTATAACTACTTCCCATAAACATCGCTCGGCCTTCCCAATATAACCAAAATTGAAAATATATATAAATACATAATATGTATATGGGTATATTTGGATATAATTAAAATGCTATATATTCGGTTCGTTTGTGATGAAATTCAAGGGGGATGAACCATCCATAGAATAACCCCAATAATCAGGAGAATGTAGTAAGAATTTTGCCATGATTTCGTAAGTGAAGGAATGGATCACAAAACAGACGGAAACGGACACAAATTTGATAACTTGAGTGAACAGGTGGTTCGGTGGTCAGGAGGTTTGGTAGTGATGGAGGAAGAAATTGATTCTACCACATCGAATTTCATTCAGAATTTTTGACATGGATATGTCTTTTGACTGGGGGTCAAGGAATTTTGTGCGATACTTTTTTTTTGACACAAAATATGCAACGCTGCAACCAGTTAACAACATCTTCATATTGGTAGCTATGAAGCAAGGTTCTCTACAATACTGCGATATATATTACGTGTGGTCAGAGAGTTTTTTTAAAGAAAACATTCTGTTGATTCATTGAAAAAGTACATACGTTTTGTGTATTTTGTTTCATCATTTTAAATTTCAAATTACACTTACAACAATGGACATATCCATGGACATATCTATTGTTTTTCCATCTAAGGGAGAATTTCTCTCATTTTATGTTAGAGAGCTTATTGACCAAAACGTTAAAAAGTGTCAGAGTCAGTAGAACCAATAGAAGTTGTAATAACAAACCAACGAAAGTTCTAATTTTCCACGATGTGATGCCCCAATCGCCCACAATTTGGGGAATAGCTTGGAGTTGGACTCAGGACTACTGTGTCCATCATGGTCCGATCTGTAGAAACTTTGGTACGTATGAGAAAAACGAAAAATTACCATATTGAGTACTACTCCTTACTGTTTTGACGTTTTTTTAAATTCAGAAATGCTTCACAATAAAAGTGATAATATTGGTTAGTATTACGACAAAATTTATCAGTTATTTTATCCTAACCATGTCCGATATTCACCATGGTGTTCTGTGCTATGAAATCGGGATTACCAGCCTAAAACTTCCCAAGATCTACTGTGTTCTTTGAGATAGACACATAGCTGTGTAAATCTATGCTTGGTTAGATCACTTTACGTCTATTGAGTTAGAAACATTAAGTACTTCCAGATAGATGGGGCATCTAATAATCTAACTAGAGGCTGCAGTATACTGCCCACCCATCATGTTAAGACTTCGTAAACTTCATATTATTTGACGAAAATACTCTTGAAGTGTTAAAACATCCTCGAATCAGAAAATGGGAGATTCAATTTCGGAAAACTCTGTTAGTAATAGCTGAATTAATTTAGACAGAAGTGTTTTTATATTCAATAATAATTGACTACCCGGAACACCAAAAACTCTCGATTCATATTTCTTGCAAACCTTCTCTGTATAAACGTGCCAGACCAAACCTGTCGATCCAATTGATTACATAAGAAAACTATAAATACAGGGTATGGCTGGGTATTTACATCCGTGTCGGATTGGGAAAATAATTGTATCACCCTCAATGAAGAATTGAATAAGTTGATTAACTCGATGAGAAAAACTCTTCCGGCAATCGATGCAGAACTCTCTAAAACTCCTATCATTTCGATGTTTTACCTGAATCAAGGAATCGGCCTCTGCTATGTAAAGAGTGAGAGAAAATTTCAATTCTGTAAGATTCTAATACTTACGTATTGCTATTTCGGTATCCACAGCACATTCCGTGTGTGTATTTACTCGTATATAACCTTTATGATTCGAATTTATTCTTCCTGCGTCAGATTCAATGTGGAATAGGCGCTCGGGAAATTACACTTCCTAAAGTAAACACAGACCTCGAGCTATCATCCACGGTAATAAGGTGATTTTTCCATCCTAATAGAATCCTATGTTTGTTTGATTATAAAAAATACTCATATTCTTATCTTTTTTCGTACTGATAACTTTTCAGGTAATATCCCCTTTTATTAGTGTTGTTGTATTCATCTCGTAAACCTTTCAAACTGCGGGAAGTACTTGTACGTCTTGGTTGATATTGAGGAAAATGCAGGATCCAATTTTGTCAACCAAGTCCAGCTCGATAATCATTCAAACACATTATTTCACTACTCACATGCTATATACTAGATATACTTGTCATCTAAACTAGGCGTAGTTTTCACAGTTATTTTTAACTTTATGACAGTTTCTGCTGATTGGATTTTCGTGGAATTACAAAACAATCATCTAGACACCTTCCTCAAACTACCCTCCAAATTTGAGCGAAAACGGGATGGTGATTCGGAAAAAATTGATGTTTGAGAAAAATCACTTTAGCGCAACCGCTGACGCTACTACGGTCTTATGACAATGAACATTTAAAGAAGACAGCAGCCAACACACACAAACCTTAAAAACATCATCAAAGAACAAGAATTTACTATATAGACAAACCAACAGGCACAAAAAACCAAAGCTGTTTTAGAAGAAAACGCGAGAGAAAATGTTGTTTTCGGAAGACCCACATTTTTCTAACCTTCCACGTATACAAATCTTCTTTGATGAAGCAGAAGTTAACTAGCTTCGAGAACTCCAATCAAACTCAATTGATCGAGATTGTTTAATTACATTATCTAAGTTCGTTTGATGAATACAAATCAATTTGGAAGTTAAGATTCGGTCCATGGGAAGCTGAGATAATCTGCATACCTAAACTATTTAGCATCTTTCCTCTCTCTGTAATACAACTGTCGACTCCCACAGAACTGAAAATCTCGAATCGTCTTCCTCTAAAATAAATTCTTCCCCGAAAGGCAAGTGATTACTCAACGTCGATATGAATATCGCAACCGCTCACGCGATTTACAATATGGTGGTCTCGTGAAAATTGAATATCGATGTCGGAAACGTGTCGAGCGAAGACAGAAGCTTCTGAAAAACATTGTGCCAGAGGCGGAATATTTCGGGGTTGAAAAGGGCGCTGGAGGGAGCTGCCAGGACGACAATTTATGTGCCCAGTGAACAGAACCGGCCCCCTTTGCCCTTTGGCAGGACTCAAACGGCCTCTTTAGCTCTCCTACCCGTCGGTAATTGAAAATAATGTCTTCCATTTATCATTTTCATCATTTTTCTTCTCGACGTGACATCTACTTAATTCTGTTTCTCCTTTTTGCCAAAATAAGATTGAATTACACGTGTAGTGCTCACCTTCTCAGGCACAACTTGTTGAATAGGCTTCAAAATAGAGACGTATGGTGAGATTTCTTAGAAATCGGCTGGCTTTGCTGGTGTCTACTAGGCTCTTGGTCACCCGACATGGTCATAAGACATTCGAGTGTTTTAAAAGCCTCTATCTTAAGTTGAAATGAATTCATAGCTCTCGTGAAGAAACCAACTGGAGGTAGTGGTGAATTGCTTCTCTCTGAGGTAGTTAAATATTATCATTATAACTCTAATTTGGTCTGTAAAAGTATCGTTCATAGATTTATCAAAAGTAAAAGTAAGTAAAGTAAACAACCATTTCAAGTTGAATTTTCGGCCAACTGCCATGACGTCCATGTGTCGTAAATATTGACAAACCACGTTACAAGAAATGAATCAAGAATAAGTAAAAATGATTTGATTTATCAAACTAAGGGCGAATTTCATCTACCTAATTCACCAAACTTGCATCTCGCAGCGAACAACCTCAGAAATGAATTAGTGGTGTTTTTGCATCTTGAGTTGGTGCTTAAGAAATCAGGATAATAAAAGATTGATGTATTTTACTACGTGTTTTGTATCAGAGAACATCGTCTCCCAGCTAGAGTCATACAAAGGAAATTTTTCTTATGGATTAACTCATCATAATACAATCTTGGAGATCTGTGAAGTTGCAGAGAAGAGTAGGTTATAGTATAATAGACCTTCCAATACATAGACAATTGAGCCCCTAATAGTTAGGAGTTTACTAATTAGTAATTGTTTCTCTCACCATCGTGTATTTAACAAGCATTTTCATGGCCAATGTTGGGGAAAATATTATAAAAATTAAGTTTTGTCTTTAAACTTCCCCACTGGATGGTTCCTGTCACTCTTTACTTACTTGTAACGAGCTGAGAGCTGTTCCACTACAGACTAGTGATGTTATATCTTGTAACCATGGAGACGTAATGTAAATAGCGACAGATTTGAAATATAGAAAGCCATTGAAGCCATTGAAAGCCTGTGATTAGATTCCGATGTGAATTATTATTATTTCTATAATGAATAGTTTTAAGAGTGTTGTGAGTGATTAAGTAGGGATCAACCTAACATTACTTACTGTTGAAAATTAACTGTTATTAGAAATAAACTTTCATTTCAAGCGAAAATAACATTTAGTTCCATGTTGAAACATGTGGTCTTTTTAAATTTAATTTCTCCAAAAATAGTGATATTATGTTCTTGTACTAAGGCGGGGAGATGACAAGATAAGAAGCATCAATCTGAGTAACACCAGGAAACATTGACACTATTGGCTGATATTATCTGAGAAAATAACAATTATTATCGTTCTACAAAAGTGACAGTAACGCTTATTTCTACTCTGAAATTACTCTTTGCATGAGGTTACTCTTTATATAAGAGATTAAATAAAGGGTTTCTAAACGTTTACGTTCTTCATGAACTTATATTTCGTGCTCTACGAGGGAAAATATTTAGGTATGCTACTTATATAGCCCTGACTTTTCAACCAAGTTCAATATTGGAGGACAAGTTTTTATAATTCACAACAAATTGGACTTTTTCTCTAATTTCTCAAAACTAGGACGGTTTTCAAAAACTCCCACAGTTCTTCATTTTGAATCATATCTATTAAGGGGACCAGATGCTGCCAAAACCCGGAGTACCTCTACTTATTTCTTCTCACGAAACCTCCTTACATATTTTATCCAAAATTCTGGACAATTACATGAATCTTTCAATAATTGAAATTATTACAGACCGACAAATATGAATATTCAACTTTAGTGCCTACCTATTCTTATTGGACGTTCATTAAGTTGATTTGAAACGAAGAAAAGTGTGGAAAAGTCGATGAGAATCAGAAAAAAGTATTTTGTAAACTTTGACATAAATAATGGGAAAACTACTTCAACCAATTTGTGTGCATCGTAAGCCGAAATATTTCGACGTCGAGAGCGCCAGTTGTGCTCACAGTTCCAACAGACTTATCGCTAGAATTACGTCACCTCAATTATTTACCACCATCTCTTTCCATTCACACAATTCCATTGTTCTATTGAGGCGTTGTTTCAGCCGAACGAATAATTCATTGCCATAAAACTGATCGTAAAACCATAAAAAGATGATTCTGATCTGAAAACGACGGGATAAATTCCTTTTTATTCTTTTAGTGAATTATAAGAAGAAAACAATAGCGAAGGAATGTTGATAGCAAACAATGGTTTCAATAACCTGGACCGGGTATCCCTTGATTCGTCGTGAAGATCAAACTAATCAACTAATTTTCAGTGAATTAGTTTATTCAACCTAGATCAAACATTAGTTTTTTATCTACCTATATTACTCTGGTTATGATCAACAGAGGACTTTTTTGTCAAATATTGAACCTCCATTAAAAAAAAGGACAGACCTCTATTAGACGGACTAGATTTTGAAAATTGTAGTAATTGCTTTTCCATATATTACCAATTATTAATTGGGCGCATCTTGCAGTCCCACCTCCAGCAATTGACGCTACCAAAGGATACACTTGTTTCAATCATACGTGTGCACGTCATTATGTTGGAAAACTGAACTTCAACTTGGCAGATCGTTGGTCGATATCTGAGGACTTGGTACCTATTTGATGTATCAAATCAATTATTTCTCCTGAATCATAAAATCACCTCAGGTTGACACATTCTTGTCTGGACTTCAGGAGCGACTTGTGGATATTTTCCTCAGGGAAGCCAGAAATCCACGAATGAGGGGCCCAACTCTTTGGAAGGCCGCTCTGGGATGAATTTGACATTCTAATACCCATAATCCATTGGATATCCACCCATTGGGTACAACTCAACTGTATGGGTTTGTGTAAGAGCAAATTTCCGTTTTGCAGTACATTAGGGAGCTGCATTACTATCCACCTAACTTGGCAGATGTTTGGTTGATTTCTGAGTACTCATTGGTTCCTATTTGATGTATCAAATCAATTATTTCTCCTGAAACATAAAATTACCCCAGGTTGAGAGCACAATCTTGTCTGGACTTCAGGAGCGACTTGTGGATATTTTCCTCAGGGAAGCCAGAAATCCACGAATGAGGGGCCTAACTCTTTGGAAGGCCGCTCTGGGATGAATTTGACATTCTAATACCCATAATCCATTGGATATCCACCCATTGGGAACAACTCAACTGTATGGGTTTGTGTAAGAGCAAATTTCCGTTTTGCAGTACATTAGGGAGCTGCATTACTATCCACCTAACTTGGCAGATGTTTGGTCGATTTCTGAGTACTCATTGGTACCTATTTGATGTATGAAATCAAGTATTTCTCCTGAAGCATAAAATTACCCCAGGTTGAGAGCAAAATCTTGTCTGGACTTCAGGAGCGACTTGTGGATATTTTCCTCAGGGAAGCCAGAAATCCACGAATGAGGGGCCCAACTCTTTGGAAGGCCGCTCTGGGATGAATTTGACATTCTAATACCCATAATCCATTGGATATCCACCCATTGGGTACAACTCAACTGTATGGGTTTGTGTAAGAGCAAATTTCCGTTTTGCAGTACATTAGGGAGCTGCATTACTATCCACCTAACTTGGCAGATGTTTGGTTGATTTCTGAGTACTCATTGGTTCCTATTTGATGTATCAAATCAATTATTTCTCCTGAAACATAAAATTACCCCAGGTTGAGAGCACAATCTTGTCTGGACTTCAGGAGCGACTTGTGGATATTTTCCTCAGGGAAGCCAGAAATCCACGAATGAGGGGCCTAACTCTTTGGAAGGCCGCTCTGGGATGAATTTGACATTCTAATACCCATAATCCATTGGATATCCACCCATTGGGAACAACTCAACTGTATGGGTTTGTGTAAGAGCAAATTTCCGTTTTGCAGTACATTAGGGAGCTGCATTACTATCCACCTAACTTGGCAGATGTTTGGTCGATTTCTGAGTACTCATTGGTACCTATTTGATGTATGAAATCAAGTATTTCTCCTGAAGCATAAAATTACCCCAGGTTGAGAGCAAAATCTTGTCTGGACTTCAGGAGCGACTTGTGGATATTTTCCTCAGGGAAGCCAGAAATCCACGAATGAGGGGCCCAACTCTTTGGAAGGCCGCTCTGGGATGAATTTGACATTCTAATACCCATAATCCATTGGATATCCACCCATTGGGTACAACTCAACTGTATGGGTTTGTGTAAGAGCAAATTTCCGTTTTGCAGTACATTAGGGAGCTGCATTACTATCCACCTAACTTGGCAGATGTTTGGTTGATTTCTGAGTACTCATTGGTTCCTATTTGATGTATCAAATCAATTATTTCTCCTGAAACATAAAATTACCCCAGGTTGAGAGCACAATCTTGTCTGGACTTCAGGAGCGACTTGTGGATATTTTCCTCAGGGAAGCCAGAAATCCACGAATGAGGGGCCCAACTCTTTGGAAGGCCGCTCTGGGATGAATTTGACATTCTAATACCCATAATCCATTGGATATCCACCCATTGGGAACAACTCAACTGTATGGGTTTGTGTAAGAGCAAATTTCCGTTTTGCAGTACATTAGGGAGCTGCATTACTATCCACCTAACTTGGCAGATGTTTGGTCGATTTCTGAGTACTCATTGGTACCTATTTGATGTATCAGATCAATTATTTCTCCTGAAACATAAAATTACCCCAGGTTGAGAGCACAATCTTGTCTGGACTTCAGGAGCGACTTGTGGATATTTTCCTCAGGGAAGCCAGAAATCCACGAATGAGGGGCCTAACTCTTTGGAAGGCCGCTCTGGGATGAATTTGACATTCTAATACCCATAATCCATTGGATATCCACCCATTGGGAACAACTCAACTGCATGGGTTTGGATAAGAGCAAATATCCATTTTGCAGTACATTAGGGAGCTACATTACTATCCACCTAACTTGGCAGATTTTTGGTCGATTTCTGAGTACTCATTGGTACCTATTTGATGTATGAAATCAAGTATTTCTCCTGAAGCATAAAATTACCCCTGGTTGAGAGCAAAATCTTGTCTGGACTTCAGGAGCGACTTGTGGATATTTTCCTCAGGGAAGCCAGAAATCCACGAATGAGGGGCCCAACTCTATGGAAGGCTGCTCTGGGATGAATTTGACATCCAAGTACCCATAATCCATTGGATATCCACCAATTATATACAACCCAACTGCATGGGTTTGTATAAGAGCAAATATCCGTTTTGCAGTACGTTAGGGAGCTACATTACTCCACCTAACTTGGCAGATGTTTGATCCAACAGACCCTATTAAATTTGATGTATCGAATTAATTTCTCCTACAGCATAAAATCATTTCTTGCTGTCAACACAACTTCGTCAGGAAGCCGGAAAATCATTACGAGAAGAGAATAGAGGAACATTCAGGACTTTAGGGAGTAAATCTGATTTAATCTCGAACCGTCGAACAGCTCTGCGTAGGTAGCGAATAAAAACTCTCTCAACCATCCGCTTCAGAGACGAGTTGGATTAAGAGTAAAACTCGCTCTTCCGAACGAATCCAATTTAGTTTGATGCGAGAGAGCAATTACTGGATGATGAGAAAGACAATGACAAGTTGAGAGTTCGTCCTCTTACAGCTTGCAAGTTTTATTTCAAGTTTTAATGACTTCCGAATAACTCGCAGTCCACAGGAAACTAGTGACGTCATGGTGGGTTGTTGCCGACCAAGGACCTTTCATTACGCCGACAGCGCACGAGACCGGATACATACTGTAAACACCGGACTAAAAATTGTTATGAGAGAAAATCAGTCCTCCATTAATAGCAACGGATTGATTGATCGAATATTATTGTATAAAATTGACATAATCTCATTCAGTAATTAGTATAAAGCTTGATTATAATGTGCGAGTTATTAATCTTAAGAAGTCTACAAAGTTTGATGATTACATTTATCACATTCGTAATAATAAAACGCCAACCGTACGTACGTACGTACGTATGTCGCCCGAACGAGGGAGTCCCGGGTTCGATTCCATGCCGCGACATCAAATTTTTTTTTACATATCTACAATTATTTTGCCTGCTTTTAGCAGGCTTTTCAGCTAGTTCGTAATAATGTGAGTGATAGGGAGGGTGATCGACAGGTTCAATCGAACATTATGGGGAAGACTATTGACAGGACCAGCGAAATAAGGAGTTTGGCTGTACAGCTGCCACCTACTTCACTATAGGTTGTTCCCCAGCAGAGCTGAATTTGGAACGCAGGCCCTCCTAGTACATCCGTTTGTGAGACAAAGCTCAGTTGAGCGCAGCCCTGCATCATCTTATGCCCAATAACTGGTAGAGAAGCTCACTACAGAGCATTGGCAGCTGAATCATGTTGCAGAAAATTTAAAAGGTGAAATGCTGAGCACCACGTTTTGCCCAGCGAGATTGGAAGTTTAGTTAGGTATTATACAGCTACCAACTACTCCTCTACGAGTTGTTCGCCAGCTGAGCTGAATTTGACCCTCCCTTCATATTTGTTGGTGAACCAAAGCCCAGTTGAGCGCATCCCTGCATCATCGTAAGCCCAATAACTGCAAGAATAGCATGCTAATGGTATTGGAACCTGCCCAGAGACATGGGAAGATGAGGAAAGTGCGGGTGGGAGAGAAAGATGAAAGAAAGTGTGAGCAAGCCCCCTCTTGCTCACTATTCCCCATCTCAGGCCCCAGCCGTCAGTAAGCCCTGATCGCCCTCCATCCCCATTGTCACAGGCCACAGACATCAGTAAGTCCTGATCCCCCCCCCCTTTTTTGATGATCGCAGGCCCTGGCCAGCAGTAAGTCCTAGAAGAGAGAGAGAAAGGAAGAAAGGAAGAAAAGAGAGAGAGAAAGGAAGAAAGGAAGAAAAGAGAGAGAGAAAGGAAGAAAAGAGAAGAGAAAAGAAGGCCGAAATTGGGACTGGCCTCCCCCACCAACACTCCAAACACCACCAAGGAGCACAGAACATAAACCAAAAAGCATGCATGGAAGAGCAGACCAGCTGACAACATCCATCTTACCCAAGATCACCAGCTTTTCGGCGTGTTCAGTTGGACAACCTGATATGAGGAGTAAAAGAGCATTGTCATAACGATTCCAGCTCATAACCCCCTTGATGCTCGCCTAACAAGCCTGTCTCGAAGCTCTCTCTCCCTTCTCCTGAAAGCGAACCTCCCCGTATTGTATCGTCCCGACCCGAATCTGTGCGATACCCCCAAAAACTGTCCCGCCTCCAACAAGTGTTGGCACTAGGTTGTAACTGTGGAAGTTAAGTGCTCTCTTGCCCCGACCTGCCTCCCCTGGAACTCCGCGACACCTCCAGCCCAAGGAACAGAGGAACGAGGACGCCGAAGGACCAGTCCGGAACCCTGCGACCCCCTTACATCTCCGCCTCATCAACGAAGGACTCGCTTCGGTACCCCTTCCACGTGAGTGACTAAAATTCCTATCTATTGGCCAATAATAGGTAGTGGTGCGAAGTGTCTCAGTAATAGAAAGGTTCATAGGAACATAGCTATTGTGATCGTAACTCTAAGTACCTGAATAACTTTGTCGAAACAAACTGTATCTAGTCGTAACTTTTAGTACCTACAAGAACTTTCAACATTATCATTCACCAAAGAACATTCGACCAAGAAACCATTGTACATATCGACACTGTATCGCCCTTCAGGCTTCCCGGATCATTGGACCGGGAGGAACCGTTCCTTTTCATTATTACAAGTAGTTCTCTAATCAACCTCACCTTTTCACTGACTACCACCCGCTCCTGGTTCTGACGAATATCTTTCATGGTGTATCGCAATAGGTAGTTAACTTCATAAATCAGTAACAACAATCGTAACTTTCAGTTTCTTTATTTTCTTTTCATATCGATACACAGGTACATAAGCCCTTCAGGCAAAAACAAAGCATTACAGATCGTTACTTCAAGAGTGTGTCGCCGCCACCTGCTACCGGCCGTTTTCAACATCGCTACCAACAGATAAGTATAACGCATCATTCCTAGTAACCTTAAGTACCTAGTCCCTTTATTTCTTTTGTTTGACATACAGGAACATTTATTTCAAACTGGTGGCAGCTACCACTAGGTCTCTTAGGTATAATTAGGAACTGATCAACACACTAAGTAACGATAGGAACAAGCCCCTCCGACTTGCGTCCTAACCCCCTAAACTGGAACCCCGTAACCTTCAGTTACGATTCCTCATCAAATCTTTATTCATTGATTAACTCCCCCTTTAGGAAGTTGTACGTAACGTCACGAGCTTACAAATTGGTGGCAGCGGTGGGATCTTGCGAATCGCAGTTCGCGGTACCGCTCCTGTTCCAACAACTTAGGTTTGCGAAACAGGTGTCTTGCCCGAACTGTGTGTGGTGCGCCCCGCACGGATCCACTAGTTCCATTTGTGTTCGGGACGAGCCGTACCTTCCTTTAAAAACTTTTCAATTAATTCGTAACGATATAGTCAGAACTTTGAGTGGTGGTAGGTAGGTAGCATAACATCCTATCTTAAGAACACCAAGGAAAAGTGGTACAAGGGAATACGACATCGGCTCTTAAACTATACCTACCCGTTACAAAACACCTCATATTTTCACACAAATACTCCCTGTGTCGTCACACAGGTGCGTAACACACACTTACGACCGACCTTGACCTTTTCGAAGCTTACCGTATCGGCTGTGCAGTGATTACCTATTGCTTTCTATAGTGCGATCCTAAACATGTCGGTATCGGATGCGGACGATCTCGGAGAAGGGTCGCAACCCTTCCAGACAAAAGATGCGGTGGATACTCTCACCGAAACCATGAGGGAGATGAACATCCTCCTAAAAAAGTACCACGCAACAACCTGTGACGAGGACAAGAACGGAATTCCACGTTCCCTGTTACTGGAACTGGAACCGTGGGACCCAGATGTTCCGGGGTCACTTAGCGTCGGGTCGTTCTTCGCCAATTTCGACGCGGTGACGAACGGGTTATCCCAAAGACAGAAACTAAGACTACTGAGAACGAAAACCAGAGGAACGGCGAAACAATTCCTAATTGATAGGGATGACACCATCGACTGTGACAACGCGTACGAGTCGACCCGGGACGAGATGCTAACCTGGTTCCGCCGAGAAAACCCTCAACACGCCGCGGCGCTTTTATGGACCGTAAAAAGGAACACGTCGGAGACCCTCAGACAGTTCGCGGACCGCATTAGAAGCCTAGCCCGATGCGCCGTGTTGGAGGAGGGAACGCACCTGGACCGCTTGAGTAAAAACGAGTGGGTCGAACGGAAAACCCTTAGTGCTTTCGTTAGGGGTGTGGGAAAGAGAATGAGTGCGTTCCTAGTAACCAATCGACCCACGACTCTACGTGCCGCCCTGAATCGGGCCGAAGAACTGGAAGAGACATTGACAGATACGGAGGACCTCGAGGAACGATGGGACCTGGCAGCAGTGTCGGACATGAGGTGCTACAATTGTGGAGGGGCGAACCATTTCGCCGCGCGATGCCCCCGTAGGGACCAAACGGCACCGAAAAGGGAACAGCGAGTTGGGGAGGACCGCAGGAACCGTTGGAACAGTGACGAGCGGAACGGTCGGAACTGTGACAAACCGGTTCCCCGGTACCCCTGCATGTTTTGCGCGGGAATGGACCACTTCCCGGTGGACTGTCCAAAGAGTCCGCAGCGTACCATTTTCTGCAATTTCTGCGGGTGTCGTGAGCACCTCGAGGACGGCTGTCCTCAGAAGAAGAAACTACTACCGATATCTCAACCTCCGGCAGAAACAGAACACCTGAACGAAGTGAACCGGTATAAAACCCCGAAACCAACGGACCTATGCGTAACCGCTATCGAACAACCGATGGTGCGGACCCTCAGAATTGAAGTGGGACTAGGACCCGAGACTCGGTCCATGCTAATTGATACGGGTGCGGCACTTTCGGTGTTAGCTCGTCCAGTGGCGGGGATACCGGTGGTACCTACCAAAACTGTCGCGTGGGGAGCGGACGGAGCGTTATTGCCCTTCGCGGGAGAACAGCATCTCGAGACGCGCATCGGAAAGTTCCGGTTCCAACATACCTTCCTGGTGTTTGCCAGAAGGTGTGCACATCTCGATCTACTGGGACTGGACGTGCTGAAACGAGTCCCCCTGACACTAACTACAGGACCGTTTATGAAACTGAATTGCGATACCGCGTCTAGAATCGACGAGTCCGAAGGAACGTATTGCGGTCTGAGTCGTGTGGGAGTTCCTTCGCCGCCTGGGAGGAGGGAGGACACTGTGTTGCGGTGTCTGAGTTTTGATGATGGCACGAATACATTCCTCCCCAGCACCTCTCGGGTGGTGGCGGTAGCTTCCGCACCTCGGAACGAGGTGGAACCATCCGACACCCCTCGAATAACTTTTGAAGAATACTTACCAAGACATCGGATCGGGACTGGAACAAGCCTAACCCTCGAAGAACCAAGGTACTGGGACATGTGCCATGACGATGACGTTCCATCGGGAGTGTCGATTCCCCCATCCAGACATCCAGAGCCGGAGGAGCGGGACGTTCCACCCGGAGTGTCGACCCCCCCATATGGACAACCCGAGATGGAGGAACGGGACGTTCCAACCGGAGTGTCGACCCCCCCATATGGACAACCCGAGATGGAGGAACGGGACGTTCCACCCGGAGTGTCGACCCCCCCATATGGACAACCCGAGATGAAGGAACGGGACGTTCCACCCGGAGTGTCGACCCCCCCATATGGACAACCCGAGACGGAGGAACGGGACGTTCCACCCGGATGTCGATTCCCCCATACGGATATACCGGAACGGAGGAACGGGACGTTCCGATCCCCCGGAACGAAGGAACGGGACGTGTCGATACCCCGATTTGGACTTCCAAATACGGAGGAACGAGACGTTCCACCCGTCAATCGGGGAACGGAACTACACCCTACCGCTGACATTGGGGCTATCGACGATGCGACAAACAACATCAATATGGAGGAATGGGAAGTCATTCCCACAGATCACTGGGACGAACCCCAACCCGAAATGGAACCCCTCATCGACCAGAAACTCGCACACATGGAAAATCAGGAACAAGCTCTAGCGAAAAGAACCCTAATGAACTATCAAGACCTGTTCAAGCCCCCAAAAGGCGAGGGTTGTAGCTTAGAAGTATCCCATCAAATTTCCGTAACGCAACCAGAAATCGTCCATCATAAACCTTACCCCGTTCCCCATGCTCTCCGTGAAGTTGTGGAGACGCAGATCAAAGATATGTTGGCCACAGGGGTTATCAGTGCCTCCACGAGTCCGTGGTGCGCCCCGGTACTCCTAGTGAAAAAGAAAACGCCCCCTGGGGAGGAACAAAAATGGAGATTCTGTACTGATTTTAGACAACTGAATAAAATAACGAAAGGAGACGCCTACCCAATACCAAGATTACAAGAAACTCTTGCCCTGTTGGGAGGATGTCAATGGTTTTCTACCATTGATTTAATTTCGGGTTACCATCAAATACCCGTACACGACGACACAAAAGAAAAGACTGCATTTTCAGTACTTGGAAGACACTTTCAGTACGAAAAAATGCCCTTTGGGCTAAAGAATGCCCCAGCTACTTTTCAAAGGGTGATGAATAACGTCTTGGATGGCATCTTGGGAAACAATTGCCTAGTTTACTTGGATGACGTCATTGTATTCTCCGCAACCCTCGAGGAACATCTTGATAAACTCCGACAGGTATTTGATAGGCTGCGGGACGCCCGGTTACAGGTGAACCTCAGTAAATGCGAATTTCTAAGGGAGGAAGTGCGCTTCTTGGGACATAGGGTTACTCCACAAGGAATTTGCACGGAACCCGAGAAAACTCAGGCAGTGAAGAATTTTCCTATACCAACAACCGCCTCAAAACTGAAGTCCTTTTTAGGATTGGCGGGGTTTTACCGCAGATTCGTTCCCGACTTCGCGAAAATCGTGGTACCACTGACAGACCTACTGAAAAAGACCAACCCTTACGAATGGACGGATATCCATCAACAAGCCTTTGAAGAATTGAAGAAGCGACTGACAGAGGAACCAGTACTGGCTTATCCGGACCTATCAAAACCCTTCATTTTGGCCACTGATGCGTCCGCAACCGCGTTGGGAGCGGTGTTGTCTCAAGAATACGACGGAAACGAGAAACCGATAGCCTTCGCTAGTCGCAAGTTAAATCCCGCGGAGACCCGTTATTCAGTAACGGAACGTGAACTCCTAGCCGTAGTATGGGCGATTCGGCACTTCCAGGAATATTTATTGGGACAGACGTTCGAACTCCAAACTGATCACATGGCCATCACAGCAGCCATGAGACTCCGAGACCCCACCTCGCGAATCGGCCGCTGGGTTCTACGGTTAGCCGAATACGATTTCATCCCCAGATACCGTCCAGGAACCAAAATGGCGCATGCTGACAGCTTAAGTAGAGTGGACATCGCGATAGTCACACTGGAATTCCCTCGAGAGCTCATGATAGCAGCACAAAATTTGGACCCATGGGTACAATCAACCGCACTCCTATGTCGAAGACACCAGACTAGGCGAAACAACGGAGTCTTAGAAATTCAAGTCAGACTGGACCACAAGGACGAGTGGGTCCCACTCATGCCGGCCTCGTTAAGGGATTGGTTGCTGAATAGGTGCCATCGGAACGAATGGGCGGGACACCCAGGTGCGGAAGTGACGGAGAAAATGGTGAGAAGGTTGGGATACTGGCCAAACCTATCCAGAGAAGTGAAAGAATATGTGCGTCGTTGTGAGACTTGTCAACGCCGGAACACACCAAGTGGGCTGAGACACCCCATTCAAAAACCTCTTCTTCCGGACGGGCCCGGCCAGATCGTGGGTATTGACTTCGTGGGACCAGTCACGTCCGGAGTCACCCAAAAGTACATACTTACAGCTATCGACCATTTCACAAAATACGCCGAAGCTTTCGTTGTCTCGGACTGTACTGCCGGAACAGTTGCACGTATCCTCGCTACACGCTATATCCCGACCCACGGAGTACCCGAACGACTAGTCTCGGATCGAGGGACGGCGTTCACCGCCCGATCCACGCGAGCACTCTGTCTACAATGGGGAATACGTCAAGTGTTCACTACCGCATACCACCCCGAAGGGAACGGCGTGTGCGAGAGGTTCCACCGAACCCTAGCGAACATTCTGGCCAAGATAGTCAAGAAAACCACACAGTGGGAGTCCGTTCTACCCGTGGCCCTGGCGGCTTACAGAGCCACCCCTCACAAAAGTACAGGGTTCACCCCCAACTTTTTAACGTTCGGCCGCGAGTTGAGACTTCCTAACGAGACGCTCCAAAGCCTTCAGCCTCAACCCGACGGAGCGAATATACTGAAACATCTGAAAGCAGCCAGGAACGCGGCAATCCAGTGTCTTCACGATGCCTGGAAAAGAAGGAGCAATGTCATTAACTCTCGACTGGCAGCAAGATCGTTCGAACCCGGAGAACGCGTATACTTACGAGAGGCCCAACCACCCTCCGGAGAAGCTCGAAAATTGTGGAGCCCGTGGTCAGGCCCCTGGATCGTAACGATGAAACATACACCGGTTACCTACGAAATCCGTGATACCCCGGATATCCGTCGCCAAACGATACACATCAACAGGTTAAAACCCGCATTTGTAGCAGGTGTACCCGATGAAGCCTTTGTAGATCGTGTGACCGAATTGGGACACGAACGACCTACTACACCAACTCCCGTTGAGGAACCGCCGGAGGACTTGATGATGATGGAACTCGATGACGATGGGCCCGATATACCATTCCCGGAAGAAAGAGATGAGGCCGTCCCACCAGAGACTCCCCAACCGACACCAATGGCGATAACCGAAGAAATGCCGACACCAGGAACATCGGGACAACAAGACTCCACGAATCATGAAACTAGAGGTAGCTCAACCCCAGACACGAACATCCAGTTCTCCACCACCACCAGCGAACTCTGTGAACAATCAACCGTTCCACCAGAAGGATCACCTGGAGGGAACAACGAAGCCAACACCGCTGAGATGCTCGAAGAGACTTCCGAGTCCCCTCCCAGATATTCTTTCCGTCCCCGAAGGCCGGTGAATTACGAACACATCCATACGGGAAAAGCTCGACGAACTAACTGACGAAAATAGGGTACCTGAAACACACAAGACAATTACTGACAATAAAACACCACACATAAAACATGCAACACAAACAAAAGACACAACACATAAGACATGCAACACAAACAAAAGACACAACACATAAGACATGCAACACAAACAACACAACATATAGAACGCACAACACAAACAATAAAACGCTCCACATTACACAGCATAAACAAAAGACACAACCTGTAGAACATACAACACAAACAATAAAACATATAGGACACACCACACAGATACGAACGCACCAAATTAAAAATTTGGTAGCACCAACAAAATTAAAACACACAAAACATAAATACATACCTTAATTAGAGATCGCGAATTTGACGGGCCCTTCAGGTCATCAAATTGAAATTGGACCCTTCAGGTCATCAAATTGAAATTGGACCCTTCAGGTCACCAAATTGAAGTGGACCCTTCAGGTCAATTAAAAACAAATGAGAACCTTACCTGAAAATTTTGGGGGTCCAGATTGAACTGAGACCACACATCCCACCCCTATCAAAATTGAGCCGTTCCTGCATGAAGTCGTAAATGAAGTAAATGCGGTATACCACTTTTCCAAGGGTAGGATGTTATCAGGTGGGTGTGGTTGATTTCAGGATGGCGCAGGAACAATTAAAGAATCCCTTGACTAGGGAAGGCCCACCACCGATTGACCCTGATGTGGCTAGCATCCATCGCTACTTCCGCACTGAAGATCGCCGTCTTCGCCGACTCTCCAAGACCGTTCTGGACACTCCCGAACCTCACTATTCCCCACAGTTCACGCTCGCAAGTTTGACGGACCTGGTCAAGTTTCTGGTCAGTTCCAACGAACACCAGACAAGATCCCTCCTTGGCGAAGCCGCCATCGCAACTATTAACAAAGTCGCCAGTTGGATGCCGGCCTACCACCGTATCGCCAAGGAGCGAGACATCCTCCTGAAGAAGCAGAAGGAGTGGGAAATTGAGAGACAGGCGTTCCTGCGAGCCCTGTACGGCCCTGAAACGCCCGTACCCGAACCCGAGCCAGAACTAGTGCCAGAGGCCGTGGAGTTGCCCGCACCGGAACCGGTACAGGACGCCGTGGAGCCACCCGCGGCGAAGACCCGGAGTCCTGAGACCAAGGGTTCAAAAAGCAGGAGGTCCAAGACCAAGGCCAGAGATGTGGAGTCCTCGTCGTCATCATCGTCGTCGTCCTCGTCCTCACCCTCATCCTCGCAGTCCTCGTCGCCGTCAGGATCACCCCGTCCCTCGTCCCCTTTACCTTCGCAGCCCCTGGAGAAGAGTACGGACTCCCAAGCAGAGATGAGCTTCACCGACCAGGCCCTGGCAACCCTCTCTCCACAACCTGGACCGTCCACCACCAAGGCGTCCCTCGAATCCATGGCAACCCAGATGTCCCCTGGACCGAAGTTTGCGGCATGGATGTCGACTCCCCTCAGAGAGCCCCAGATTGTGTTGACCAGGTGCCCTGAAACCCGGAAAGTGTCTCCACTGGTACTCCGACCTGACAGGTCGTCGGCGGCCAAAGTACCAGTGAAGTGTCCCATCTGCAGGAAACCCGCTCCCAAACTGCAGAACTTCCGATGCCAGGCCTGCAAGACCTTTTGGCAGAGGTTGAAGAAGGCGCACGAGATGGACAGGCCCCTACCAACGTGCGAGGAAGACCACAGCGAGCGCCCGATTCCCGCAACGTGCCCAGGATGCAGGAGGCAAAAGTATGAGGTAGCACTTCGACGTGCTTATCCGTCGAAGGTGCTGCCCATACCCAGCGCTCTTGAAGAGAGCACTGGCTCCCGGAGGAGCGAGGAGTGTGAGCAAGCCCCCTCTTGCTCACTATTCCCCATCTCAGGCCCCAGCCGTCAGTAAGCCCTGATCGCCCTCCATCCCCATTGTCACAGGCCACAGACATCAGTAAGTCCTGATCCCCCCCCCCCTTTTTTGATGATCGCAGGCCCTGGCCAGCAGTAAGTCCTAGAAGAGAGAGAGAAAGGAAGAAAGGAAGAAAAGAGAGAGAGAAAGGAAGAAAGGAAGAAAAGAGAGAGAGAAAGGAAGAAAAGAGAAGAGAAAAGAAGGCCGAAATTGGGACTGGCCTCCCCCACCAACACTCCAAACACCACCAAGGAGCACAGAACATAAACCAAAAAGCATGCATGGAAGAGCAGACCAGCTGACAACATCCATCTTACCCAAGATCACCAGCTTTTCGGCGTGTTCAGTTGGACAACCTGATATGAGGAGTAAAAGAGCATTGTCATAACGATTCCAGCTCATAACCCCCTTGATGCTCGCCTAACAAGCCTGTCTCGAAGCTCTCTCTCCCTTCTCCTGAAAGCGAACCTCCCCGTATTGTATCGTCCCGACCCGAATCTGTGCGATACCCCCAAAAACTGTCCCGCCTCCAACAAGTGTTGGCACTAGGTTGTAACTGTGGAAGTTAAGTGCTCTCTTGCCCCGACCTGCCTCCCCTGGAACTCCGCGACACCTCCAGCCCAAGGAACAGAGGAACGAGGACGCCGAAGGACCAGTCCGGAACCCTGCGACCCCCTTACATCTCCGCCTCATCAACGAAGGACTCGCTTCGGTACCCCTTCCACGTGAGTGACTAAAATTCCTATCTATTGGCCAATAATAGGTAGTGGTGCGAAGTGTCTCAGTAATAGAAAGGTTCATAGGAACATAGCTATTGTGATCGTAACTCTAAGTACCTGAATAACTTTGTCGAAACAAACTGTATCTAGTCGTAACTTTTAGTACCTACAAGAACTTTCAACATTATCATTCACCAAAGAACATTCGACCAAGAAACCATTGTACATATCGACACTGTATCGCCCTTCAGGCTTCCCAGATCATTGGACCGGGAGGAACCGTTCCTTTTCATTATTACAAGTAGTTCTCTAATCAACCTCACCTTTTCACTGACTACCACCCGCTCCTGGTTCTGACGAATATCTTTCATGGTGTATCGCAATAGGTAGTTAACTTCATAAATCAGTAACAACAATCGTAACTTTCAGTTTCTTTATTTTCTTTTCATATCGATACACAGGTACATAAGCCCTTCAGGCAAAAACAAAGCATTACAGATCGTTACTTCAAGAGTGTGTCGCCGCCACCTGCTACCGGCCGTTTTCAACATCGCTACCAACAGATAAGTATAACGCATCATTCCTAGTAACCTTAAGTACCTAGTCCCTTTATTTCTTTTGTTTGACATACAGGAACATTTATTTCAAACTGGTGGCAGCTACCACTAGGTCTCTTAGGTATAATTAGGAACTGATCAACACACTAAGTAACGATAGGAACAAGCCCCTCCGACTTGCGTCCTAACCCCCTAAACTGGAACCCCGTAACCTTCAGTTACGATTCCTCATCAAATCTTTATTCATTGATTAACTCCCCCTTTAGGAAGTTGTACGTAACGTCACGAGCTTACAAAAGTAAAACGACGAAAAAGTAAACGAAGCAATTATGAAGTAATTACGACGAAAATATATCATACATTTATTTTTTTATATTAAATATTTATTACTAGGGCTAGCATTTGTGTGTGTTTACATATTTGTCAGGTTTGAAGATAATTGAATGATTCAAGTATACTAATGCGTTTCAGGACTTACTGAGTTGTTTGAGCCATACTTGTTGTTACATATTTTCACATATTTGACCAAAATTACATATTTTTACATATTTCATTCATTTTCACTTTTTTTTTTTAATTGCGCCTTACACGCGGCTCTAAGGCCATTCGTGCTCAGGCAGCCCAATACAAGTCGGATCTCTTCTTCCAGACGGTGTCGTCATCCTTGTAACTATGCATTATGTCCTGTAATGAAGGACAAGTGTCTAGGTGTTTCGCCGTCATTTCATCTTGGTGGCAAAGGTTGCAAAATGGCAAATCATAGATGCTTATTCTGCACAAATATGCTTTGCAAGGAAATCATGCCCCGTTACTGACCTGAAGCCACGGCTTGATCCCTGGGGAGATTTTTTGGTATCATTTTCACATGGTTAGTTACTTGCCCTGTAATGAAGGACAAGTGTCTAGGTGTATCGCCGTCATTTCATCTTGGTGGCAAAGGTTCTGCTTTGAAAGTTTTTTATCCTAAAATGGTGCATATTTATCACATGTCTTGCCCATGCTTTTCATCGTGCAGCGGAAACAATAAGATCAAAGTATCCTGAAGTTGATTTATTGATGTCAACTGTAAAAAAAAAAAAAAAAAATCCTTTAAGCTCTCCCAGTCGCGAGAAATTTTTCAAAGATTCTAACCCTGACACACCCCTTCCTCCACAACCTGTGGTCACTCGCTGGGGAACTTGGTAAGAGGCGGCTGCATATTTTCACCGAAAACTATACTGCTATTCAAGATATTATTTTAAAATTAGATGTTGATGCAGTTGCAGTGGAAAAAGCACAAAGTTTAGTTCAGAGCACATCTGTGAAGTCAAACTTAGTCTACATATCCGCCTACACCATCTTTCTTGCTGAATCTATCACAAAAACTTGAATCTTGCAACTTACCCCTTGTTGACAGCCTGCGTATTGTCAGTGATACTTTAAGAAAATTGCAAGAAGCCTCCGGTCAGTGGGGTAGGCAAATTAATGAAAAGGCGGATCAAGTACTGTTCGCAGATAGAAAGAATGCGGCTGTCCAATTTCCCGAAGGGTATACCTGCTAACATAGACGACTACCTGTTCCAAATTCATAGGTAGCCTGTTGAGTAATCGTAATCCAGGCATCGAGCAACTCGAGTCATAATAAGGTAGAAAGCCCCTCCACTCTGCCGATTGTCAGGAAGGATTTTTATCACGAATGTGAGTTCACATACCCTTCTGTTTACCCTTCAGTCACCTTTATGTTTTGAAAGAAGCACCACCCTTTACTGGAAGTGTGATTTTATTTTTGAAGGAATGAAAGTATATTCTCTTAATTGATAAGACTTTCCCAAGGGTAAGGAACCTGTTTTATTTTCATTAGTGTTCTGTATTTGTTTTGTTTTGCTTGTAAAAAATCAATCCTTCCAGTTCATCAACGGTCGGTAGTCAACAACCCTCGGTCTCATTTTTCCTAGCTTGAGCGGCAGTTAGAGAAGGACGATGTTTTGGTTTATTATTTTCAATAATGAACCTTTGGAATCGACCAAGAAAAAAAAAATTTTAACACCCCCTCAAAATTTGATGGTTTACGTTTCAAGGTACGTAGAATCCAAAAATCGAATAAAACGCTGCAAATTATTACACAATGGTTTATTATTTTTCTATATAGATCACTCGTCTACAAAATCACCAACCATCCAATATGAAAAAAAAAAAAAAATCAAAATCACCAACCATCGATTGCATTTTGGTCAGCTCTAATTTGAACGGAGATTAGGCCTCTTTTGCGATTCACTGTTTTGATTTATATACATATACATTTCAATATAAACCCTTAAATTTTCGTAGGGAGCGAACGGTTTGTCCTACAGAGCTCCGCGTGGTCTCAAAAAATTCTAAAAATTCTATAGAATCTTAAATTGAAGAAAAAACAATACCTTTATATCGGAATTTTTTGAGTTAGGGCGTTTTCAAAATTTCAAAATTGATTTTGGAACCCTTAGAAGTGACCTACAGCAACCAAAAGCTTCGGGGCACAACTAGACCCCGAATGGAGCCTACATACCAAATTTCATCAAAATCGGTCAATGCTAAGTGGCAAAAGTGCCGCGTACGGCGTACGGCGGACGGCGTACGGCGTACGGCGGACGGCGGACGGACGGCCAAATTTTTATTCGATTTTTGGATTCTACGTACCTTGAAACGTAAACCATCAAATTTTGAGGGGGTGTTAAAAAATTTTTTTTTTCTTGGTCGATTCCAAAGGTTCATTATTGAAAATAATAAACCAAAATTTGGCCGTCCGTCCGCCGTACGCCGTACGCGGCACTTTTGCCACTTAGCATTGACCGATTTTGATGAAATTTGGTATGTAGGCTCCATTTGGGGTCTAGTTGTGCCCCGAAGCTTTTGGTTGATGTAGGTCACTCCTAAGGGTTCCAAAATCAATTTTGAAATTTTGAAAACGCCCTAACTCAAAAAATTTTGATATAAAGGTATTGTTTTTCCTTCAATTTGAGATTCTATAGAATTTTTAGAATTTTTGAGACCACGCGGAGCTCTGTAGGACAAACCGTTCGCTCCCTACGAAAATTTAAGGGTTTATTTTGAAATATATATATATAAATCAAAACACGAGTGTGTATCGCAAAAGAGGCCTAATCTCCGTTCAAATTAGAGCTGACCAAAATGCGATCGATGGTTGGTGATTTTTATTTTTTATTTTTTGATTTTTTGATTGTTTTGATTTTTTATTTGTTTTATTTTTTTTTCTTTTTCTCTTCATATTGGATGGTTGGTGATTTTGTAGACGAGTGATCTATATAAAAATAATAAACCGTTGTGTAATAATTTGCAGCGTTTTGGGATTGTAATAGACATGGACCCCTCACAAAACCATCCGCATTCTTTCAATCTGCAAACAGTACTTGCCAAGAACCCAAGCTTTGGTCCGATCGACTACGTCGGACGAGTTCTCAGCGGATAGGATACCCGTGGTCTTGATCTTGAAATTTCCCCTTCTGAGGCACTTACTCTCATATTCGCACCCATTACATCTGCGGACGTAGAACGCTCCTTCAGCCGCTTTGAGTTCAGCAACCTCAAAAAATACATGATGAATTGGTGGCTCACTGTTGTGAATAATTGTTTGACTTGTTTTGTGAATTTTCTGTGTTTTTTATTTTACATGAAACACATAAAAACACTTAAAATGTTATTAAGTAAAAAAAAGTTGTTAGGTAAAAAAAACGCTGCAAATCATTGCCCAAAGGTTTATTATTTTCAGTTTTTTAGTTTAATACATACACATCCTAGCCCTATTTATTAGGAACGAAATATAGTTTTCGAAAGATAGGCAATAACGGCATATTTTTGGCTGACCCTAGTCCCGATAGTTGACAGTTCATCACTTTGTGGGTCAATACACACAATATTTCATATTATTTTTTGTTGTCATGTTATTGAGTTCCATTCCAATAAAAAAAAAAATTGATCCAAATTGACAAACATCTTTTTTTCTTTGGTCATTTGAACGATCCCATGGATATATTTTAGGGTCACGAAAGTAAAAAATTTTAGAGGTAGAAGTAGACCCGAGATGTTCCCGCAGCTACGGCATAGACCTACGAACTGGTTTAGAAAGTCCACATTCGGGCTTGACAGAATGACATATGAAATAGTATCGACCGGCGGAGCGTATAAAACCGAGGGGGCGATAGCGGCTGATATTGAAGCTACTACTACATTTCTTTCTGCGCCTCGAACCTGTTCGAATGAAATAAAAACGACTTCCTGATTGTATAAAAACACTCGCTGTTTCCACAAGTTTGAGGTGTATTTGGTCGATCAAGACATTTTTTTTAAATCTGAACAATTATGACTATAAGGAACCAAGATCGCTAGAGGAAACGTATTTGAGCGAGTGATGGGAGGACAGTTGTATCTCACTCGTGAACAACTGAAGCAAACTCCGCTCTTTCATTTCCTTAATTTGAGACTAAAAAGGTGAATCATACGATCATCAAATTCTTAAAATTGAAAAGACGTACAACGTTGTTTCACTGGAAAAAGATCTGGTTTTCGGTGTTTGCCAAGGACTAGCACATTTAAGTCGGAACTGAAACAATAACGCAATAACCAAAAATATCAAAATCTATGTATAAAATACAATCTTCCATTTATATAAACCAGTATGTTACACTATTAATATGAGTATGAATGTGACAAAATTTGAGTGATCTGGGCTGTACCTAATAGAACATTCCACCTTATTGTGGTCACTGGAATTTCAAAAATCGTGTAGGAGTTATGAAATGGTGAAAATGAGTTATGTAATGTAAAAAAAGTTCAACTTTATGTACTTTATGTTCTTAAGTTTCTTTATATTAAAAATTGGTTATCTAAATCATAGTTTCTAATATGTATTAGATTTAACCTTTTCGAATCAGCAGGATTACCTGTATATATGGTGTACCTGTTATAATAGTTTCGATGCTCTTAGTAGACTTATTTAGTCCACTTTCGCTAGTTTGTGGTAGTAACATAACAGTAATAAAAACTCCCAAAATTTACACACGAAATTTGGTTAATTATTCAAGATTCAAGACAAGTTAGGGTATCCGTTCTCGCTGAAAGGCGACCAGCAGAGCTACAGCTTAGTTGTGATTGAGTAGCGAAGTTCCGACTCTGGATCTAAAACTAAGTTAGGGAGAAACTCGAAGATGTCATGATCCTCTAAGATTCCCTTCAGAGGTGCTGAGTCCGAAGAACAACATCAATCATCAGCGGTTAAACCAGACCGACAGAGAGTTCAAGATTAGTTTTGTTAGGAGCAATTGGAGCTACTATCCAGATCCGTGTAATACAATATACCGAAATATCTGCTTATCAAATATGCACTGTCGGTGAAATATTGATAAGATTTAAACAGTGATGGATTTTTATTGGTGGGTGAAGTATTGATGTTTCAAAGATCCCTGATTGAGAGGTATCTTAGATGATGAGCTGAGGAAAAACTCAGCCTAATGACATATAGCTTTCTCTCGTCCTCAACGAGATGATGTTGATCCTATCACTTCTATAGGAGATCAAATTAAATCCATAAGTAACCTTCAAAGCCTGATAGGAACAATCCCTGAAATCAAACTAGTTAGAGGATTTTACGTATTCGGATGCGCAGTGACTATCATCGATCCAACACTATACAATTCATAAGGGTCAAAACGACGGCTCCCTCCAACCCTTCAAGTTTGAGCAAAATCAGTTGGTTTGTCATTCGAATAATTACACTTGGAGGATTTTACTCTCACGCATGCCCAAAGACTCCCAACAAGATGTCCTCCTCAAAAAAAAAAAAAAAAAAAAAAAAACAGATAGGAAGTGCTCAATTCATTTGTTACCATGATTTCGGTCTCCATGTAGGACACCTTCAATTTTTGTTCTTGTGGTATGACCTTTTATGACGTTAGAATAAAAACTGACTTCCTTATAATCCGCATAACTTCCAATATTTTCAATATATTTCGACTGCATTTTCAATTTATTATTGGGCCTTACTTGGTTCCCTATAAATTTAGCACCGGTCAAATAAATCTCAGATAATGTACAGACTTAAAAAAATTATTTGTTTATTACTTTAAAAAATTTTTTTATTATTACTTAAAAAATTTGTTTATTTTATCTGTGATAATTTAACGAAATGTAATTTGTTGAGATAATATTGTATTAAATGAAGGTAGAAACTTCAGGAACCTAACTTTAATGATGAGATTCATCTAAAATATTTGAAAGATTGTTCGGTCATTAGCGAGAAATCTATCTTTCGACGGCGATAGTTACAGTTGAAGGCCGCTTCATTACAGTAGAACGCGAGCTCATCCATTTAGTTTCGAATAAACATAATTTCTTAAACAGCAAAACGGAACGAACTATTTAGGTAGGTATTCATGCATTAGTGGGCACCAACGCCTTCCAAGCTTGAAAACCTCGTTTGTACGGGTATCACGTTTTGTAGACTTGTAGACAGTATTGTTGGTAACCTCCTAATCATATTTTAGGGGAACGGAAATAGGTATATTGTATTAGGTGGTTCTAAAGTAGGTTCGGGTTTGTAAAGAGTTTAGAGCAAGAACTGTTATGGCGATGTTCAGTAAAAAGACTGTAAATTTTGCTTCAAATGCTGAATTGGTGATAATAATGGTTATTTATACGTATTGTATAAATTACTTGTTATTAGAGAAGCTGGCTATATCGATCACAGCTCTTCCATTCACTTCTTGTGGTGAACCGAATTTCAACGCTCAAGGACGAACAGAAAAGGAGCAAAATTCATGGCTGACACAGCTGATCCGACTCCCACTTACTGACGCCTTGAAGAGTCTATGGAGTTTCCGGTTAAGGAAACCCTAGAAAGCACAGATATTCGACAAGCCTTCCCATGTTTTACGAAAATCAGTCGAGAATCCGGGAAGAATCCGGTGAGATGGAGAAATAAAATAAGAAGAAAACCAAAACTTACATTTGAGATCTCTGTTATAAGAAGAATTCGAAGTACTTATTTGAATTTCTTTTCATGTTTATCATTGTTTCGTATCGGTCTACTCAGGAATTCGCATCATCAAGAATACATTTCGCTTCTGTGTTTATCGGAAGGCGGAAGCATTGTTTTTACTTTTGAAAATGTTGTCCAAAATCTCAATTTCCACTCGCGTTTTACGTTTTGAATCTTCTTGTTCAATTTTGGTTTCTTGCTCTATCTGTCATGAAATCCTTGTAATGAGCAAAACTTCACGAAGTTATTGTCCAATTTTGACGAAATTTTCAGGGGTTGGTTGGGTTGGGGTTTCAATTGTCCATATGAAGTGCAATATTTTTGAGATCAGCTTCTATTCACCGGGTCTATTGGATTCGGTTATGGATACGAATCTGTGTGCCACACTTGGATGACGTTTTCCAAAACATTTACCTAGTGAGAGGGTGACGTATTAGCATTCTTAGTTCAAGGAGTACGTCGTCGACATCGTCTCTTGCTTGGTCGGATTGCCTTATGGCTCCATTCAAATAAACATCTTCGTGTATCTGAGCATTCAGGAGAGATTACCGAAACGTTCAACATTAGCGGAGATGGTGAATTGTGGACGATACGACGGTGTGGTGGCCTAGCAGTCACGCGAGCGGGGAAACAATAATAGCGCCAGAGTGAAGAGCAGTTAAATCAGATAATTGCCGAATGAAGCTCGTCCTCCAGTCTCAGACAGCCCGCATGTGCAACAGTTCCCTGCCGTGACAACTAGAAGGGGTGTTTGAAAAACCCCAATGATGACATTAGTAACTCAGCTGGTACTTTCTGTGAGGCTTCAAGTAAAATATTGATGACAAAAATGCCTAAAAGTCTTTCAAACAGTCAAATCATTATACCACGTTCAAAGGGTCAATAATTTCTCATTCGAGATCATATAATATGAATAATTGTGTTATTTCAGCCCCAGAGTTTGTACCTAAGTACCTGATAAAATTAGTCGTGCGGGAGGTAAAATTTAAAAAATGAGGAAATTTTCAAAGTTTCCAAATTTTTACTTGAAAAATCTCAAAAAATACTCTCCTTGCCACCCCTAACTCAAAGTGTGCCCATTTTTCGGGTTTCATTCTACCACACTGAAAGGTATGGGACCTACTTAGGCATGTATTAAAATTTGTTGTAGTCCACACTCATGCTCTATTCGCCTCCCCAAACTCATAGAGTACCCACTCGTCTATTGCATTTTTGGTTGAAACTGATATACTCACATTTTCATTAGAATATACAGAGTGGCTCGCGAGTAGTTCTCCCACCCCCCTGCTAAAATCGTCCAGATAGTGGTAATTTTATTTTTTTTAAATCTTCATGATTTCTCCAATGGATCTCAAATACGACCACGGTGCGCAATCGTGCGCAGCGCACACCAACTTTGTGCTCAACCACTGAATTGTGCCAAAATTGAGATGAAGATAGACCCCAAGTGTGATACATGTTTATTCATTAATTTTCGACGCTGAATCACGTGGTGGAATCCATTTTTGGACTTTACTGGAATTTTTCGAAACGGCGGCCGAAAATTAGGTGGTTGTTAATAGAAAATCGCTCTTTTTCCATCCTTATGAGTTAAAACGCAATTTTAATTAGTTCAGGTGGCTAGCTCTACCCCTAAATTTGGGAGGAGGGAAAGACAATAAGATTTAGGGGTAGAGTTAGCCACCTGAACTAATTAAAATTGCGTTTTAACTCATAAGGATGGAAAAAGAGCGATTTTCTATAAACAACCACCTAATTTTCGGCCGCCATTTCGAAAAATTCCTGTAAAATCCAAAAACGAATAGCACCACGTGATTTAACTTCGAAAACTGATGAAAAAACATGTATCACACTTGGGGTCTACCTCCATCTCAATTTTGGCTCAATCCAGGGGTTGCGGATGTTTGCGCGGTCACTGGACGGGTTGTGCGCAACCAAAAAATCGGTTGAGGAGTCCAAAATTCATGAAGTTTCACGTAGAATCCAAATCCGCAATAAAAAATAGGGGTTCCCATTTGAGATAACAAAGTTGGTGTCCGTAGCGCACGATTGCGTACGTGCGCAATGCGCACCGTGGTCATATTTGAGATTCTTGGAAAAAATCATGAAGATTTAAAGAAACATTCCTCTTTTTTAACCACTATCTGGACTATTTTAGCAGGGGGGAACAACTCGTGAGCCTCCCTGTATATGATGGAGATGGGATACCTCTTATTCCATTCCCCGATACTTCCTCTTCCTCCAGTTGGATGTCAGGACCATAAATCATTCGCGTATAAAGAAACGACTGTATTTTATCATAACTTGGCTCAAAACGAATTGTAGATCGATCACATAGTATAAGACGCAGAAACTCCCCTTGCGATCAGTTCACTGGTCTAAGCCCAACTGGCGATTGAAGAAGTAGCTTGGGATTACCTTCTCCCTCTCCTTCCAGGGTGTATCGCATGAAGATCCTTACTGGGATAGTCTCGTACTCTCTGTGGGGGCGGCCACATATATATTGTTTGTATACTTTACTTCTATGGTATATTATACCATATATAATTTATTATGGTAGGTGGGGGAAAGGTTGATTTTGTGATATTTACTGACTGGACCATTGTTTTTGGTTCCGCACTGTGATGAAATTAAAATGTGAATAGTGAAGGCTTCTTGAGTTTAACCATCCTCGATAAATACTTCAAAGAAACTCAATAATCATCATATTTATGAGATTTCCCAGCAATAAATTATCGCAGGATCCATGGAAAAAAGTGTCGTCAACATTACTGCATTGTTATGGCTGGCAGTTCGACGTACAGCCGCAAAGGTTGAGCAGCCATCACTCAGCCCAGACAGCTGATTGACACTAGGGATGGGCGATAGTCGATAGATCAGAACTATCGATAGGTCGATAATATCGGTTAAAAACTGTCGATACTATCGATAATTTTTCGATAGTGGCTTCCAATATTCCGTTCGTACATGTCCGATGGAGAATTTAATGTCATTGAATTGAATTATCTATTACTTGCAGGATTCTGTATATATATAAGATTACAAAAAGATTTCAAACAAAAAACGAATTTATTTAAAATGTATAAAAAGAATTTCCAGTTTAGCACTGCTCCTTGAGCCACATACCTATTGCCAGAAAGCCTGAAGAGAGAAAAAGAAAGAGTTAGAATTTAAGAGGTAAAATCGATGGTACCTCGAATTTTGTTTCTTTGCACAAGTAGTTAATAACATCTAATTTTTCGAAATGTGGTACTCACAACATACAAAAGGTAAATACTGACACAAGCCTCAACTTCGAGAATACCAGTTCAAAGAACTCCTCAGTGAATTAAGACCTCCACTCGTTTCAGTATTTAATATCACAGCCCTCCAAATGCTGAGATTTTTAGATACAAGAAAAAAGTAAAAATCTATCGATAGTAACTATCGACTATCGCCCATCCCTAATTGACACCACTGATCGAATTGTGAATACAGATTTATCCTAAGTCCTTCCTCGAAATACCTAACAATTTGAGCGAAAACGGGACATTTGGTTATGAAAAATTTATGCAAATTCACGGTGACACTACTCTGATGGCAATGACATTTCATAAATAACTGTCTAGAAGATAACCCTTGCAAGCTCTGAAAATTCCATGTTTGGTGTATCCCAATATTGTCTGAAGAATCGCTGATAATAACCTGACTGGGCGGGAAAGCTGGAAAACTCCGATAAAGTGTGAGGTTTGTGGACTGAGCGCCCTTGTTTATACCTTTTCGTTATGACGACGGGAGAGCCTTTAGCGGCTGATTATCGACCAGAGCCTTCCCGAGCTTTAGGGAAAACTTCTCGGCATACCTAGAACGACCGAGCACCTAATTGTTTCTCTCTGACCCGAAGGCCTATGAAATTTGAACTTTATCATTGTATTGGATAACGCGTCAATTGCCGAGTCGATTCCAGTTCAGTTTGCTCAATTAGGAGGGCACAACTAAATTACTGCTCCCTTCTAACTATTTCCCTTTTCAACGATCGGCTATTTGCAACCCAATGACCACTAATTGATTATACCTACTTCTATACGGCATTTATTTGAATATTTAACCCAAAGTTGTAATACTCAGGGTTCAATAACTTTACAACAACAAAATTATCTATAAGAAATAAGTCTGTAAAAATACATTTTCAAGCACCACCAACCTCATGAATCGTAACCCAATAAATAAGCAATGGAATCCACTGCGCTTCTTCCACAACGAACAACTGGAGAAAAGTTCCGAGAAATTCTTCCCTCGGGTATCTCCGTATTTCGTGAAGCACAGTATAAATAATTGAAGGTTTCCTGAGTAGATGGAAGAGCTTTAGGTTTTCGCGATGATTTACCTCCTCAACACTCCATCTTATATTCATGGAAATCGTCTTTCAAGTTTGGTAACAATGGAGACGTGTTTTCTCCTTCACTTACCTGTGTTGGTACGAACGTCTCTTTACTCTGCACCCATCACTCATCTGTGAGTTTCTTACTTTTGAATTCATCAAATGGATTCAAAACCACTTTTAATGGTGGCATCGTTGGCTGATTCACGATGGTCTGGAATGCTGCAACACTCCACATCAAAGTCAGAAGTAGCTACCACATTCCCGTCGCCAATGCGTTAATAGGAAACATTAAAAGTTCAAGAAATGTGTCAAGTTGAAGATTTATAGGAGAATACATGCCAATTTATATTATTTAAAATAAAAAATAAAAAGTAATAGAGTACTAGTGCTAATGAGAAAAGGAGAAACTTCTATTACTAGTAATCTATTCAAATAAAATTGTTAAGTGGTATTGAAGAAACTTCTTAGTTAGAAGTAAATCAGATAGTTTTGGTAAACCAATTCAACTAGAATAATGTTGTAGAATTGCATGATACGTAATTTATTAACATCGCATAAGTGTATGAAGTGAAAAAATTCTTTGATAGTCTTTCATAGGAGGAGAAATTGTAAGGATAGTTCGGAGAAAGACGAGTCAATGAAATATGAAAACGGTTGGGGTACGCGCACTACAGTTAGAGCACCTGCTCGGACAGTGAACTCGATGAGCGTCCAAAACTGGACTTTGAATGTATACGTATTCGAAACAGAAATGCCAAGTGGGTGTGGCACATAGCTTCCTCGTATCCATAACCCGCTTATATAGATGATCAGATGCATAGTAGTTAATCTCAAAACACCAATCTCTAAGTACCTTCCACTACCCTCATAGGGGACCATCTACACGCTAATCTGGACAATCCTAGAAAATTTCATCAAATTCGGATGAAAAATTAAGTGAGTAGATATATGTGATTGGATCAAAAAAATACTTAGCCTCGGCTGGGATTCGAACCCGCGACCCCTGGGGGACAGTAGAAGTTATGGCTGTTACAAATAATTCACGTTTGCGCATGCGCAGTCGCTTCTATCAGTCCGGGGATGATGATTTTCATAGGGGACAATCTACAACCTAATCCACATAATCCCTGAAAATGTCATCGAAATCGGGTGGAAAATGTGGAAGTTATGGCCGTTACAAGGAAATACACGTTTGCGCATGCGCAGTGGCTACTATCAGTTCGAAGGTGATGATTTTCATAGGGGACTATCTATAACCTAATCCACATAATCCCTGAGAATTTCATTGAAATCGGATGGAAAATGTAGAAGTTATGGCCGTTACAAGGAATTCACGTTTGCGCATGCGCAGTCGCTTCTATCAATCCGGGGATGATGATTTTCATAGGGGATCGTCTACACACCAACCCGCACAATCCCTGAAAATTTCATCGAAATCGGACAATAACTTCGTATAGTTATGCGCGTTACAAGGAATTCATGACAGACACACAGACAGACAGACACACAGACAGACAGACACAGTACCAAAATTGTTAAAAAAGGTCTAAAACGCAAAACGCGAGTGAAAATTTTGATTTTGGAGAACTTTTTTTTTTCGTCCTTGAAAAGTGAAAACAAAGCTTCCGCTACCTTGGTAGACTCGGAAGCAATAATAGGTATCCTAAACAGTTGGTGCCTTATTGATTCGAAGCACCCCGGACTTGAAGCAGATCAGTAATAATAATTTTAATCAAGGTTGATCACTAAGGATTGAAGGAGAAGACGAAAAGCGATGGAAAATATGTGAATTCATGATACAGTTTTTTGTGGGTACCTACCTATTCACTATCTACCTATTCTATTCCTTATGACCATAAAACTTCAAATTATTACACAATGGTTTATTATTTTTCTATATTGATCACTCGTCTGCAAAGCCACCAATCATCCAACATGAAGAAAAACATCGATCGCATTTCGGTCAGCTAAAATTTGAACGGAGATTAAGCCTCTTTTGCGATTCACACTCCAGTTTCTGATTTATCGTACGTCCAAACTTTAAATTCTCGTAGGGAGCGAACGGTTTGTCCTACAAAGCTCCGCGTGGTCTCAAAAAATTCTAAAAATTCTATAGAATCTTAAATTGAAGGAAAAACAATACCTATATATCAACATTTTTTGAGTTAGGGCGTTTTCAAAATTTCAAAATTGATTTTGGAACCCTTAGAAGTGACCTACATCAACCAAAATCTTTGGGGCACAACTAGACTCCAAATGGAGCCTACATACCAAATTTCATCAAAATCGGTCAATGTTAAGTGGCAAAAGTGCCGCGTACGGCGTACGGTGGACGGACGGCCAAATTTTTATTCGATTTTTGGATTCTACGTACTTTGAAACGTAAACCATCAAAATTTGAGGGGGTGTTAAAATTTCTTTTTTCTTGGTCGATTCCAAAGGTTCATTATTGAAAATAATAAACCAAAATAACCTTTCATTGGAATAATATAAAGGATAGACAACAGGTATTGGTGCATACAGCTACGAGCAATAATTGCTCGAATTATTCACCCCGTTTGTTGAACCAAGAAGGGCCCGTTCGGACGAATTTCAAATGAATTATAGTATCCACTGATTTTATCCTTGATTCGTAAATAACATGAATATGATTGAAGACTACTATTTCGAACGCTGCATTCATGAAAAGTGAAAAAGTTATAATTTGGTAACGTGAACAACGTCAAGGTGTTCATGGTGTAAATTTAACGTGTAGTTGAGTTATAACATCCACCAATATGGAATATAAGTTGGATTTATTGCATACATTTATGAGAGGTGTTTGGTGTATAAATTCTAGTTGTGCTATCTGTGTCGTTAGAGGTGATCTCACCGGTGGTGTAGGGTCTGCGGGATGGAAGGGTTCGGATATTTTCGAATGTGAGGCTCTCTTTAGGTTCACGACCCTTACTTTATTTCGTTTTGTAGCTATCTGATCGAACGCGGCAACATCAATATTCTACACCGCATTCCCATTTGCCAATTGGAATCGGTTTTTCCTTCCTCGCGAATCAATTCCGATTCCAATCAAGTCGTCTAGAAATATTACAGGAAATCGGAGAACGTCACAACTGAAGAAAAAAAATTATTACGTCTTCAGGAGGGAGTGAGCTGAAGTAGCAATCTGCTGGGATAAAAAAGAGATATTGCGGCTCAGAGCCCCTGAAGAAATCTAAGGACCGCAGATGTTTTTCCCTTCCCTCGGGCTAGGTCAAGTGTAAATCCTCTAGCCCGTTCAATACTAGTTGACACTCGACTGCCCTTTTGCTGGACCGCAATGAATATCAGGCTATAAAGTCCGCAGGGGTGGATGTTAAATCTATAACGTTCGAGTGCAGTGTTCTGAAACTGACATGAATGACCTTATTTCAAACAACGTATATCAGAAAATCAATATGAATCGAGTGGTTTATATTCGAAGGGTTTGATATCTATTCTAGCGGGATTGCACTTTCACTGCATGAAAGTACGTGCTTATACTTGGCTGTGTTTGTACCACCCAACTTCTTGAACTTAATATTTTCCTCACAGTATCGGCCCACTCTCTAAGTGTTGTGCTCACACTCTTGGCAGTCTTTAAAAATATTACCTCCCCTCAATCGGCAATCGATGGTTATTCCCCACTCCTCCCTTGACACATCTGTTGTTGCGCACCCTACTGGAATTTGGCTTCCGAGTATACGAAGGTAGTGAAAGCTTAGTCAGAAGTTTTTTTCAAGGTTGAAAAAAAGTTTTCCAAAATCGAAATTCCCACTCGCGTTTTACGTGTCAGACCTTTCTGAACAATTTTGGTTCCGTGTCTGTCTGTCTGTGTGTCTGTCATGAAATCCTTGCCATTTCATCCTTCGATGAAGTTTTCAGGGATTGTGTGGGTTGGCGTGTAGATGGTCCCCTATGAAAATCATCACCCCCGGACTGATAGTAACCGCTGCGCATGCGCAAACGTGAATTCCATGTAATAGCCATAACTTCTACATTTCTAATCCGATTTCGACGAAATTTCTCAGGATTGTTTAAATTAGCGTGTCGATGGTCCCCTATGAGGGTAGTGGAAGGTACATGGAGCTTGATGTTTTGAGATTAACTAATTTGCATCGGATCATCTATACAATCGGGTTATGGACACGAGGAAACTATGTGCCACACCCACTTGGCAGAATTTTTTCCGTGTTTTTGATATTCGCTCAATAAATCTACCATAACTCCCTCAATTCCAGAGTTACCTCAAATCTAAAAAATCTGTTGAAAAGAGCGTTAGATTTTCAACCGTTTAGATGCCCAATAACATTTTTCCAAGTAAAGTTCATCAAAACTCGTCAAAATCTTGAAATTGCTTGTTTTTTCAGCCGCCTGGTAACCGTAACGACGCAGAATTGTTAAACGCAGAATTGTTAAACTTCCCTAACAAGTGCTCCAAAATCTTGGCTTTCCAACGGTGTGATAAAAAAATATTTTACAATCGAATTTGAGGGAGGAATTCCTGTTTGAACGCGGAAAAACGTGGATTTTTGTCAACGAAATTGACGGTTTGACGGGAGGACTCCGGGGTCTTCACCGCCGCGGCTCCTCCGAAGCACGGAGTCCTCCCGTCTAAACGTCGATTTCGTTGACAAAAATACACGTTTTTTCACGTTCAAACAGGAATTTCTCCCTTAAATTCGATTGTATGAAATTTTTTAAATACACCGTTTAAAAGCTGAGATTTTGGCGCACTTTTTAGAGAAGTTCCACAATCCTGCGTCAAGAATTGATATGGTTACCAGGCAACTGAAAAAACAAGCGATTTCGAGATTTTTACGAGTTTTGTTTTTCATAAGTCATTTGTACATCTCAACTCCACTTAAAGAAAGGTTATTGGGCATCAAGAAGATTGAAAATTTAACGCTGTTTCCGAAAAATGTCACGAGGTACTTTTTGTAAGAAATCAGTTGTAGAACACGTGGGAGAAAGGTCGTGAACCACCCGTGTTACACCCTATATGCCTAGAATAACATATTTTCGTTAGTTTTGAACCTGTGAGCATTGTGCGCAATATTCCCGTTTAGTATAGCTAAGTCTCATGCCTCAAAATGCTGCATAAACGAACCAAAGTTGGCCATACGTTGAATTTGACGGATAAGCTGATTGGGGGCAGTCGGCTCCTTACTCGTTTTCCGTGCAACACATAAGTCAACATTAATAAAAGATTGAGTGCAGTTGCGCACTGCGCACAATTTTCTTAAAAACCAGATACGCTTCCATTCGGTTAAATGTAAAACATTTCAAATTTGGTGAATATTAGCTGAGCTGTTTGAAGCAGTTCCAACCCTTTTGTTTCGATCAGACAGCCAAGTAGACCTGTAAGAGTATATCAGTTCCTAGTTTTCAACATATTATCAAGACTACTAACCACATGTTGGATTCCGTTGAGTGATACGTAATATCACATAATAACATATAATACATATATGTACTAATATATAATACATACATATAATATACATATAATAATATTATATGTATATATAATACATAACACATATATAATATACATATAATAATACATAATACATATATAATATATAATATACATATAATAATACATAATACATATAATATACATATAACATATTATAATAAATATAATAACATATAATATCATATAATAAATTGGTGTCTGAACTGATAGTATAAATTGAGCATTGTAAGCTTTTGGGACTCCAGGTGGAAGTTCAAAGAAAGCAGTTCGAAGCTGAGAAATATTAAGGATTCTAACTTCTCCCTGGTGGGAGTTGGTCTGAACGAAGAAGCGTTGATTACAGATCAGAACAACTGTTTCCAACCCTTTTGTTTCTGCAATAGTTTCATTTTCGCTTCATCACTATTCAAAGTTGGGAAGTTCTACTTCCCGGCATCAAAAAGAAAAACGACGGCTAGGTGGGTGGTGACCTTCCCTCCATTAATCGATGACGTGACCGAGAATTAATCAATGGACTACGAAGTTTTGGCATAAATCATCCCTGCATATCATACAAGGTTTTGACGCCCCAACACCAATCGCTGTGACCTTGGTGATACCGTTTTGGTGGTACGGTTTTTGAAAGTTTTGATAGGGGAGTATTTGGTTCCATGGAGCAGAAGTACGTCACAAAACTCTGCGCCAAATCCAAATCTGCGTCTAAAAATGATATACCTACATATTTCAAATTTCGAATACGATGGGTGAAATTTATACCAAAAACGTATGCCAAATGAGTGGGGCACATTATTGTTGGATGCCAAGACCACAAAACGGTTCATGGCTGAGGCGACTGTCTAGCGAATTGATGTGGTGGGTTCAAGTAGGTACACAAAGTTTTGTCCTACTGAGATCTGGGACATTGCTAAGATCTGCTACCAACAGACTGCTACCAATTCTCTGCAATTTGCGGAGGATAAATAATTATGTACATAATTAGTGAATGCTCCATGACTATTTGTCGTCAATAGGAAGGTGTTTTTTCAACGAATGAAACCATCCAGCCGATCAATTATAGTTAAATGAGTAATACTATCGTGAATTTTATTAGACCCACCAGTTTTTTTTTCGGTAGGCAGGTGAGAAAATCTTTAAGATCCATAGGTGGAGTTGGATCTCGTAAGATACCTGGAAGGGCCCGCGTCTTCCGGTTATGTGGGATTCAAACCCACTAAATAAACACCTTCTTTTCTCCCACGTTGGAACTCAGCCCGGAACCGTTTAACACATTACTTCGGGCTAAGTCCTGGGGCGTTTATTCAGTTCTGGGTGAGGGGGCGGACCAGATGCTCCCTCCTCTCTCTTTCTCATTCTAAGAGTATTTTCCTTGTCAGGACAACAGCCTCTGGTGTTGAACTCCGGGGAGCTAACTCCAGGTCTGCCATCAGCTAATTTCTTTCAAGCGTTCATGGTGCATTTAAAGAAGGTGTGGAGCTCATCATTGTCTTCTTTGTTCTGGCAATGTAAACATGTTGGGGCAGATACCTTCCCCATTTTATGCAAAAAAGCATAAAACAGTCCATGTCCTGTAAAGAACTGCGTAAGGAAGAAGTTCACTTCTCTTTGGCACCAGCCGTGCAGTCCACCTTCCTCTATGTTCTCCCGCCCATATATCCCTTCCTTCCTTGCCTATGCAGGCCCTGTTTCCTTCATCCCTTCTCTCAAAGATTATCTTCCTCTCTGAGAGACCAACCTGTTAGTGTCCTGGGCCTGGCCCAGAGGACTCGCGTTTCCTTCCCCTTCCCACCAATGGTACTTTGAAGGGGCTCTTAGGGGCATAGCAGGGGAGTCTTGTCTCCGTTACTTTGAAGGTTGGACGAATGATGGATTAGAAACACGAGTGTGAATCCCACATGAACGTTCACTTACGGAAGTGGGACAAATTTCATTAGATCTAAACGCGATCTTTTGCAGATGGGCGATCTCTACAGAAAAATAATAAACCGTTGAGTAACAATTTTCAGCGTTTTCTATCTAAAAGCTTCTACGTGGTATTTCAAAACAAATTTCTACTCTACTGGAAATATTTCAGATAATTTAAGAATTTGCATTTACCTTGTAATAAAAACGGAGTTGAGAAGAACGTTGTCTATTTCCACGAAAAAATTGAGTTACAAGTTTAAAAAGTCTGCCAAGTGGGTGTGGCACATAGCTTCCTCGTATCCATAACTCGATAATATAGATGATCAGATGCATAGTTGTTAATCTCAAAACACCAATCTCTAAGTACCTTCCACTACCCTCATAGGGGACCATCTACACGCTAATCTGGACAATCCTAGAAAATTACATCAAATTCGGATGAAAAATGTAAGTGAGTAGATGTATGTGATTGGATCAAAAAAATACTTAGCCTCGGCTGGGATTCGAACCCGCGACCCCTGGGGGACAGTTGAAGTTGAAGGCTGTTACAAGTAATTCACGTTTGCGCATGCGCAGTCGCTTCTATCAGTCCGGGGATGATGATTTTCATAGGGGACTATCTGCAACCTAATCCACATAATCCCTGGAAATTTAATCGAAATCGGGTGGAAAATGTGGAAGTTATGGCCGTTACAAGGAAATTCACGTTTGCGCATGCGCAGTGGCTACTATCTGTCCGAAGGTGATGATTTTCATAGGGGACCATCTAAATACTAGTCTGTAACATCCCTGAAAATTTCATTGAAATCGAATGCAAAATGTATAAGTTATGGTCGTTACAAGGAATTCACATTTGCGCATGCGCAGTCTCTTCTATAAGTCCGGGGATGATGATTTTCATAGGGAACCGTCTACACACCAACCCGCACAATCCCTGAAAATTTCATTGAATTCATGACAGACAGACAGACACACAGACACACAGACAGACAGACAGACACGGAACCAAAATTGTTCAGAAAGGTCTAAAACGCAAATCGCGAGTGGAAATTTTGATTTTGGAGAACTTTTTTTTTTCGTCCTTGAAAAGTGAAAACAAAGCTTCCGCTACCTTGGTAGACTCGGAAGCAAAATCCAAGTTAATAAATCGTGGAAATAGACAGCGTTTTCCTCAACTCTGTTTTTATTAAAATGGTTTTCCACAATCTCATCGCGAGTGATTCTATTCGTATCTACTTTGTGTTCATGCAATGAAGTTGCAGTCGAGTCACAATTATTATTGAGCTGTTCCTGCGTTGACATCTATTAGTAACCATCCAGGACTCAAACTGATAAAATACATAAGAAAGGAAATTATGCATTAGGAAAGTTTTTCATACAACTATAAAGACGGAAAACAATCATTCAGAAATGCGGGAAATTCACGCCTTACATTTCGTTTTTGCGCTGTATCGTTATAAAACACCGATCAATGATTATATCTGGTATGAATAATATTTGTGAAGAGCTCGAGAATAATGGCAAAAGTTTGTTTAGGAGAGAGACGAAACAAATTTATATCGGAAGAAAGTTAGGGAGCAGAAAAGGATTGGTTTGGAGTTTGCGAGTTGCTGATGAAAGACAAGCAGCGCCTTTCAGTGATTATCTTCTCAAACGAGCCCTTCGTGATTCTTCCATTTCGTTGAACTCGAAAGGGTTGGAAAGTAATTTTTTCGCGAAGTTTAAGCAAGAGGAAAATGAGTTTATCCTCGCGAGATAAAAAAAAAACATTGGAAAATAAAACAACAAAAATTATTATCTAGCGGTTCTTTCGTTATTCCTACTAGATAAAGAATAAGATTCACTTATTTAACATTAGGGCTATTAATATAGAAAATATTAAAATCTTGATGGAACTCATCAGCCTTAACCCCTGGTGTGTATAAACCCTAGTATGGACTCTGACAGGCACGCAGCAACTGTAAAGTTGTATTTGAGACATATGACGGGTTAAGTAATATATTTTTGTCAAACCAACATTCTATTAGTCAAAACAAAGTAATTAGGCTCAATCCCAAGTAGTCTACGGGGGTCTAGTGGAGTCTAATTTGAACAGAATTTCAAAAACTATGATCTAGGATACCCAACATGCGAATTCGAGTTCACCCCCACCCCCTCACCCCTCCCCCAACTCCTCCAACGGTGCAGGTAGGTAATCCACAAAAGTTCACATCCATGTTCCGTGTTGAAGGTGAAAAACACAAAAAAAAAACAAAAAAACCACAGAATAAGGGGTTTCTGGTGTCTTAGCACCATGGTGGCACCACTAATTTGTTCCATGGTGGTACAAGATTTGTGCCAATTAAGTCTCATTTAATGATACTTAATTTACGAAAACACAGAGCTATGTTGATAATGTCCCCTCAATTTCATAGTTTCCGTACAATTAATAAGCTTCAAAATATTGAAAAATCGGATATTCTGTGAATATTATCCCTCCCACTCCTCCCCATGCTAATTTCGATATTCTGGTCATTCAAAGTCATCTGAACCAAAAAGAATTTTGCAATCGGATATTGAGGCAAAATTATGCCCAAAAACGTACACTTGCCTGGGACGCAATGGCAGTATTTGTCACAGCACTCCTCAAAACAAAAAACGCTGCAAATTATTACACAATGGTTTAATATTTTTCTATATTGATCTCTCGTCTACAAAGCCATCAACCATCCAACATGAAGAAAATTTATTTTATTTTTATTTATATTTACTTAATTTATTTACTTTTTTGGAGGAAAAATTTGTTTGTGCGTCCGGACCGAAAATCGACTTATGTGTCCCCTTAAAAAAGGGAATCAATAGCCAGGTAGCACTGTAAAAGAGTAAGAATCAAATGGTGCCTCCAGCTGAGGGCTGTTGACTTATATGTGTCTTGACTTCCCCTTTGTCTAGAAAAGAGAAAGAGCGCGAATTTCGCGATCACTGAACTTGAATTCGTGTCAGAAATTGGTTCTTTACATTTTATTGAGAAAAGGTAAAAGGAATATCGGAGTTATTACATATTAAATTATGAGAATGAAAAGCATTTACAAAATGCATGAAGATAATCATTACTTTATGGTACGAGGAAGCTGTGTGCTCATGTTGACAGTTTCATGCGAAACTCGATAACGCCTGTTTATGTCGAAAGGCTTGGCTATGAGTAGTTGCTTGCAGGTTAGTTAAGCAAGTTCTCAAGGAAGTAACCATTACTCCACGTGAACACTTCCGAAGTCGTCACTCCTTATATACACCCGAAGTCGTCATAGATCATTGTCCCGTAAAGTTTGGAATCACGGATAGGTACCTAATACATTTCCCAAATTGTGCTCCGACAATGATGGGTAGTATAGCTAATATTATTTTAGAACTGTTAAACTTGATATTTCGGACTTACGATAGTTTCGAAATTTCAGACCTACCAATAGTAAAGAATAAAACAAACTAGATCCATATAATAATTCTCGAAAGGAGCTCCTACTTCTCACACTTTTCTTTTGATTCTGAAATAGTTCGTCATGTCATACGAATCTACACCTACGGCAATATTCGTTCCAATCCTACACATTACACAAAAACTGAACATAGTACGATTTATAAAGCTGAGACAAATTAAATATGTTCCTCTATTTCATCTCACATACCAGCTGTAGACCCAAGTCCCTGAAATTTGGACGAGTGGCTCAATAGGGACGGGACCCCCCAGCCCACTGTGACGTCATAAACATTCGAAACTTTGAAAAAATCATAGAAAAAGGTCTTTTTACGCTAGAAGGTCGCGGTTGGGGTCAAAATTCTCAGAATGAGGTCTAGTGTAGATTCAAAATAACAATAAACAGTTTTTCCTACCCAGGCGCACACTCCATTACTCGGATAATAAGAGAGGCCTCCTCTTAAACTTCACTCAAAATCATTATTATAACTCAACTAATCTGGATCCAAAATTTCAAGCAACTGAAGCTCGTAAGAATACTGATTTTATTTCAAAGTAAAGTTGTATAGGATAATTACGTTTCAGTATTATATGACAAATCAACACAAGCACATCATTTGGGATAATCTGCCAATTAGGAGTATCATAGCACTAAAACACTGGCTTGATTTATGTTCGCATAGATAATGTTGATATTACCGATAAAAATATATTTTTCATTACATGATATTGACTGCATAAAACACCTTGTAATAACTACGACTGAATACAATAAATTGACTCGAATAAAATATATTCGACGTAAAAATATCTGACCAACTCCGGAACGTTCTCAGGATGTTTCTATTCTTGTGGTCCCTCCCTTTTAGCCCCTTTTGGCCGTCCATTTATCGACTCGTGGATCCGCTTTGTTGAAGTGTTGATAACTCCCTGACGTTCCCCAAATCGATACTCAGCCGTTCCTAACCGCAATATCCTTTAGAGCCTCCTGTGTTTGTTCATCTTCTAACAAGGTGGAAAAAAACCAAAATTATAAACACGTTTCCCTCGCATTTTTCCCGTAAAAAGAAGGGTGACTGGAATTTACAAAGAGGGAAACTTCCAGTGAATTTATTAAGCAGAAAACGTGAGAATAAAACAGGGTTTAAAAAATGCGATAAGTTAAGATGTGGCCTTTGAAATAAATTTTAACGGCTTCGGTGGAAACGGGGGTTTTCTTTATCGCGGTTTCCTTTGGGCTGCTTTGCTCGTAAGTAGTTTGTGTCAGCTGTAATGTATTTAACTTTGGGAATAGAAATACATTTTCCCACCGAGCTGAACTAAGTGAACAGTGGGAGTGGGGGGAATTTTATTATGATCAATTTGTGTCAATGGTGGAAATATGAAATTTTTTTTCCTTCTACGCGAATACTTAGATATTGTTATCTTCGATATTGAGTAAATAAAGAATTTTCATATATTTAAGTTGTAGGTGGTTTATTATAAGGATTTATTCACAGAAAGATTAATCAAAGGTTAACAAAATTGTTCCCTTTAGAAAATCCTTAAATAAATCACACTTACTTCTTTTCATCAGTAGGTATCTCATTAATTCATCCGTCGGAAATGACCATTGCTAATATCATTTAACTTTGGGTGCAGTATTGTTTGAATCACATTTGTATTATCACATTTGTATAATCACATTTGAATCAGATTTGTAGTTATACGGCCAGGAATGACTGGTTTTCCATTGGAATAAAGGAATTATACCTATTAATTACCGCGATGTAAAGAGAAACTTCTTGTCAGAGAGTACGAGCACATTCCTAAAAACCATGAAAATAATTGTCAGACTTTTATAAAAGTGGTGGTAGCTGTGTCTTTACAAGATGGATCGTAGCTCTTTGAGTTCAACTGTGAGTAGAAAAAATTCAAAACTGTCGTATTCGGACGATCCAAATTCTCCTCGCTTTATTTCCCGTCTCAATCTTGTACATCATGTATTATGAATGACACTGAATTATGCTATTTTTTGTTGCGTACCCATAGGAACACTCTTCAGACTTTTTCCACTCAAAATGGCGAGGGCACCGGTGATTAATTCCGACAAAGGAGACGGAGCTGACGACACGCCGAAAGAAATCATGGATGCTGCCAACCTGCTGGTCGATGAAGTTATCAGAGAAGCTGAAGCGACAGTATCCAAAAATAACGTGAGTTTAACAAGATCAACTTAAATCAGTCGAGATCAAAGGCAACGACAGGTTTCCTGTGATATCTTTCCTTTTATGTTTGGTTGCCATAACTGTCCCCGGAGAATTTTCACACGAAAAGACTTTTAAAAGAATGAAAGTTGATTGAAAAACAACTTTTGAAGTCCTTTTCAAAGGAACATTTTTGAACAGTCCCTTTAGCAATGGACACTGGCAATTTTCAACACTTATGTAACTTATTAATTTCTGTTTTATTATTCGCGTATCATTTGTGAAGATAAAAGAAAACAAAGGAAACAGTGTTGCGACAGATTGAAACAATTTAATATAATAATGACGAGGAAAACAAATTTACATTCACCTATCATTTTTGAAGGCGTTCATCGAAAATCGTAGGGGACCATGTTGAGTCTTAATCACATAATTCTTCATACTTCATCAAAAATCGTAGGGGACCATGTTGAGTCCAAATCACATAATTCTTCATACTTCATCGAAATCGGATAAAGACCCGAGGATTTTTCATTTGAGCTTGCGGAGTGCCAGTCAATTATCTGATAACGACTGTATTTATGAGGGAGAGTAAACACATCAGTTAGGTACCTTCTGCCCTCCTTATCTGAGAGAAATCGAACAATTGATAGTGGAAAACAGACATTCGAAGAATTTCAAATGTGCGCTACTAACTAACTCTCATGCACATTGAAAATTTCATCTAAATTGGACTGTACTTAGCATCGAATTGTTCAATTAGGTCTAAAATTTAGACATTTTGGATTTAAGGCATTTTATTTTCATCTCTCAAAAGTGAAAACAATAATTCAACTAACTTTGCTAGACTGAAAAATAAAAAATGGCTAAAAAATAGTACCACTTTGAAAATACGCTGAAAAGTAAGCGTTATTCTAGGCTTTCTGTACCTTATTTTGATCAATACCTCCCAGCATGTCTAGAAAGATCATTATTCAACGTTGTCTAGAAAGAGCATTTCTAGAAAGATCATTATTAAACGTTGAAACTAAAAGTTTCATTGAGACCTAGGAAGTATGAGAGGTTGATTCATACGTCGTCAGTAACATCGAAAAACCATTTAAGGGCGAAATGTTTGTACGTTGTTCCTCTCTTTACATTTTTTGCCTAAAATCTTTTTCCTTCATCCATTCAAATGAAACCCCCGCTCACCCACTTTTCGATGACCTTTTTTTGGTGGAAAATACACTGGAAAAATTGTCAGTTTAATTTTCCAGGGCCACGACCTTGGATTCCCCTTGTCAGAGGAAAGCAAAAATAACGAAGGAAAACCTCCCGACCAACCGGAGTACGCTGATAGTAGCTGGGATACACCCTGTTTTGTATGCAAATGTCAGTTGAGCGAACAATTCATGTAAATGTATTCACCGCAGAAAGGAGATGGCACGAGTACTTCCATTAATCCGTTGTTATATGGGATCTCTTAGAAACGAGACCGGTGAACGCGAGGCGTACTTTTGTTCGTAGCTTGGATCAAAGTTATGATCATTCTAAACCACGGGATCCTGATTTAACATTCAGGAGAGGGTACCTGTATACCCTTTTCGTACATGAAACAGGTAGATGGACTATTTTCGTAGCACTCCTTTTCATAATTAAGGATGTGAATGATTACGAGCGTCTAAACTACATCGGGTGTAGCTATAGCGTCTAGGCTTCATACTGAGTGAACTGCTTGATATCCTTCAACCTGTGTCCTAATACTGTCAATCTATCGCAATTAAAGCCAGACCAAACCAAACAGGTGTGATTATCAATGAAACCAACACACAACGCAACAACTCGCTCAACCGAGGGAGAGATATAGAAACAACCAATCCAAATTTATGAATTGTCAAGGCCACTAGGCTAATCCGCCTGGATCACTGTACAAAATGTACTAAATTCATTATACACCAGGGAGGATCAATTGCCAATCCTGAGCAAAACTGACACAAACTATAGCAGGCAACCTGTCTTATTCAGAGCATCTAACTGCTCGACTTGAGATAAACCCCCTCTGAGAAGCCTCACTCTGAGCATACACTCAAGTCCATGTTGACCAAGCCAGCGCGACTCATCTTGCTCTAGGCCACCTCTCCTCCTTTGTGGAACTCCAAAATGTAAACAACTATTACTGTGGCAGACAATAAAGTACGGAAGACATAAAACGTACGGAAACAACTCTACAATCTGATATACAACTGTATGAACTATACTGCAACCAAAATGAATCAGAAGCATCTGGCTCATCTGCACTGAGAACTACTGACTGGCCACTATCCCACTTCTGATGATGGAGATGGGATAACTCTCATTCCATTCTCCAGTATTTCCTCTTCTTCTAGTTGGTTATCAGGATCATAAATCACGTATAAAGAAACAACTGTATTCTACAATAACTTGGCTCAAAATGGATTATAAATCGATTACATAGCTCTAGACCGCCGAAACTCCCCTTGCAGTCAGTTCACCCGACTGACGATTGAAGAAGTATCTAGGGAGAACCCAGGGTCCTCACACTCTTCTTCCAGGGTGCTTGGCATGGAGATCCCTATTCGGAATAGGTCTAGACTATCTGTGGGGGTGGCTACATATATATGAGGGGGAAAAGTATCAATAGAATTTACCTATTAGATCTTCGGATTTGAACCAAGAGGGTAAGGGAAGTGATCATGCATGAAAGTATGGTACTTACAGATTGATGTCTGGAATGAGACTGGGGAGCAATCCCTGAGTTGTGATTTGTGGGAACAAAGGAACTGTTCCATCAAATCACCAATCAGGTGTCAGAGCAACTGTTGCTCCGTCACAAGTGGAAAAATGCTTTACTGTCCCTAGCGGAGGAAATATGAAATAACCCTGCAGGTGTGATTTAGACGTTTGTTGAATGATTAGGTATGTACATTTTTCATCCGAATTCGATTAAATTTTCTAGGATTGTTCAGATTGGCGTGTAGACGGTCCCCTATGAAAATCATCCCCCCCCCCCCCCAGACAAATAGTAGTTGCTGCGCGTGTGAAAACTTGAATTCCTTGACAGCCATAACTTCTATATATTCCATCCTATTTAGACGAAATTTCTCAGGATTGTTCAGATTGGCGTGTAGATGGTCCCCTATGAGGGTAGTGGAAGGTACTAAGAGATTGATGTTTTTAGATTAACTACTATGCATCGGATCATCTATACAATCGGGTTATGAATACGAGGAAGCTATGTGCCACACCCACTTGTTTTTTTATTCAGAAGAATGCGATCAAACCTATTCTGCTATTTCGATAGCCTTGGGAGAAAATGGCGGAAAACCTTAAAAAGTAAAGTAAAACAAAATAATTAGTTTATCAATTATAAAGATAATTATAAATCCGGGGACAATGATTTTAATACTTGAGGTTACACACGCCATCCTGAACAATGTACGAAAATGTAGCAAATTTGGATGGGAAATGTTTAAGTTATGATTGATTTACACTTGTAAATTAATTAGAATGATGTATAATTAAAATACTTACCTTTTCCGAAAAACATAACACTTTTTGCCAGTTAGGTCAAGGCTAGAGCATGTTCCATGTTAAAATAAATTTTCCAAGCAACAATTAAGAGGAGCTGAGGAAATCATTCACCACCCAGATGGTCCAAGTATTATAACATCAGTTCAGTTTGGTACCATTGCCCACCGAAATTTTCTCATGGTAATTTGATTACCAAGTAAATTCGGATTTTTTTTTGTACTAACACCATTTATTTCCCAGCCAGTATTGTCTTATGTTTTTGTGTACCCACAGAAAAGTTCCGGGGATCGACGAAAGTTCCAATTTTTGACCACCATTAAGAACAGAGCGGTTAGATGGTTCAGTGAGTAAAATCAGAGTTCAGACTGTCGACGATATTAACAACTAATCCTCCTATTTTTTTTTTTTTTTTTTCGCTGCTTTACTAACACGCTGGTGAAGGATTGGGGGCTTTGGACTTCCAAAGAGAATGAAGAATTAATTATTGGGATATCCCTGCATCTGCTCAGTTGTTTGTTTTTGGTAAATTGATCGAATCTTTTTACGCACTGTTAATCACACCCAACCGTCAAAATGTCTGTAGGTTACCTCATTACGTTGACGATGTTTCAATGTGATTTTAATATTAATATCTTCCCGTTATTACTTTTTAATCATTTTCCAAAATCATATCAATATGGTTCCATTATCCATGATATCATATAGATAATGGTAAATGTAAGCTAATGTATGTATGAATGTATCGGTCGACCTTAGGATTCATTCATAAACTTTTATAGGTCGACTTCCTGGTTACTAGCTGAGTATTTACTATCTATTCAAACGTAATTTGATGTGGTCAAGTTTTGCTTCACCCTTCAATGACTAACTTTTGAGAGTTTGCATGCCTCGTAGAATACTGTAACATGTCCCTCAAGTTGTGGGAAATAGCGACGGAAATGTTAGCCTTTTTATTTGGTCCTATTTCACGATTTTCGTCCTTTTTCTACGATTATGGTTTATTCCCAATCAAAGAAACAATCCCTAGAAAAAGAGACTAAATATTTTGAAATCCCATCAATTTTAAGGAGTTATTTATCACAAGGTTCATCATTGTTAATTTGTGTTGGATGTCTGGTTGTGTGTGATTTTGCTTTTCAGACTGAGTTCATGATGCACAGTCACCAAGTCATGATGATGCGCTGTAAAATCTCAAAATAGTCATAAAATCCTTTGAAAAGAAAAGAATTGCCTGATCAAGGGAAATGGGTTGTGACACGTGAAATTGTGAATGATGAATTATTATTGTTTAATTGTTCAATAAAAATTGATTTTACAATATATTGTACTAATTTTTGTCGAATTTTGCCTCTTTCAGGGGAGCATTTCGGAACAAGGGGACGGTATCGGTAAGTAACTATTCGACAATAATCATTTTCTTTCTTGGGACTCTTATAGTCTCCCCCCTTCATGCAAGCAGCAAGAGAAATACTCCTCATGAGAGAGATTGTAACCTCAATCAATGTCCTTGCATATTTGCAAGTACCTGTGATTACCTACAGGTTGAGTCGCAAGTTTAGCTCGCACTTCCGACTATGCAGGTCGGCTCTCGAGTTTTTGGCAATCCACCAAACATGCCGGGATCCGTGTGCCAGGGCAAGCCCGTTGGCCATGGTCACAGATTACTGGAGACAAGCCATGGTACACGGACAAGTAGGGTTACCCGGGGATACAGATGAATATTGTAGCCCAAGGTGTATTAAACCACGACCCCCGCGAATCCTACCTCAATTGAGGGGCATGAATGTCTATCCTCCTTCCAAATTGGAAGTCGATTTAAGGAGTCCTCTGCAAGTCCTGTTGGTCTCCACCCTGGTTTCAAGCAACCAGAGCAAGTCACACCAGAGAGTCGATTGTTCACATAATCAGTGTCCCAGTCTAATAGCAGGTCCCTGTTATGACCTACAGGTAGAGGCGCACGTTCTAGCTCGTGCTTACTAAGACAGAGTCTATGTGCCGGTAGCCTGGGGCTCCCTCCTCCCACGGTACCAGTGTTGAGGTGAGATTGATCGCCAGCGAACTGGCACAGTCTCACCCCCAGACGCCATGACTGGCCACAGGCCTGAGCCACCGCTTTACTATCATCTGGTAGATTCCAGCTCGAGCATTACGAGAGCTTGATAGTGGGAGGCGGTCCCCTGTTTGCCTGCTAGTATGGCCACAAGGACCTAGGCACTAACAGCTATGTTCCCGCACGAGTGCTACCACTTTATATAAGCGTCGGCCAGTCCCGAGTGAGATAGCGCTGGCGTTGGAGCAAGGCTTCCTGGTAGGCGGACGATCCATAGTCTGGGCAGGCTCGAGAGGCCACCGCCATTTGCAGATCGAGGTCCTTTGAGATGAATGGTATGGAGTTCAGGGGTCCATTGAGCGTGTAGCGGTCATCAGACAACACACCGACATCAGCGGGCAAGCTTGCTCCAAAAGCCTCCACAGCGCCCCTAAGCTGTCCAAACCAGTTGTACCTGGGGTAGCATGTTGGCAGCTTAGAGAGAACTATTACATTAGGGGTACTCAAACTATAATGGTTGTTTACTTTACTTCTTCTGTTTTCTTTAACTTTTTATGATAATTATTTACTGTGGTGAATCTCAACGTTACTGTACAAACAAATTCGTTCGAAAGGTAAAAACTCCATGAAGGACACTACTTTTTCTAGTCAGCAGTACAAACTTAATTCTTAGGGGTCCATATTGGTAAATAAACGCCTAGATAAGTCATCAAAATTGGAAAATTATTCTGCTTAGTTTTGCCCGAGAAGAGGAATTTGATGTATTATTCCTGTACTAAGTATTATGATTATTGGTTCTTGTCAAATGGCAATCCTCTGGTGGTTTAGAACCAAATCTCACCCCCATCAGGCCGATATTGGAAAATTAGGAAATCTGAAAGGATAGTATTTCGAACTTTGCGTTATTTATGAGCACACACTACCATGGAATTCATTCCAAACATTTCAAGAAATTTTCATCAAAATTGTAGTCCGTATAGGAACTTCACCCTGATTGGACCACGGTGCCACTAGTGTCACCGAAAACATCTTGAGAACTCCACAGCTGCCCCAAAGTGTCACCAGATTAACTAGATTTCAATCGCCATTTAAAAGTTAATGGACATAGCTGAATTTTTAGAACCATTTTTTAAAGTTATTGGTGGTTAAAAAATGTTATGACGAAAATTTTGACATTTTTTTCATCAATTTCTTTGGAAAGTTTTGTCGAAATTCTATTTTGAGACTTCTAATAGCAGACAAACAATTCTGCCGTCCATTAAATTTCAAAATGCAATTTAATTTTGGTTACTCCGGTGACACCTTGGACAGCTGTGATGTTCCTGAGACGTTTTCGTTGACACTAGTGAGACCGTGGTCCAATTAGGATTAATGGGGGGGGGGGGGGGGGGGGTGCGCCTGATTTTGTTTTTAAATATGTAATCGAAAGTAGACCTCATCCTGAGAATTTTGACACTAGCCGTTCTCTTTTTGGGCAAAAGATATTTGTCTATAATTTTTCAAAATTTCGAATGTTTACGACGTCACGCCCCTCTCGCCTGGGCGGGACCCCCCAGCCCACTGTGACGTCATAAACATTCGAAACTTTGAAAAATCATAGAAAAAGGTCTTCTCACGCTAGAAGGTCGCGGTTGGTGTCAAAATTCTCAAAAAGAGGTCTAGTTAAGATCAAACATAACATTAAACAGTTTTTCCGACCCAGGCACATACCCCATTGTGACCAAAAATCTCGGACAGAGATGCAGAACCAAAAGTATTCCGAGAGCTTTGAAATTCAAAATGCGGGAAAGATTTTCGTTTTTGAGGGACCCTACATTTTCCTATTTGCAAGAATAAAAATCTTTCATATTTTCGGTACCTAAAGTGAAAGCTGAATTATATACATAAAGACCTTGAGCTCCTTTACTGCTATTTTAGGTCGAAAATGTACATAAAAATGTTTATTTGGATTGAAGAGCACAAGGATTTTTTCCATTCCTTTCACGAATTCACAGCCATAGAAGGAAATACCCATCGAAGGTGGAATTATTTGATCTCGAATAACGTAAGACGTTCGATCACGATAAGAAAACACGTTTTCAAATACGCTCACCGGAGAAATTCCCCTTGAAGTCCAGCTCCGCAAAAGGGTAGGTATGTCAATCTCCCAGGACCAGAAGACATCCAATAATGTTGGTCTTTTCGTGCCTCGGTCTTTTGTTATTTTCTCGGCTTTTGACAGGTTCTTATCGCGGGCTTCTTTGTAATGGAACTAGAACATTAATGAGAAAACTCCCGACCGGCGAATACGATTTCACCGGGGTTTTTCTTGTAATAAACGGCAGGAGTTTGCTAATTGCGTTGTATTAATCGCATCCTTTCTTTTGTGCCTAATTAGAACTTCTGGAGTGGGTTGTAGGTGCTCGGTAACGATGGCCATTCGACATGATTTTATCCACTAAACTTACAAAGTGCGATTTCGTTGCCGTGTGAACATTAGCTCTTGACGTATTACTCCAACGAATTCAGAACGCAGAAAAATTACTGCTTAGAGCCTTCGTCTAAAATTTAAGAAACATGGAACATGCTTTAGTCGAGTTTCGTTTGTTTATTGTTTCCTTTTACTTGGAATTTGTTGTCAGTTGATTTATTTTTAGCTCTTTAACACTCTCACTCAATTTTCGTGACTTTCGTCCTTGCCTGAATTTTGGAACGGTTTTACATTCAAAGATAGTGCATTTATTTTAATCAGGGAAGGGTGTAAAAGTATTTAGTAGTACAGGAAAAAATCATATTTATCAATTTTTAAAATTTGATGCCATATGGCAGTGGTCCGCAACCTTCTTTGAGTCACGGCACCCCTTTTCGTGACGGCCTCACCCTGTGGCACCCCACCATACAAACACAAAATTTCGCAGTGTAATAATTTCGGAATAGAAACAAGTTTTCACACAAAACTTTAATTAATAATTAATAGGTAGGTAGGTAAGTAAAATGTTAATTCTTTTTTATAGTGGTAGGTAACTAAAATCAATGAGAAATTTGTCCCTGATGTTTTCGGCAAATTTCTGGGATTCTAGGAGGCAGTTGGGAAAGGCAAACCCTCATGTCGTCCTCTAATGAGCTTTCCAACATTCTTTGCCGTTTTTTCGTTTTCATGGTCGCAAGTGTCGAAAATCCATGTTCGCACATCCACGAATTTGAGAACTGGAGAAGGATGTCAATTGCTTTCTTCGACAGCTGAGGATATTCTGCTGCAACGTCAATCCAAAAGGTGTTCAGTGGGACGTCATTGAACTTGAGTTGTAGAGTTCGGTCGTTTCTCAAATCAATAAATTCGGTTTGAAGAGGCATGCCTTCTACTTTCACCATGGTGGAAAACGGATTTCGAATCCAGTCATGCTTTTTGATGTCCAGGTCCGGGAAGTATTTGTCGAGAGCCAGTTTCAAGTTCATTGCAATGCCTTGTAAAATAGGAGGGTTCGAGTTTTCCTCACCAGAAAACAGTGGAAACATATCAGTGTGCCCTTGTTCCAAATTGTTCAGCCATATACCGATTTTCTTTCCAAACGCAGAAAGTTTGTCTGTGGACGATAGAATACTGTCAGAAGGAACTTGTAGACCAGAATTGACAGTGTTGAGGTGCTGAAAAATGTGAGCCAGGTAGGCTAGTCTCGTCCTCCAGTCGTCGTCTGTCAAGAGAGCACAAAAATCGTCATGATTTTCTCGCATGAGAAAGAGCAGAACTTCTTCTTTGAGCTCATAAAGACGTGTGAGTACCTTTCCTCTCGATAACCATCTTACCTCAGTGTGGAACAACAACCCTGTGAACTCTGCGCTCATAGATTCACAAATCTGTTTGAAAATCCTATTTTTCAGTGGTTTTGCTTTTATGTAGTTCACAATTTTGACTGCATCGCCCAAAACAACTTCGAATTCCCGACTTAAGGTTTTTGTCATGAGGGCTTCCCTATGAATAAAACAGTGAATTGTAACCATGTTGGGGTTTGTCCCAATAAATTGCAGTTTCTCCTTTCTTATTATACAAAAAGTTATTCCGATCTCAAAATCTTGCGGCACCACTGGACGGGGCTCACGGCACCCCAGGGTATCATCCAGCAGAGGAAAAAAACCAGTATGTGCAAACCCTTAACATGCACATGTTTTTCTCTCTAACGGATGATGCCATATGGCATCATGCTCAGAAAACACATCTCACAGACATTTTCTCTACATTTTTTTATTTTCTCCACAACATTGTGAAGTAAACTTGTTTTACAAAGTAGACGTGATAAAAACGATTGTTGTAACTGGCACTCAATCTGATCTGAGCCTTTCGCCGGCTCTTAGAAAAATTCCCTGATTTTACAATCTCAGTACCTGGATCTGAATGAACATCTTTGTTTACGTCAAAACACAACGTCACTCAGAATATTACAACAGATGTGGGTTGAACTGATGGTCCCACGAATGCTCAACACACCTTTCCGCTCAAACCAGACGGCTAATTGGATTGGTCTCGTGAATACTAATCGAACGGCGCATTGTCTTCGGGGTTGAAGGACCAAAAGACGTGCCTCGACATATTCAATCACGCTTATAGATTGAGTAAATTTTCTCAATCTTCAACTAAGAGAGAAATTATTGTTTCGCTTACGAAATAATCAAAATGGTCACAACGTGTGAGAAAATTAGTACAAATGATCAACAAATACATCTGGTGCTAGGTTTTACGCTACTTTTCTGTGTGTCTGTGTGTGTGCAGACTTCACTATTGATCCACTGGTCCAAACCAGGATCCATCTGAGAGGTAACTCACACAAACCCTGCAAATTTCAACAAAATCGTAGTTATCTCCTATAGCTGTGCGCATGATAAGAATTTAAAGACCCACCGAAGTGATGAAATTTCACGAAAAAGAGAGACATTTTCAACTTTGGACGACCCACACTTCGTTTGACCTGCTGATCGAAGACAAAGATTTTTTACCTAATCTAAAGTAGACCTCATTCTGAGAATTTTGACACCAACCGCGACCTTCTAGCGTGAGAAGACCTTTTTCTATGATTTTTCAAGGTTTCGAATGTTTATGACGTCACAGTGGGCTGGGGGGTTCCGCCCAGACGGGAGGGGCGCGTGACGTCATAAACATTCGAAACGTTGAAAAATCATAGAAAACGATCTACTCAACCAAAAGGAGAACGGCTGGTGTCAAAATTCTCAAAATGTCTACTTTCAATTAAAAATTAAAAAAAAAAATCAGGCGCACCCCCCATTGGCCCTATCCCTGGACTGACTCTGACAACGCACAGCCCGATCTTAATTCTACATTATGTCACACAGAGAAATTGTTTGTAGCATGAAAGTTCCCAGAAGTTCAACACAAAAAGCAAGTGTTAAGTTGGCTTGGTACAGAAGGAGGCTTTAGATGCGAGAGGCTATTAAACAGCATATATTGTTATGTCCTTTTTTCTGGGGTGGGGGCAATCAGCCTATGTGCTATTTTTACCAATTCCAATTTTTTAAAAATACAAGAAATCATTCAGATGAAAACTATTCTTTAAACAGAAATGAAACTACTGAATAACTTTCGCTGGCTGTTTTTTTTCTGCTTATTTATTACCCAAGTGCTTAACAATGCCTTTTACAGATAAATAACTCGGTATACATATTTCAATTCTCAAGATTTATATTGGTGGCCCACTTACGTTGATGGAGTTCACGACCTGTGAACTCCGAAATGTTGAAAATGCGTGTATGGGTTGGTAGGTTGTATTTCCTCCTCCAGGGGTAGAGAGACGACAGCATCCAACAATACTGAATAAGATGATGAACGACAAGCACAACTTTTTATTTTAACTAAGTTTGACTTGGATAATGAGGTGATGCGTGAACGTGGTCAAACTTAGTTAAAATAAAAAGTTGTGCTTGTCGTTCATCATCTTATTCAATATTGTTGGATGCTGTCGTCTCTCTACCCCTGGATGAGGAAATACAACCTACCAACAGTTACCTACTGTTCCGTAGGGAAGAAGCGAGGAGCGTCCTCATGCCCCCTCTTCATTGGTCATGTAGTCCTTATAATTACAGGACTCTACAATATGTATGTTGTTTGTTTGGATTAGAGATTATTAAATAGCGTCCATTCTTCAGTTCAATCATGTAAATTCAAGTAATGATAAAAGAAGTATATTATCATAATATGATAATATACTTCTTTTATCATTACTTGAATTTTATATAGTAATATAATATAATTACTACTATATAAATATACTATATAGTATATAAATATACTATATAGTTACTATTATATTACTATATATTATATAGTAATATAATATAATTTATATCATATAAATAGCATACGATTTGTGTATCATAATGTATTATGTATTTATCGATTTACTTACCCAGAGGGAGCAATTTCGCAAAGATCCTACCCTACAACACGGGCCAAGCTTAACGTCGGGTAGGAAATCAGAGCAAATCGCATCCCTTTACGCATTGTTCTTCATGTAAAATCTGTACACAATGGAGCCAATAAACAAATATTTATCTATTTATCTTTTCAGGAGCGATAGTGGGGATCCTCAGGCGGGGGTCGAGGTGGCAAAATAGAGCCAAAGGCGTCGTCACAAGGCTCCTCACCCAACTCAGAATATGCAAATGAAGACTGACCCACCTGCTGACAGGCCTCAAGTCCTGCGAAAATGAGACCCTCCGTTCCAACAAAACCTCTTGTTCCCCATCCCATGTTTCGGAAGCTGATCCGCAAAAAAAGGCTTGTCGCTGCCTTTTGACGTCGGCTGGAGGCTTAGAACCTACGTGGATTGTGAATTTGCTTCATGAAGAAAAAGTACCTACGCTTATGAGTCAGTCGAATAATATATTCGTGTGTTCATTATATTTATTGTTGTGGTATCGATTTCATAGTTTATGTGTGGTTCCTTCTATTAAACTAAGTAACAACTAGAAAATACCTTGCAAATTTTAAAATCTTCCATAATTTTTTTTTTAAATCATTGTTGGTTTGCGTTTTATACCATCTTTGCCATCGATGTGCGTAAATCATATTAATGATGATGACCATCCGCACAATAAACACTTTTCAAGTCGAAATAGACATTTTTCAAATCAAATAAGTTATTCATAAACTAAAATCTTGAATATTTTTACTTTAATTTGTTTCTGAAAGTGGTTATTTTGACTTGGAAGATGTATTGGTGACGGTAGGGTCGGGTGTGATAAATGTGAATAAGTGAAATTACTGATCACTAGTTTCAAACCCAATTTTCCAGCCTGTAAATATGAATTATTGAAGTGCAATTCAATTATTACCCGAGGAGGAGATTCGACGAGATCTGCATTAGGATGATTAGTCTTTTACCGTGCCTCTTTTTTAACCCTGACATACTAACAGGGACCACTAATGTTAACAATGCGCCTCAAAAGCCCGCTCCACACATTCGGCATTCGCCGAGCACCGAGCCGATGCTCGCCGATTTCCTAATGGTGCGGACGGGCGCTCGTGCCGCATTGTTGGTGCTCGGGGATGCTCCGGCCAGAGTCGGTTTTTTGCCCACTTCAAAGGAGAAGAATATTCGCCAAGTAGCGAGCATCTGCCCGGTCGCACTGGGCTGCTCGTTGGGCCATTTTTGTGTGACAACTGGAGCCTCCCGACACTTGCTGAAGGTATCTAATTAAAATTTTGCCAAAGTTTTGCATATCGCAAGGTTTCCTATTTAGAAATTGTAGTTATACGTGTAGAAGGAAGTAGTAGGACCTAGTTCTCATTCGTCATTCATTTTACGAAGGCGAGCCCTTTCAGGGCAAATATATTCAAATGACTGCAGTTCTTTGAATATAGGCTTGAAAAAGAGGCCACAGTTTGCCCTGAAAGCGCTCGCCTTAGTAAAATGAATGAAGAATGAGAATTGGGTCTTACTGCTTCCTTCTCCACATATAACTGATATGACTACAGCAGAAGTACATAGAAAATTTAGGAATTTGGATCAGTAACAATCTCCTTGGTTGGTGTGTTTTTATGAAAACCTGAAATGCCCATCCCATTCGGAGGCGTGATGTATTATTGATCCCTTGAAAATGAGGATTCCCTGTTTTTCAGGAAGTGAGTGTTCCCGAAGTTTACATTTCCCTGAATTAATTGATCTCTCGGTTGATCGCCTCGCACGTGTTGATTGTAGCAACTCCGAGTTGTTCGTCTCTCCCCCGAGGCGGGACGAACTCCGAATGTGCGGAGCAACGAGCTCGCCACTCGCCGAGTATCAGGCGAGTAGCTCGGGATCCGCCGAGTTGCTCGGTGCTCGGCGAATGCCGCATGTTTGGGGCCGGCTTTAAGCGTACAATTTTCCAAAGCCGCTTAAAAATTGTAGTTAACCCCACAATCGCAGTATAATCAGTTACATTGTCCTAGGACATAGAATTGGAAAGAATGAAAGTCAGTATCATCATTGATGATGCTTTCAAAAACTTAAATTAATTAAAATTTGTCAGTCGCACAATGGAACATTTTGTATCTCATTCCAATAAGTAACTTCTCAGTCGTAGTAGGTAACTTTCAGAAAAACCTTTGTTGCTCACCAGTAGGTAACGTTGCCGCTATTGACGGAAGGCGCACACTTTTTCTGCGGAATATCTGCTGTGTTTCACGTGATTTGCCACTCATTCATAATATGAATTGCTATATTATGATTCATATATGAGTTGATATATTATATCAACGTATACGCTCGCAAGGAGCCCTTCTGGTATTTCAGGGTTAACTATTTGCTAACATGCTGCCTTTGGGACGACCGTGAAGGCACAGTAACTGTACAACTTTGAACCTTCTAGATGAGTGTGTCTACCACGGTGTTGAAACTATAGTGTCATTTGAATGCACCAGGATCAATCCCCTTCTGCACTCACGAAGGGTCTATTTGGGACCTAAGGACTTTGAATTTGATTTTCAGAGGCAAAGATAATCAAAAACCAGAGAATTTATACTAAATTTGAAAGAGGTGTCAGACAATGCTTTTTATTGTGATAAGAACATTTTTTGCACATAACGACACATTTTGGTAATGTAAATTGAGAGCTGTATCAGTTTAGAGCATATTTAATGTTTTTTCCAATAATTGTTAATATGAAAAATCATTTCGCGGACGCTCAATGGTGTATCCGACATTATTGCAATAATATCGTAGGTAGAAATGACTGATGTAGGCATAAATTTCGTCTTGAATCCATAATCAAGTTTAACGTATCATCACATTTTTTTTTTCTCGTGGACTAACAACAGACTGGCAGCAAGAAAATTAGTATCAAAATTTTCCTTTGCTCACATCGAAATAATATTATTTATAAGTTACGAGAGAAACTAGTCGCTTGGGTCCAAGAAAAAGTTACATTTCGCTCGAGTCGGGTCAAATCAACTCGTTTTCCTTCTAAACTATTTGGAGCCACGAGTGACACTGAAAGTTACGTGCGGCGAACATGGAAGATTAGCAAGTTGCTTGGAGGGGATGGTTGCAGAGTTGCCAGAAAATTTCCAGGTTTTCTCTTACTCGGGTCACCATGATCCAAGGCGAGTGTAGAAGGGTTAAACAGGCTCTCAATCACAATCCAAATTAAACTAACCTTAAATTAACATGTAACTCGTAGTATTGTTTTTTGTACAGCCGCCTAGAGTCGTTCGGGCTCAGCTATGTTCTACTAGTTAGTTAGTTGTCTTCGTGACTATACAGGGTGTCCGAAAAAGATACGGCCAAACATCGGGGTTCGATCCTACAAGGTATTTCCAACAAAAAAAGTCTCTGAGCAATATTTTTTCAACCCCTTGTTTTTTCAAGTTTTTTTCAATTAAAAGATTTTTTTCGTGTATTGAACCTGGTCTCACTAAAATGACTATATCTTATTCCTTATATTACATCTTATTATCCTTATATTACACCGTTGAAAAGAGCTATAAATTTCCCGTCAGATGAGCTACAACACACATTTTTAACCTCGCATCTAGTTAGAAGTTCTCTAGTCAAAACTTAAAACTTCGTAATGTTTGAGTTTTTGACGAAATTCTCAAGAGGTTTTCACCTATTTCCTGTTGAGGAAACTCGATGCGGTTTTCAGCAAAAATATCCTCAAAATCTCAGGTTTCTAACGGTATAATAAAAAAAATATTTTGCATTCGAATTTAGGGGAGAAATCTTTGTTTGAAAGTGGAAAAACGTGGCTTTTTTTCAACGAAATCAGCGTTTTGACGGGAGGATTCGGGGTTGGATGGAGGGCGAAGAGACTCCTCGAATCCTCCCGTCAAGAAATCGATTTCGTTGGAAAAAAAGCCAAGTTTTTTCGCGTTCAAACACGGATTTCTCCCATAAATTTGACTGTGAAATATTTTCGGGTATATATTTTTTTTGATTTTGAGATAAAAAATATAAAAAAAAAGATGATTACGGAAAAAAATGTTGAAATTACGGCTATTATATGAATTTTACATGTTTTGCGCATGCGCAGAGACTATATTGGGTCCTGAGGTGATGATTTTCATAGGAAAAATATACATGCCAACCCGCACAATCCTTGGAAATTTCATCAAAATCAGACAATAACTTCTTCAAGTTTCGACAAACACAATGACAGACACGCACGGAACCAAAATTGTTCAGAAAAGTCTGAAACGTAAAACGCAAGTGGTACCTAATTTGCATTTTGGAAAACCACTTTTCGTTTCTTACATCTCCATACTAGTCCTTGTATGAATCTTAGTCGTGAAATTTTATGTTTATTCATCCTGAACTGTTTATAAGCTCAGACCAACAAGAGCGGCTTTTGATTTTTATTTTTCCCTTGAAAAGTAATGGTGTTCGTCCAATCGACGAATGGGTAGCAAACCACGTCAAAAATCTGGTGTAGCACTCCAGGGTTAATGCAGTTATAGCCAAAATTGCAACTCTTTTTACTGCTTGTGTACAAAAATCTGATAGTTTGCTCCTAAAAATTATACCAAAGAGTAGAGGAGTAATAAGAATTGAATGTTTAGAAAGTTGTTCACAGTAACTCCACCTGACCCTACCTGTTCACAGGCATCAACTACTTATTATGTACAGGGGGTGCTGAGCCCAGCTACGAGTCATAAACCGAGTCCCTCCTAACTTTTCGGTTCTGCGATATTCTCATGAGTGCAGGACGCGTGCAGATTTATTAGATCTAATGATTAGGTAGGTAGGTATCAACCTACCCGGCTTGTTTATCGCCAATTTAATAACAATGAACAGGTATGCAGCCCATTGAAGGTACTAAAGAAACATAAACATGAGGTTACAACAATGTTAGTTATGAGATTCATATAGTTTTTAGCGAATTTTCGAGGAAAATTAAGCTACTATGTGTTGTAATGATGGGTTTTACATTTATAAGAAGGTACATAGCTATACCTAGTATGTTACTGTTATTAGGTATAGTCAATTGCATTCAGGGGCAGACAAAGTGAAAGGTTGCTCGAACCGTGGTTGGGTCTTCCTCCCGACCTCCTTCTCTCATATCAGCCAATAGACGGATTCCCTTTCACTCATACCACTACGTGAGCCCCTTTCACTTAGTCTCCCTTGAGCCCTTTCATATTTCTCAACCAAGAATCAACTCTTCTTTCATTGTAACTACATTGCGTTTGATATGAAGGTAAAATCTTATGCCTTCGGTTCTTAAATATTATTCATGATCAATGACCTAACCATCAAAATCAATTGACCCCACAAAAACAGGAGCATCTAGGGGAAGAAAGTGGTGGAACGGCCCAAGCGCTATCTCGCGACAATTACATGAACCTTTTCTTCTTTTTTGGCAAGATGGATGCACCTCCGTTATCGAACGGTGCTAATTGATTATATTTTTTCAATAGGTGCTATTAAATATTACAATATAAGCTAAAAGGAGAAGTGTACTTCTAAATTATATTTACAAACACACACATCAAAAATCTTTCTCAATTAATTTCAAGTGTATTATCGTTGATTAATCCGTGCAATTATTCGAATGTTAAACGTCAATTATTTGCAAAAAATAATGAAGATGATAATTTTTTGTAATCTTTATTTGTTTGTGCTGAAAAAACCAAGTTTAATACAAAAAGAAAAAATATATATATATAATTTATGTGTCCGCGTCAGCGAACATTTCAATTAAAACCCAAAATTTCAACTTCTGGCCATACGATTTTTAAATCCATTTCATATGTTTTTAAATGTGACATTTTCGTTTGAATTATTGGAAATATACATTATTTGTTTTCAAAGTTTCATACGGAAAAGTTTGTATTTTCTTATAGTGATAATTTTAAAAGAGATATTTTAACTGAAAAGTGTTGTCTATATTACGGACTTTATAACATGGTTTTACAAAGAATTCAAATTTACCTATTTTGGTAGAGACTATAGTAATATCCTAATCAATTTGTTTTGTTAGACAGAGTAGATAAATATCTTTGGACAAGAAACTTAACCACCCTCTCGAGCAATCGATCTCTCAATAGGGTGTGCGTACGTACTTTTTTAAAATTTTCATCTTGAAGAAAATGCCTTAAAAATAAACAAATTGTGGCTCCCACACAACAATAGAGCCCCCAAAAAATTACAGGTGGCAAGGAAAATTATCAGTTTTACAATCCCGCCAAATGCCACGTTAAAATAACTGGAGAATGTGTTTGGCTGGCGAAAATACATCTCAATTAAAACTCACGTCATTGCCGTACGACAACAAAAACGCTGCTAGTTATTACACAAAGGTTTATTATTTTTCTATATAGATCTCTCATCTGCAAAGAACTCGGCTTTGCCATTGTCGCTACCTACTTACAACGTACGATTAAGCCTCTTTTGCTATTCACACTCTTGTTTCTGATCAATCGTAGGTAAGTCCAAGTCTCGTAAGGAGCGAACGGTTTGTCCTACAGGGCTCCGCGTGGTCTCTAAAAATTCTGAAAATTCAATACTATTTTAAATTGAACAAAAAAATATACCTTTATATCGCAAATGTTTTGAGCTAGGGCGTTTTCGGAATTTCAACCCTTATTTTTCACCCCTTAGAAGTGACTAACTGGAGCTTCGGGGCACAACTAGACCCCACTTGGAGCTCAAATACCAAATTTCATCAAAATCGGTCAATGCCAACTGAGAAAAGAGCCGCAAAATTTTTTATCAATTTTCGGATTCTACGAACGGCAAAATTTTTATTGGATTTTCGGATTCTACGAACGGCAAAATTTTTATTGGATTTTCGGATTCTACGTACCTTGAAACGTAAACCAACAAATTTTGAGGGGGGGGGGGGGGGGGGTTAAAAAATATTTTTTCTTGATCGATTCCAAAGGTTTATTATTGAAAATAATAAACCAAAATTCCCTCCTCTCCTTTCCCATTAAAACTCCCAAAACGCCCTTATACCTTCATAAAATTGTCTATTTTACTGTCGTTGAATAGAATTGAAATAACCAGCTAAGATGAACTTCGAAAGATCTTGAAACTTTAATGACCCCCAGTTCAAAAGTCGTGTTATAAATGGCTTGGGGGGGGGGGGGGCTAAGGAATCCACTATAATTGATACCTAACCCAGCTATTTTTGGTACCTAACCCAGCTATTTTCTCACGAAAGTATCCTAAAATCAAAACGATAGCTCGAACTGCCCTTCAAATTACATCTTAATGGTAAATTCAATGGTTTTTTTTGTTGAAAAATTGTCGAGTTACCTGGTTGCGAGCAGTTTAATTTCCACACTTACTTGGTTACGAGCAATCAAATTTTTTGACTTCCCTGCTCACGCACCGTAAGAAAACCCACTTACCTGGTTAGCACAATTTAGTACACTGGGAAAAATAGGTAGACTCAGTTACCGGTCTGTTCTCGAAACAGAAATTTCGGGAATGCGAGTTAACCGAATAATCACTAACGCCTCAGCCAATAGGAAGCATGGTAGACTTAACGTTGATACTCGCAAACGAAAGCTGACCCTAAATAACGCCTATATTAAAAATATCTCGATTTTTACCAAAAAACGACTTACCTGGTCCCCCCCCCCCCCAGCCAAATTTCAAGAAAAAATAAATCAACACAAATTCATAAACAAAATTCGTCTTAAAGATCAAAAAGACAACACAAGGAGGCGACCTACCTGATCCTTTCTCTTATTAGAGGAGGACAACAAACGCACACGCAAAAAAAAATGTATCATATAGATGGACGATTAATTCCTATGTGAAATAATTTTTGTACGTAATAATTGAATATTTTTCAATAACCAATAAATTATTGAACAGCTAGGTAGACACTTTATGTTACTATAAATGTAATACTTCTAAGCTGCACAGAGTTTTGCTATAAACACCTTAAATGCAATATGACAGAAGGAATACCAACATTATATCGAAATGTAGGTAGTATTGATGTAAATTTTAATCGTTGAATAACTAATAAAATCAACTCTACGTATTAAGTTTTTGAACTACCAAAAAAAAAATGTTTTTAACATTTACACGATGCAATTGAATCTTTACAAAACTGTTAGGTATGTTTGTAAATAAATCATCATTTTATTTTCGTTTTAAATAAATTTACAACATTTAGTTCGGTTAAGTTTCAATGATATGAATGTAGAACTTTATTTTTGATTTTTCGATTCTTCATTACATTTACGTAACAAATGGAGGGTAAAAAAATTATTTATGAACTCGAAGTTCAAGATACTGATGACGCTTCTACGGCATTTCATTGATACTCTAATTGTGAAAATAGGTACCTTTGAAACCCCGTTTTTCGGACTTTAGGTAAAGATAAATTTCAAATGAGAGGTCCAGTTCGAATTTTTTGAATGTACGTAGAATAAAACCCAGCTCTTTGTCATTGAGATGGTATTTTCGTTGTGAAATTAGGTATGTTTAGCTGATCAATTTCCTATATATAGGTATATTATATGTAAAAAATGAAGTTATTAAGAAAATAATTTTATATTTTAAAGATCAAAAATATTGTTTAATTATCTCAAAATATATGAAAATTTAAAGATTATAATTTGATGTGTAGCATACAGTCGTAAATTGTTAGCCACAAATGGGGCGTGAAAATTATCAATAAACTCTACGGTCCAATTTGAAAATAAAAAATTGACAATCTCGTATTGTTACAAAAGCGTAATTTTGAACAAGCTAATGCGAAATAGAATAGTGACATCTATATGCTATCATTGTGTATTTATGTACCATATTAAATAACCTTAACTAAGATGACATTTTTTAGTATCATTTATTGAACACCTATCCAATTACTTATACAGATAATTTTCCCGTTTGTACCTATGGGATATGTCCATTTTATCCTATTTGTGTTTTATCGTGTCAAACGGAACGAAAGGTCACATACATTCAGTTGACAAACGGGTAAGTCTTATATTAAATGAATGGGGTTAGTTCCGCTAGTTATAAGAATACAATTATTATCTACGTACCGTATTGGAGAATCCGTCGTAACCAGCAAGTCGAGTACAGGAGGCGAGCGCTTTCGATGTAAAGACATCATCTTCAGGCCGTCAAGAGAGTACTAAAGTTTTATCTCCTAAGGGTAAGTCTTAGTTTCCTAGAGTGGGGTGTGCGGATGGGTCGGAAAAAGTGTTTATTGTTATTTTTAATCTAAACTAGACCGCATTCAGAGAATTTTGACACCAACCGCGACCTTCCAGCGTGAGAAGACCTTTTTCTATGATTTTTTGAAGTTTCGAATGTTTATGACGTCACAGTGGACTGGGGGGTGCCGCCAAGGCGGGAGGAGCGCGTGACGTCATAAGCATTCGAAACTTTGAAAAATCATAGAAAAAGATCTACTCATCCAAAAAGAGAACGATTGATGTCAAAATTCTCAGGATAAGGTCTCTTCGGTTAGAAATTTTTTTAGAGTCTGCCAAGGGTTTGTGGCACATAGCTTCCTCGTTTCCATAACCCGACTGTATAGATGATCCTACGCATAGTAGTTAATCTCAAAACAACAATCTCTGAGTACCTTCCACTACCCTCATAGGGGACTACACACTAATCTGAACAATCCTGAGAAATTTCGTCCAAACCGGATGGAAATATAGAAGTTATGGCCGTTACAAGGAATTCACGTTTGCGCATGCGCAGCAATTACTGCGTAAGTCTGGGGGAGATGATTTTTATAGGGTCGAAAATTTCGAAAATTTCCTAGAAAATACATCGATACCTTAAAGCACAAAGGTGCTATGTCCAAAAATGGAGTTTTGGAAAAAACGCAAAAGAAATTATCACCAATGCACAATTCCTAAAATAATGGCTTATTACAATGAACTCTTTAATTTCCTCAATAAATTTCCAAGCTATTATGGTCTTGAAAACACAATAATAGTTACGTTGAATTTGAGTTTTTCTGGAATTAAAAAGAAATAAAATTCCTCGTCACCGTATACGTCATTGAAGATATTTGTTCAATAAATTTTCTCAATCATAAATTCAGTTCGGAGTTGTAGATTAGGGTAGAATGTGGAATATAGTTTGGTTATTGTTATGCAGAAGCATAACACATGAAAAGTGAAAATATATTTTATTATTATTAAATTACGAAATGACGAAGGAGTAATTAATTGGTTAAAACGTTTCATTTCTGGAAGAACGTCATTCCCAGGTTACACTGATACCCATCACATTCCTCAGCATTGATAAAAAATATCGAATTCCAGCTAAAGTAATTCAGTGTTGAGAGAAAATTGAGAAAGCATATTATTAGAGGGAGGTAGCGGGAAAACACAAACGGTGGATACAGCTTTCGTACAAGTACGCAACCACGAGAGACATTTTATGTCTTATGTTTAATAAATTGAGAGCTTTCCAATGAGTGGTGAACGATTTTTATGAGGTGGAAAATGAGGAAGTTAGTTTTCCCTAGGAACGATTGGTTGTACGTGAAAATCATCAGAAATGTCCGCGTAACGCTCCCCTCGTAACGCCCCCCGCGTGACGATCCCCGCGTGACGATTTTTAATTTATGTGCCATAGTAAAGACATAAAATGTCAAAATTGGATCAAATCTGTAACATCCCTGAAAAGTTCATTGAAATCGGATGAAAAATGTAGAAGTTATGGCCATTACAACGAAATTCACGTTTTCGCATGCGCAGTGGCTACTATCAGTCCGAAGGTGGTGATTTTCATAGGGGACCATCTAAATACTAATCTGTAACATCCCTGAAAATTTCATTGAAATCGGATGGAAAATGTAGAAGTTATGGCCGTTACAAGGAAATTCATGTTTGGGCATGCGCAGTCGCTTCTACAACTGTATAACTACTACTGTATAAGTCCAGGGAGGGATGATTTTCATAGGGGACCGTCTACACACCAACCCGCACAATCCCTGGAAAATTTCATAGAAATCGGACAATAACTTCGTATAGTTATGCGCGTTACATGGATTTCATGACAGACACACAGACAGACAGACACTATTCCTATTGAAATTAGATTCATGTTTAGACAGACTGATGGACTAAACAAAAATGATTACTCTATAGCCCTGAAATGCAAAATGAAAGGAGAAATTCAAATTTTGAACGATAACATAATGATTGGTCAATGCCCAATATGAAAACATGCCTATCGTAGGTACTTTTTTGAAATGGTAAGGAATCAAAATTGTTGTGATATATTTCAAATTGAACTATTTTAATCACCAATAAATTAATTGGACAAAGTATACGAGAAAAGAATGGCTGAGCGCCTTACATTTCAGACGCTACTAACCCGCAGTACACCAAAGCGTGGCTGTTCACTCACTCTTGAGCCCCTGAACTCAACTAACTCTTCCGCCAGTTCCTCGGCAAAGCGGCAGATCGAGACTCCCTCCACGGTTGGAAGCTGTAAGTTTCTTACTGTGGAATTCTTGTTTAGGAACGCTGTGTAATATATATAGAGCTCGAAAAAGCAAAAATGTTCAATTTCTCCCTTGCGAGGGAAAAACATTAAATCATGTTTAATGTTTTTCCCTCGCAAGGGAGAAACTCAGCTGATCAGTGACCACTCAGGCGCCTTCAGCATTCTCCATTGACCCTGCTTCTCAAATTTCAGCTTCCTGCGTTCAACTGGAGAGAAAATGGCTTTGGAGCTCACTCAGCTGATCAGTCACCCTTCAGGCGCCTTCAGCATTCTCCATTGACCCTGCCTCTCAAATTTCAGCTTTCTGCGTTCAACAGGAGAGAAAATGGCCTTGGAGGTCACTCAGCTGATCAGTGACCACTCAGGCGCCTTCAGCATTCTCCATTGACCCTGCTTCTCAAATTTCAGCTTCCTGCGTTCAACAGGAGAGAAAATGGCCTTGGAGCTCACTCAGCTGATCAGTGACCACTCAGGCGCCTTCAGCATTCTCCATTGACCCTGCTTCTCAAATTTTAGCTTCCTGCGTTCAACAGGAGAGAAAATGGCCTTGGAGCTCACTCAGCCGATCAGTGACCACTCAGGCGCCTTCAGCATTCTCCATTGACCCTGCCTCTCAAATTTCACCTTCCTGCGTTGAATAGGAGAGAAAAAAGTCTGCCAAGTTGGGTGGGCAGTATAGCTTCCTCACTCATTGTAACATGGACGTATAGAATCAGTTGGCGAAAAAATTATGATTCAAAGAGTTATTGAATACCAAAATATTAGCGGTCCACCGTCTAGGACCTAACCCACACAATCCCTGAAAATTTCATCGAAATCGGTTGAATAGTTGCGGAGTTTTGGTTGTAACAATAAATTTAAAGTTCGCGCATGCGCAGCGGCTATTGCTTGACCAATTTGATTGAAACTTATAGGGTGTCTCTTAGAAGTTAGTCCCTAACTAACCTCCAAATTTGAGCAAAATCGGTTCATTAGAAACCGAGAAACCGAGGTCCCAGGAAATTCACGTTTGCGCATGCGCACTCGCTCCTATTGGTCCGAAGGTGCTGAAATTTATAGGGGACCGTCTAGGACCTAACCCGCACAATCCCTGAAAATTTCATCAAAATCGGACCACAGGTTAGTATAGTTTTGCCCGTTGCAAATTTGCGTGTCGGAATTCACAGAATGACCCCCAGCCCTAAAACATTAAACATGTTAATAAAAGTGGAAATTTGTATCGGAAAATCTTCAATTTGACGCGGAAAAGTTTTACAGGATGTCGTGATCACTTAGCACTGTTTTGGTTTATTATTTTCAATAAAACGCCTATGGAATTGAGCAAGAATTAACATTTTAAACCCCCCTCAAAATTTGATGTTTTACGTATCAAGGTACGTAGGATCAGAAAATCGAATAAAAAATTCTACGCCGTACGCGGCACTTTCCCAGGTTCCCATGGACAGATTTTGATAAAATTTGGTTATTAGCTTCATTTGGGGTTTAGTTGTGCCCCGAAGCTTTTGGTTGATGTCAGCCCCTTCTAAGGGTTGAAAAAAAATCTGAAATTTTCAAAGCGCCTTAGCTCAAAAACTATCGATATAAAGGTATTGTTTTTTCATGAATTTAAAGTAGTATTGAATTTTTTAGAATTGAATCACACTCAGAGCTTCGTAGGACAATCCGTTTGCTCCCCATGAGAACTTAAGCGTTGGACCCCCCCCCCCCCCCCCCACCACTCCACCCTTACCAACCGAGCAACTTATCAGAAGTATTTAAAGTATCTGAGTATTTTAAGTATCTAAGTATTTAAAGTATTTAACTATCTGTGCCAACTATCCACATTTTCCAACGTATCTAAATTTCCAATTTATCAAAATTTTCACAAATTAGTGTTTCGACCTTCGTCTCCAGAAACAGTTCAACTTGTTAGAATCAAATTGTCCAAAGTATCCAAATTTCCAACTAATCGAAATGACTAAGGTATCAAAATCTCCAATGCATCAAAATTTCAGGTTCCATCACCCCCTTACCTGCTGAACAAGTTATGAGAAGTATCAAAATTTTCGGCGGCCGAAAATTAGGTGATTTGTAATAGAAATTAGCTATTTTATCATCTTTATAAGTTACGACATAATTTTAATTAGTTCGGGTGGCTAACTCTACCCCTAAATCTAATTGTTTTTCCCTTTTCCTAAATTTAGGAGTAGAATTAGCCACCCGAACGAATTAAAATTATGTCGTAACTCAAAAAGATGGAAAAAGAGCGATTTTCTCTTAAAAAACCACCTAATTTTCGTTTCGAAAAATTCCAGGTAAAGCGAAAATGGATACCACCACGTGATTCAGCGTCAAAAATAAATGAAAAAACATGTATCACACTTGGGGTCTACCTTCATCCTAATTTTGGCACAATTCACACAATTGCACAAGTCTAAAATTCATGAAATTTTGCGTAGAATCCCAATCTGCAATGAAAAATAGGGGATTTGAAAAAAAAGACGAAGTTGGTGTGCTTTACGCACGATTGTTTGCACAAGCGCAATGCGCACCGTGGTCATATTTCAGATCCTTGGGGAAAATCATGACGATTAAAAAACGTCTGCCAAGTGGGTGTGGCACATAGCTTCCTCGTATCCATAACCCGATTGTATAGATGATCCGATGCACAGTAGTTAATCTCAAAACATCAAAACAAGTTAATCTGTAACATCCCTGAAAATTTCATTGAAATCGGATGGAAAATGTAGAAGTTATGGCCGTTAGAAGGAATTCACGTTTGCGCATGCGCAGTGGCTACTATCAGTCCGAAGGTGGTTATTTTCATAGGGGACCATTTAAATACTAATCTGTAACATCCCTGAAAATTTCATTGAAATCGGATGGAAAATGTAGAAGTTATGGCCGTTAGAAGGAATTCACTTTTGCGCATGCGCAGTCGCTTCTATCAGTCCGAAGGTGATGATCTTCATTGGGGACCATCTACAACCTAATCCGCATAATCCCTGAAAATTTCATCGAAATCGGATAGAAAAAGTGGAAGTTATGGCCGTTTTTTTTTTTTTTTTTTTTTTTTTTTCATAAACTCCCCTCAAAGACAAAACGTCTTTTTTGACGGAGGGGGCACGCCATAAATGAAAAATAAATAAATAAATCAAATATAATGGGGAGGACGCCCAGGAAATCCACGTTTGCGCATGCGCAGTGGCTACTATCAGTCCGAAGGTGATGATTTTCATAGGGGACCATCTAAATACTAATCTGTAACATTCCTGAAAATTTCATTGAAATCGGACAATAACTTCGTATAGTTATGCGCGTTACAAGGAATTCATGACAGACACACAGACAGACAGACACACAGACACACAGACACTGAACAAAAATTGTTCAGAAAGGTCTAAAACGTAAAACGCGAGTGAAAATTTTGATTTTGAGAACTTTTTTTTTCGTCCTTGAAAAGTGAAAACAATGCTTCCGCTACCTTGGTAGACTCGGAAGCAAAAATACATTTACCACTAGGTACCTATCTGGACGATTTTAGCAGGTGGGGGAACAGCTCGTGAGACACCCTGTTTAATGATTTTTGGAAAAACTTCGGAAAACATTTTTCGAAAATGTCCATCCTAAAATTTTTTAGGTGATTGCAATGGCTTCATTCTCTCATAAAATTCGCTAAAATGATCAAAACATACGTAATACAGAAAAAACCTGTCAGTTGATAGGATACTTTGCTCCAACTTCAATGTTATTTCAACCAACCTCATGGAGCAATGTTTCACGCTTTTTGATCGACTTCAACGCGCCAAAGGCGCACGAATGAGGAGGTACTCAATTCGGGTTGTCGTGGGACGACGATTTTTGGTTTATTATTTTCAATTTTTTCGACCAAGAAGGAAAAATTTTAACAACCCCTCAAAATTTGTTGGTTTACGATTCAAGGTACGTAGAATCCAAAAATCGAATAATAATTTGGCCGTCCGTCCGCCGTACACGGCACTTTCCCCACTTAGCATTGACCGATTTTGATGAAATTTGGTATGTGGGCTCCTTTTGAGGTCTAGTTGTGCCCCGGAGATTTTGGTTGATGTAGGTCACTTCTAAGGGTCAAAAAATGAATTTTGAAATTTTGAAAACGCTCTAACTCAAAAAATGTTGATATAAAGGTATTGTTTTTCCTTCAATTTAAGATTCTATAGAATTTTTAGAATTTTTTGAGACCACGCGGAGCTCTGAAGGACAAACCGTTCGCTTCCTTCGAGAATTTAAGGGTTGGACGTACGATAAATCAGAAACACGATTGTGAATCGCAGAGGAGGCCTAATCTACGTTCAAATTTTAGCTGACCGAAATGCGATCGATGTTCTTCTTCACGTTGATTGGTTGGTGGCTTTGCAGACGAGTGATCAATATAGAAATTCCTCGTATCCATAACCCAATTATATAGATGATCCGATGCATAGTAGTTAATCTCAAAACACCAATCACTAAGTACCTTTCACTACCGTCATAGGGGACCATCTACACGCTACTCTGGATAATCCTAGAAAATTTCATCAAATTCGGATGAAAAATGTGAGTGAGTCACTCTCAAAAAATTTCTAGACTACGGCTGGGAATCGTACCCGCGACCCCTTAAATATTAGTTAAATCCGCTACGAATGTGCTACGGGCGCCATACAGTGGACAGTGTAGAATTTGAGATTCTGACGTACGCACGGCTGTTACACGGATTTTACGTTCGCGCATGCGCATCGGCTACTATCAGTCCGGGGGTGATGATTTTCATAGGGGACCATTTACAATCTAATCCGCATAATCCCTGAAAATTTCATTGAAATCGGATGGAAAATATAGAAGTTATGGCCGTTACAAGGAAATTCACGTTTGCGCATGCGCAGTCGCTTCTATCAGTCCGGGGATGATGATTTTCATAGGGGACCATCTAAATACTAATCTGTAACATCTCTGAAATTTTCATTGAAATCGGATGGAAAATGTAGAAGTTATGGCCGTTACAAGGAATTCACGTTTGCGCATGCGCAGTCGCTTCTATCAGTCCGGGGATGATGATTTTCATAGGGGACCGTCTACACACCAACCCGCACAATCCCTGAAAATTTCATCGAAATCGGACAATAACTTCGTATAGTTATGCGCGTTACAAGGAATTCATGACAGACACACAGACAGACAGACACACAGACACGGAACCAAAATTGTTCAGAAAGGTCTAAAACGCAAAACGCGAGTGAAAATTTTGATTTTGGAGAACTTTTTTTTTTTCATCCTTGAAAAGTGAAAACAAAGCTTCCGCTACCTTGGTAGACTCGGAAGCAAAATAATAAAACATTGTGTAATAATTTGCAGCGTTTTTTTTTTTTTTTTTTTTTTTGTACGTCCGAACACCTTGCATTTCTTTATTGTTGTACCAATCTGCCTGAATCTGAGCTGCGTGCCTGTCAGACTCTTTACACACTGAGATTCCGTCAGAGAGTTTTTACTCACCAGGAGATTATGTAATCATACTTTGCTGAGGTGAACGCTACAATAATTGGTGACTAATTATTAAGGTAGTGACCAATTATTGGTGACTACCTTTTACAAAATTAGAGGTAAATAATGTTAAGTGTTGTTAAACTAAACCGTCTCCAATAACGAACACGCCCATAACTGGGTCTTGACTAGAAAGCAGTCATTGATTACAACTAACGTCGAAATCGTTCTCAGCACCGGAGAAATCCCGTGTTTGAGCATCCACCTCCTTCTCCCTCAGGAATCAAAAGATAATTTCGACTTGATAAATGTTCGCCTTGGCGGGAAAAAATAGAGGGGGAAAACAACCAGTAGGATTTATAGGAGGGAAATCCTCCTGGGGCACCTCCCTTCGGCAGCCCCTGTCAGAGCCAAACAATAGAAACTCAGGGCAGAAACTGCAGGTCAGAAGGGCAATGCGCAGGTACGGGCTACTGCCGCGGACTAGCCTCACTTTCCGTCGATTGTGGTTTCTGCCGTTGTAAAGCCTCGCAGACCCCCTTCCTACTGGTCAAGATGAGGTTATTTCCAATTACGACAATTTCGTATCAATCAATAATATCGGGACGCAAGTAGTTGGAACATGAAGGAAAGGCACCAGTTATTGGACACTAGGTGAAACTCTGACTTTCGAAGGTCCTGAAAAATCGACATCTTTTTGTGCTCTACAAGAACTTTCTGGTTGATTAGAGTATCATATTTTAAAAATGAAAACAAATTTATTTTTAAATATGAATAATTATTGACTGAAAAACGTGTTTACCCCAATTATTGGGCACTGTGCACCAGCTATTGGACGCCTGAGAACCAGTTATTGGACACTTGAATAAACCGTTTTTGGTTTATTATTTTCAAAAATGATCCTTTGGAATCGAGCAAGAAAATAAATATTCTAACACCCCCTCCAAGTTTGATAGTTTACGTTTCAAGGTACGTAGAATCCAAAACGCTGCAAATCATTGCCCAAAGGTTTTTTATTTTCTGTACAGATCACCCATCTGTATAGATCATTGGTTCTCCATCAATAGCACCTACCACCATCTGTATTCTCCCTTGATCTTCCCTCTCACATTTCAGCTTCCTGCGTTCAATAGGATTGAAAATTGCTTCGGAGCTCACTCAGCTGATCAGTGCTAATCCATGCATCTCCAGCATTCGATAAGATCTTCTTCACTCTTCAGATCACTGATCAGCTGAGTGAGCTCCGAAGCCATCAATAGCACCTACCACCATCTGTATTCTCACTTGATCTTCCCTCTCAAATTTCAGCTTCCTGCGTTAAATAGGATTGGAAATGGCTTCGGAGTTCACTCAGCTGATCAGTGCTCTTCCAGGCGTCTCCAGCATTCGAGAAGATCTTCTTCACTCTTCAGATCACTGATCAGCTGATTGAGCTCCGAAGCCATTTTTAATCCTATTGAATGGAAGTGCTCTTCCAGGCGTCTCCAGCATTCGAGAAGATCTTCTTCACTCTTCAGATCACTGATCAGCTGATTGAGCTCCGAAGCCATTTTTAATCCTATTGAATGGAAGTGCTCTTCCAGGCGTCTCCAGCATTCGAGGAGATCTTCTTCACTCTTCAGATCACAAATCAGCTGAGTGAGCTCCAAAGCCATTTTTACTCCTATTGAATGGAAGTGCTCTTCCGGGCGTCTCCAGCATTCGAGGAGATCTTCTTCACTCTTCAGATCACAAATCAGCTGAGTGAGCTCTGAAGCCATTTTCAATCCTATTGAACGCAGGAAGTTGAAATTTGAGAGGGAAGGTCAAGGGAGAATACAGATGGTGGTAGGTGCTATTGATGGAGAACCAGTGATCTATACAGAAGGGTGATCTATACAGAAAATAATAAATCTTTGAGCAATGATTTGCAGCGTTTTTTTTAAGGATTTGCGGACAGACAGAAAACCAAAATTGTTCAGAAAATTTAGGGTTTTTAGAACGTTTTTTTCTTTCACCTTAATAAATCGAGGGCGTCAGAGCAACACCCCACATCGTCAATTTTTGCGAAAATGAGTTAGATACACCATTGGACGTGGCTATCTCGTGGCTACCGATCGCACTAAGTAGTTTAATTTAAAAATCGGTAGGTAACGCTTAAATCGCTCCCAAGTGAATACCCCATAACGTCATGACGTCAGTAATACCCCACAACGTCATTTCAGTCAGGTGTTTTCATGAGGATTGACAGCCGCGTCACACGGCTGATATTTAAGGTAAGTTTTCTTCATTTTTCGCATGACTAATTGCTTTCTTGTTGTTTCCAAGAGAACTTGGATAGTTTCTTTCAATATTAAGTAATCAACTTGGTTATTAAAATCGGTCCATTTTTGCGATGATTTCTTGATAAAATAAAGCCCCATGACAAAGTGGGGAGTTGACACAACTAGCTTATGACGTTTTGGGGTATTGTTTTAGAGATAAGGTTACTGAAAAACTTGACACAGAGAGACTTTGTGACAGAGAGAGACTTTGGTTTTTATTGAAAATTATTGCATGCTTATTTTGCATTCAGGAATAACTGCCTGCTTGGTTTTGAATATTCATCAGACTTAATGAGTTATTCCTGTGTTTCTGAACCAAAACCTGGTGGGTAGATACCTACCCTCTACCCATAAGAATTACTTATTACTTGGGTACTTTATTCACCCAACAATAATTATTTAACAAAATTGTCGTTTCCAAAACAAGTTTTGGTTAATTATTTTCAAAAATGAACCTTTGGAATCAACCACAACAAATTGTTGTTCAACCTATACATTCATCCATATCTTACTATAAAATCTTTCTTAAATCTATAAATTGTGTAATGGATAGAAGGAAGCTATGTGCCACACCCATTTGGCAGACCTTTTCTTAGCTTAGCCAAGGAACTTGATGGCTGAAATAATTGTCTAGTTACTTACCTATACTAATGAAGTTGAAAGTAAATGGCAGAAGCATGTTACATTATTTTATCATTTTAGTGGGAGGCTCAGACTAACAACTATGGAGTTCTCTGCTTTCTCAGAAAAGAACGAGATGGATATAGTTGACTCATCAAGTGAATACTTCCCTAGTTCGGAAGATGAAGAAAATTAGGATGAGTGCAGTGGTTTGGACGAGATGGTACTTATCGGAAGATGAATTGTTGAATTTATTGAAGACTGTTCAAGAGTTGTTGTTAAATCTAACTGTTAGTTGTTCCTGTTAAATTTAACTATATTGTGTTTATCAATAGATCTTTTTCTATGGAAGAACGAATCAAAAGGAAAAAGAGGGATCACCCCTCCAACGTGTTGTTAACTAAAATAAAGATTTTCATTTATTTACGTGGAAAATGTGTCTTCTTTTAAATGTTATCCTAAGTTCTCCTTGGTAATCACTGTAACTAAAAAAATAAAAGAATTTAATATTTCTGCAGCAAGAACTGTTCTAACAGCCAAGACTGTTACAGTCCTTACGGACATTCTGAAATATTTCAGTTGCCTTCCTAGGGGCTGCAAGGCTGCTACGGCTGGGATACATAAGACTGGGATCCAGGGCCAACCACCACAAAATTCTTGAGAAATATGAAGGTGGAATGGCTCTGACAGTCTCTGATCTTATGATAGAAAAACAAAACTTTGAAATACCTTTCAAGGTGGTCATTAATGATATAGACCACTGGAAAAAGGGGGTGCCCAACATTGCACCGGGCTCTCTTGTGTGGTATACAGATGGATCAGTCATGTGTGGAAGATCTGGCATAGGCATTAAAGGCCCTTCGGCCAGCCTTATAAAGTCTCTCGGGACGAATGCCACAATCTTTCAGGCAGAGGTCCATGCAATTCAACTGTGCGCTGAAGAAATGCTGAACAAGCATGTCAACAGAGCCAAAGTGTACATTTTGTCAGACAGTCAGGCTGCCCTGAAGGCCATTGCTTCATACACTATAACCTCGAAGCTGGTCTGGGAATGCCTGAATACCCTTATAACTGTCCCTGCTCATTCCTTGGTAATCATTGTAACTAAAAAAATAAAAGAATTTAATATTTTTGCAGCAAGAACAGTCCTTACGGACATTCTGATATATTTCAGTAAATTAATTTCTGCAAAATTTCAATTGAGCAACACCCCGTATTGTCACAGCTCTGACGGTCAATACCCCATAACGTCTCATTTTTTAGAAAAACAAGGTTTTTTCTCAATATTCTCTCGTAAGTCCATAGAGAAAGGTATTCTGAATCTAGAAAGCTCAAGTATAGTTATATTGCGTGAAATTGAGAGCAGCAAATCATTGGGAAGTGGTTTTTTGGCTCTCCTGAAAAGTTGTCAAAATGACGTTGTGGGGTGTTGCTCTGACGCCCTCGAAATTAAAACAATGCTTCTTCTACCTCGGCGGAACTCAGTACTCTGGCTTTAGAAGTTAGAAGGAGAAAAATCAACACTTGTCCTTCTTCTTTGACACTTTTTCTCTTTACTTTCCTCCTGCTTTGGTATTAATGGGGGATTTAATTTAAAAATTAATGCCAATCGTGAGGCATGAACTTCTTCAAGTACTGCAAGTGCAGACCATTATATTTGTCCGATGATATTTGCAGCCAATTGTTGTAGGGATTGAGCCGAAAATTGTTGAATCTAGAAACGCTCTTAACTCAGTACGGCCCAAAAATGAGTTAGGTCATGTTGCCATTTCACCTTCGATATGGAAATTTGATACTGGTTGCTAAGGAAGCAAAACGGAATACAACTCGAAGAAACGAACAGCGATTGCGTTTTGATTAGCTAAAAATTCAATGGAGATTAGACCTCTTTTGTGATTCACACTCGTGATTCTGTTTTATCGAAGGAAAATCCTTAACCCTGGAGCAGTACTTCCCTGACACACAGTTATTAGTAGACTACGTAAAAATGACGTGTGAAACTGAAAAAAATATTTTCAACAAAAAATGGTCATATATTTTTCATTCATTTATTCAACAAAAAACGAACATAAACTCATTCTTCTTAGTATTTACTTACCTTTATATGTTGCGTATATAAAATAATATTTTCTAAAGAGAAGCTATGAATACCTGAATTATATCACATAAATGTTCTTATATCACATCCAAAACTCGATTTTTACTCTGGATGATAATATTATCCAGTTTATTTATTCATTTTAACGAGTATAATATAATATTATTCTATAATACTATAGTATAATATAATATTATACTCAAACATTTATATTATTTCAAAACATTTATTTTATCGAGTATAATAATATTATACTCGATAAAATAAATGTTATAATTTAATTTATAATGTTAATTAATATAATTTATATTATAATGTATTTTTATACTAGCTGAAAAGCCTGCCGAAAGCAGGCAAAAACAAATCGTAGATGAACACGTAATTTATTGAAAGAAAAAAAATTGTATCACGGCCTGGAATCGAACCCCGGTCCCCCACGTTCGTACGACATACGTACGTACGTACGGTTGGGGTTTTATACTCGATAAAATAAATGTTTTGAAATGAATATATTATGCTTGAAATATTTTGAAAGAGAAAATGAATGGCAATTTGAGAAAAAACGCTGGAAATCATTGCTTAAAGGTTTATTATTTTCTGTATAGATCACTGGTTCTCCATCAATAGCACCTACCACCGTCTGTATTCTCCCTTGACCTTCCCTCTCAAATTTCAGCTTCCTGCGTTCAATAGGATTGAAAATGGCTTCAGAGCTCACTCAGCTGATCAGTGCTCTGAAGAGTGAAGAAGATCTCCTCGAATGCTGGAGACGCCCGGAAGAGCACTTCCATTCAATAGGAGTAAAAATGGCTTTGGAGCTCACTCAGCTGATCAGTGATCTGAAGAGTGAAGAAGATCTCCTCGAATGCTGGAGACGCCCGGAAGAGTACTTCCATTCAATAGGATTGAAAATGGCTTCGGAGCTCACTCAGCTGATCAGTGATCTGATCAGTGAGCGATGATTTGCAGCGTCTTGCTTCCTCACTACCGAAGGTAGGGAAGCTTTGTATTCGTGAAAGAAGTGAAAAAAAAAAAATGTCCCCCAAAATCAAAATTTCCACTTGCTTTTTGCGTTTTAGAGCTTCCCGAACAATTTTGGTTCCGTGTCTGTCTGTCTGTCTGTCGGTCTGTCTGTCTGTCGGTCTGTCTGTGGTCAATCCTTGTCCCGGGCAAAACTATACTAACCTGTGGTCCGATTTTGATGAAATTTTCAGGGATTGTGCGGGTTAGGTCCTAGACGGTCCCCTATAAATTTCAGCACCTTCGGACCAATAGGAGCGAGTGCGCATGCGCAAACGTGAATTTCGACAGGAAAAATCGACTGTAAAAAGCGACAGGAAAAAGCGACAGGAAAGTAGCGCCATGATTTATCATATGCTTGACGACAAATATGCTTGACATCCTCTCCTGTTGAACTCAGGAACCTGAAATTTGAGAGGGCGGGTCAATGGAGAATGCTGAAGGCGCCTGAGTGATCACTGATCAGCTGAGAGACCTCCAAGGCCATTTTCTCTCCTGTTGAACGCAGGAAGCTGAAATTTGAGAGGCAGGGTCAATGGAGAATGCTGAAGGTGCCTGAGTGGTCACTGATCAGCTGAGTGAGCTTAAATATAACAGTGGAAGAAAGATAAAGAGGGAGAGGGAGCAAAAACCTTTTCAAGGTACGTCACATTTTAGCCATTAGGCTCTAAGCGGAAATCATCCGAGGCGCGCAGTGCCGAGGCGCGCAGCGCCGAGTTTTCGCCAACTGATTCTATACGTCCATGTTACAATGAGTGAGGAAGCTATACTGCCCACCCAACTTGGCAGACGTTTTTTACCTACCAACTATTGGTAGGTACTACCTACCACACCATACTGGCTTCACACCTTCACAATCAAGTTTATTAGAAAGAACTAAACGCTTCACACTCGATTCGAAAAATAGAAAGCTTCATATGGAGATTTGATTACTGGTTACGCAGAAGGCAAAACTGTATACAAATCGAAGAAATGAACAGCGATCGCATTTTAGTCCGATAAAATTTGAACGGAGATTAGACCTCTTTTGCGATTCACACTCATGATTCTGTTTTATCGAAGGAAAACCTTCAAGTACTCGTAGGGACCGAACGGTTTGTCCTACAGAGCTCCGGGTGGTCTCAAAAATTTTTAAAAATTCAATACTATTTAAAATTGGTGAAAAAACGATACCTTTATTTCGAGAGTTTTCGAGCTAGGGCACTCTTGAAAATTTCAACCCTTAATTTTCACCCCTTAGAAGTGACCTACATCAACCAAAAGCTTCGCGGCACAACTAGACCCCAAATGGAGCCCATATTCCAAATTTGAACCAAATCGGTCCAGTGTAGCTAAGAAAAGTGCCGCGTACGGCGTACGGCGGACGGACGGAAATTTTTTTATCAGCTTTTCGTATTCTACGTACCCTGAAACGTAAAACATCAAATTTTGAGGGGGGGTTAAAAATTTTTTTTTCTTGCTCGATTCCAAAGGCGTATTATTGAAAATAATAAACCAAAAGAGAAATCTCTTGCTATATTGAGATGTGGAGAAAATGTGTGCTTCATTCTCGAATTTTTCATAATATAAATGTTATAGAAAAACGCTGCAAATTATTTCACAAAGGTTTATTATTTTCCTGTATAGATCCCTCCCTGCTAACCATAGGTACCTACTACCTACTAGGGCATTTTTGAAATTTTCAACCCCAACTACCAACCAGAGGGAAACGAAGGGTTGACGTTTTCAAAAATGCCCTAGTAGGTAGTAGGTACCTATGGTTGACAGGGAGGGACTCCAAATAATTTTCAACAAATAGTAGACTACGTATCTTTGACGTGTAGGCGTTATGGAAAACCAAGATCCTGACGGGAAGAAGTGGAGATGAGGTATTGACACCACAAAGGTCATTTCACTGCTAGGTACCGATAGCACTGGAGGAGGCCCAGAGGGGGTATTGTAGGGGTTTTTACGTAGTCTATCACTCTAGGGTTAAATACTCGTGGGGAGCGAACGGTTTGTCCTGTAGAATCGTTTTGGGCTTGCCCGTACTTCAATAAATAAATAAATAAACCTAGAGTAGCACAAAGTTCAGTTGCTGGCACAAAATTGGCATACTTTACGGTACTCACTCATAAAAAATGACATTTCGAGGCTTCATTGTGTTTCTCGCCCCAGATGTTTAAATAGTACAACATGAGAAGAACCCTCTCTATGATACAGAAGACCTGTTTGTTTTCAGTAACAGGTGGCTAACCAAGAACTCCCTGGATCGGCTGCAACACGTCCTCCGCAACAAGTCGATCGATTGTGCGTCCAGGCGGATCGCGTTATTGCTGTCGATGCCCGCATAATCTGCTGCCTCCCGACCATTGAGTTGCCTCGACGATAATGGGCCATTACAGCTTAGAATTAATGAGATAGGAAATAACTGTTCTCGTAGTTCCTCCTCGAGCAATTTCTGCTAAATAAAGTTCCTGTGGATCGAAAACATTTCAAAAACAATGTTTTCGCGTCCCAGGAGACTTACCGCTGGATGAGAAGTACAGGGGGGGTCTCATTTAATGACCGGAAAACTTCGGGAGTCGACTCTACAATGTCTCAAGCAATTTTTGAAACTCCTTAAATTTTTAAGTTTTTTCAATTTTATGATTTTTTCCGTGTTTTTGACCTTAAGTAGCTAAAATTACCATAACTATCATGAATACAGGGTAGGGATGGGCGATAGTCGATAGTTCAGCACTTCGCAGCAGGTCGATACTATCGATTAAAAACTATCGATACTATCGATAGTCCTTCGATAGTGTCTCTCCCTGTTTAGTACCTACATATCCGATGAAGAATCTAATGTAATTTAATAGAATTATCTATTACTTGCAGGATTCGATATATTCATAAGATTACACAAAGATTTCAAACAAAAAACTAATTTATTTAAAATGTATGAATATAATTTCCAGTTTAGCATTGCTCCTTGAGCCACATATTGCCAGTGGAGAGATAGGGAGAGAGAAGGTAAGAGGTAAAGCCGATACCACGAATTTCGTGTCTTTGCACAAGTGGTGAATATGTACCATAATATATGAAATATATACATATGAATATGTAATAAAATACTGACGCGAGCCTCAACTTCGAGAATACCGGTGAATTGAAGAGTTATTTTACATGGATTCCCGGAGTTGAGGCTGCACCGCTCGTCTCAGTATTATGACAGCTCTCCAAATGCTGAAATTTTCAAATACAAAAAAAAGTAAAAATCTATTGATAGTGGATGACTATCGATAGTCAAGAAGTATCGATATTTCGATAGTAACTATCGACTAATGCCCATCCCTAATACAGGATGTCTCACGAGCACCCACCACCACTACAATAGTGGTAATTTTTTTAAAATTTTAACATTCATGATTTTCCTCAAGGATCTCAAATATAACCACGGTGCACATTTTTTGGTTGAGCCCGAAAATGTTTGCGATAAAACCTTCCTCGATTTGCAAGGCTTTATCGAGCCAAAAGACGGCGATAGAATGAATAAGCTTGAATACAGAAATTTGGTGTAACTATGAACATATAAACAGGGAAACGAGCAACAACAATGGTAATAATAGTATGACAATGTTTAAGGTATCAAAATGTTCTATATTTCAACATTTCTTCCCCCCCCCCTACCTGCTGAGCCCCTACCAAATTCAATATATCAGAAGGTCCAAAGTATTAAACTATCTGAGCCATCACAATTGTCCAACGTATCTAAATTTCCAACTTATCAAAATTTTTAGAAATTCCTTTTTGACATTTTCATGTCTTTCAGATGGCACATAAAAAAAAAAATCGTCACGAAATTTGATGCGACGAAATTTGTTGCAACGAAATTTGTCCCAAGTCGCCACAATGATGATTATGACCATCAGAAGTGAAGTTGTTAGGTACTTTACAGGTAGGTACTTTACAGTTAGGTAGGTACTTTACAGTTTGATATTACCAGATCAGCTGAGTCGAAAATTGAGCTCCCAGATCAGCTGAGTCGAAAATCGAGCTCCCAGATCAGCTGAGTCGAAAATCGAGCTCCCAGATCAGCTGAGTCGAAAATCGAGCTCCCAGATCAGCTGAGTCGAAAATCGAGCTCCCAGATCAGCTGAGTCGAAAATCGAGCTCCCAGATCAGCTGAGTCGAAAATCGAGCTCCCAGATCAGCTGAGTCGAAAATCGAGCTCCCAGATCAGCTGAGTCGAAAATCGAGCTCCCAGATCAGCTGAGTCGAAAATCGAGCTCCCAGATCAGCTGAGTCGAAAATCGAGCTCCCAGATCAGCATGAAAATGTTTCAATGTGTTGCAGACTCGTATGCAAGCGTTTTTTAAGTAGATTTATGCGTGTTCAAATAATTAAATTTTTCCAATTAGTAACAACTGCTTTCACCGTTTAATCATTAGATAAGGTATCTAATAAATGTATTACTGATTTTACACCAACTCCTAAATATTACGGTTTTATTTACTGTCGATTTTGACCCTCTTCCCTACAAACTGTTCAACTTTTCAGAGTATTCAAACTGTAAAATTGTCCAAAATATCCAAATTTCCAACCAAAATGTCCTTTGCTTCAAAATTTGTTTCCCCCCCACCTACTGAAAACTTATAAGGAGTATCCAAATTTCCAACATATCAAAATATTCAAAGTATTAAACTTTCCAATGCATCAAATAGTCCAACGTATCCAAATTTCCAACGAATCAAAAATTCCAATGTATCAGAATGTTCAGAATTCCTGTTTCGACCCTCTTCTCCACAAACTGTTCCACTTATCAGAATGTTAGGTAAAGAACTATGATACTATAGAGATACCATAGATCGATTAAAAAAATGAGGACCGTTGTGGAAGTGAAACTGTTAGTTGGATATTGGAAATGAACTGATGAGTTCAGGTGTAGGTTGAATAGGTACACGTTAGTTTAATTGATTAAATCGATAAAACTTTGATAGAACAACCTATGGAGCTCCGAATACAAAGAGTGGAAAATATTTTATACATTTGCTAGATTTCCTAAGGAGTTTGATTCTTAGAAATAAGGAAAGAGCCGACCTTATTGGGGGAACGCGGAATTTCGATTCTGGAAGGATCCAAAGCGTTACCAGCGATCGTCCTCAAGGCAGTCTTACGGACCTGCAATGCTGCAGGTTTGACGAAGGCGACAGTGACTGGAAAGTGGGGAGAGCCTCAGAGATCGTCGATGAAGAATCCGAAGAAATATAGCCCGAAATATGGTTCGTCAGGTTTCCCAAAGAGGTCGATTCCTTGAAGATGTGGATGAAAATCACTGCAGAATTTCCTGAGATGCAGAATTAGCAGAAAAAGACGAGAAAAAACGCCGAAAATGTTGGTGCGAGCGTCAAGGTGTTCTTGAGAAGGTAACTTTTGCACTGAGCTCTTGGTCGGAGGGTTGGTAGACGGAGGGGAGCGTCAACGGATGAGAACCGCATGTCCTTTCACGACACTTCATACAAAACAATAGGTGCGGACACCTCGGGTCGAAGTTGCGAGAACACAGAATACTCAAAGTATCAAAATGTCTAAGGTAATAAAATGTCCTGTTTCAACATTTTACCCCCCCCCCCCCACCCTTCCTACTGAGCCCCTACCAAATTCAATATACCATTTCAATATATCAAAAGATCCAAAGTATTAGACTATCTGAGCCAATAATCCAAATTGCCCAAAGTATCTAAATTTCAAATTTATCATAATTTTTAGAAATTCCTGTTTTGACCCTCTTCTCCACAAACTGTTTAACTGGTCAGAATATTCAGAGTGTCAAACTGTCCAAAGCATCCGAATTTCCAACGAACCATAATTTGATGCATAATAATGCTTCAAAGTTTGATACCCCCCCCCCCCTTCCTACTATCAACTCATAAGAAGTATCCAAATTTTCAAAATATTCAAAGTATTGAACATTCCAATGCATAAAATGTCCAACGTATCTCAATTTCCAATTAATCAAATTTTTTTAAATTCCTGTCATGACCCCCTTTTCCTCAAACTGTTCAACTTGTCAATATCAAATTTTCCAAAGTATCCAAATTTCCATCACCCCCTACCTACTGAGCAACTTAGGAAAGGTATCCAAATTTCCCACTAACCTAAATCTCCGATGCATCAAAATTGCATGCCCCCCCCCCCCCCCCTACCTACTGAGAAACTTATAAGAAGTATCCAAATTTTTAACATATCAAAATATTCAAAGAATTAAACTTTCCAATGCATCAAATTGTCCAAAGTATCCAAACTTCCATCGAACCAAAATTTCTGAAGTATCAAAATCATCATCAAATCAACATTTTAGGTTCCATCACCCCCTACCTGCTGAGCAACTCATAAGAAGGATCCAAATTTTCAACGTGTCGAAAGTTTCATAGAATTAAACTACTTAATGCATCAAATTGTCCAACGTATCAAAATGTTCAGAAATTCCTGTTTCGACTCTCTTCTCCACAAACTGTTCCACTTGTCAGGATATTCAAAGTATCAAATTGTCCAAAGTATTCAAATTTCAAACATATCAATATATTCAAAGAATTAAACTTTCCAATGCATCAAATTGTCCAACGTACCTATCTAAATTTCCAATTTATCAAAAATTTTAGAAATTCCTGTCACGATCCCCTTCTCCTCAAACTGTTCAAAACTGTCAGTATCAAATTTTCCAAAGTATCCAAATTTCTAACGAATCAAAATGACTAAGGTATCAAAATCTTCAATGCATCAAAATGTCATGTTCAAATCAAATGTCAGGTATCCAAATTTTCATCTCAAAGTTCAAAGTATTGGATTATCTGTGCAAACTATCCAAATTGGCCAACGTATCCAAATTACCGATGAATCAAAATGTTCAGAATTCCTGTTTCGACCCTCTTCTTCATAAAATGTTCAAATAAATCAAATCGTCCAATATTCAAAGTATCTAATTGTCCAACGTAGTACCTAAATTTCCAAATTATCAATTTTTTTAGAAATTCTTGTCGTGGCTCTATTTTTCACAAACTGATCAACTCGTCAGGATATTCAAACTATCAAATTTTCCAAAGCATCCAAATTTCCAACGAATCAAAATGACTAAGGTATCACAATCTCCAATGCATCAAAATTTCATGTTCCATCACCCCTACCTGCTGAGCGTCTTATAAAAAGTATCCAAATTTCCAACGTAATGCATCAAATTGTCCAAAGTATCAAAATTTCCAATGAATCGAAATGTTCAGAATTCCTGTTTCGGCCATCATCTCCACATATTGTTCCCCTTATCAGAATAGGCAAAGTATCAAATTTTCCAAATTATTCAAAGTATCGAAATTTCATGTTCCATCACCCTCTACCTACTGAGCTACTTATCAGAAGTAGGTATCCAAATTTTCAACATATCAAAAGGTTCAAAGTATTAAACAATCCAATGCCAACTATCCAAATTGGCCAACGTATCCAAATTACCAAAGCATCAAAATGTTCAGAATTCCTGTTTTGACCCCTTTTCCCACAAATTGTTCAACATGTCAGTATCAAATTTTCCAAAGTATCCAAATTTCCAGCGAATCAAAATGATTAAGGTATCAAAATCTCCAATGCATCAAAATTTCATGTTTCATCACCTACCTGTTTCATCACCTAGGTACATGTTTCATCACCTACCTATAGAGCAACTTATCAGAAGTAGGTATCCAAACTTTCAACGTATCAAAAGGTTCAAAGTATTACCTAAACTATCCAATGCCGACTATCCAAATTACCAATGCATCAAAATTTTCAGAAATTCCTGTTTTGACCCTCTTCTCCTCAAACTGTTCAACTTGTCAGAATCAAATTTTCCAAAGTATCCAAATTTCCAACGAATCAAAATGACTAAGGTATCAAAATCTCCAATGCATCAAAATTTCATGTTCCATCACCCCCTACTGAGCAACTTATCAAAAGTAGGTATCCAAATTTTCAACATATCAAAAGGTTCAAAGTTTAAACTATCCAAATTACCATCCAAATGTTCATAATTCCAGTTTCGACCCCCTTCTCCACAAAATGTTCAAATAATAGGAATATTCAAAGTATCAAATTGTCGGAAGTATCCAAATTTCCAAGGAACCAAAATGTCTAAGGTAGCCAAATATTCAATGCATCAAAATATATCCCTGATTTTTGATTTTCTACCGAGACTCAGCCTCCCCCCCTCCCCCCTCTCGCCAGACACCAAATCCTGGCCACCCCGCGCTCAGTCGAGTGCCGCGGAAATATTCCTCGCGCGGCGGCCCAGACAGCCCAGTTTCGAGTTCCGAGACACCCGCAAGAATTCGATCCGCCCCTCTGAAGGGGGAAATTGATTCCCAGCGCCTGCCGAGGCACCAGAACGAGGAGGGGCGGCACCGCGTAAACCCGCGGGGAGGCCCGAGGGTGGGGGCAGGGGGCAACTGCCCCCCGGTCCTGCGCCAGTCACATCACCTGTAGCGCCCTCCCGCCGCCGCTTTTACGCGCATTCCAGTTCAAAGTCGGTTAGCTTGGCGAACAGGGTGGACCTGTTCTTCAGAGATCAGGTCATCAAGAGATGTGACTGGAACAGGTAACCTATGCAACCCCTCCCCATCCTCTACGCATGGACCAAATAAAATTCTTCATCCCCCCCCCCCCCCACCATTTTCTATTTTTGTAAAAATCACCTTTCTCTCCAATATCCAACACCACAAAATTTTTGATTTTGAAAACTTACTTCTGAATTTTTATATAAAACATTTTTAGACGTAGAATTCGAATTTAAGCCTTTTTTCACCCCAACACCATAATCAAAAATTTAAATTTCCAAACTCTGAAGAATTAATTCAAAATTTTAAATTATGTACCGACAAAAATTGAACACAACGAACCCTTACTGAGTTTTACCGGATCTCCTTCCAAAAAGAGGATTTTTTCCCGCATTTTGGATGTCTCAACGTGAAAATTTACTTTTAAGGGGGTCTCAGTCGATCACCGTTCGTTCTTAGTATTTCACTAGATTGAAGGCGCAAAAACTTAAAAAGTTGTTCCTGAATTTGAAATTGAAAAAAGAGTTACCGGTCATTATAGATAATAATTGTTATTAACTACCCCGTCGACAGATAACATTACTAAGGGGGTCTCAGTCGCTCGCTGTTCGTTCCTCGTTCCGGGTCTGTATTTCACGAAATTGAGGGCGCAAAAACTTGAAACGTTGTACCGAATTTTGAAATTTTAAAGAATTTTAGATATTTATTAGTGCACGGCCCTAGGGAATTGATAAACTGAAAGATTGCCGCTGGAATCATCAAAATCTAATAATAATTGCAAAGAAAAATGGGAAAAACTACTGAATAAATGAGTTTTCCCATATTTCTCTGGCTATTATTATTCGATTTTGATGATTCCAGCGGCAATATTTCAGTTTATCAATTCCATAGGGCCGTGCACTAATGAATTTCTAAAATCCTTTAAATTTTCAAATGTAGGTACAACTTTTTAAGGTTTTGCGCCTTCAATTTCGTGAAATACTGACCCGGAACGAGGATCGAACGGCGATCGACTGAGACCCCCGATTTCCGGCCACTAATGCGTTTTCGCATCGACTTTTGGTTTATTATCTAATAATATAAAACGCCAACCGTACGTATGCACGGAGGGGTCTTGGGAGGTGGGACGAGACGGAGGGGCGGGAGGGGGGGAATCGGAGGCGGGAGGAGCCGGAAGGAGTGGGATGCGGGGAGAGTCGGAAGAAGCGTTTTGCCTACTTTTAGTAGGCTTTTCAGCTAGTTTCTAATAATAAGCCTATGTGATCGTATCGCAAAAAATTTTTATAACCCCCCTCAAACTTTGTCACTTTACGTTTCAAGGTGCGTAGAATCCAAATTTGCAATGTCCGTCCGCCGTCCCCCGTCCGCCGTCCGCCGTCCCCCGTCCACCGTCCGCCGTCCGCCGTCCCCCGTCCACCGTCCGCCGTCCGCCGTCCCCCGTCCGCCGTCCGCCGTCCCCCGTCCGCCGTCCGCGGCACTTTTCTTAGCAACACTGGACCGATTTGGTTCAAATTTGGAATATGGGCTCCATTTGGGGTCTAGTTGTGCCGCGAAGCTTTTGGTTGATGTAGGTCACTTCTAAGGGGTGAAAATTAAGGGTTGAAATTTTCAAGAGTGCCCTAGCTCGAAAACTCTCGAAATAAAGGTATCGTTTTTTCACCAATTTTAAATAGTATTGAATTTTTAAAAATTTTTGAGACCACCCGGAGCTCTGTAGGACAAACCGTTCGGTCCCTACGAGTATACGGTCCCTCTTCGATTTGTATACAGTTTTGCCTTCTGCGTAACCAGTAATCAAATTTCAATATGAAGCTTCCTATTTTTCCAATCGAGAGTGAAGCGTTTAGTTCTTTCTAATAAACTTGATTGTGAAGGTGTGAAGCCAGTATGGTGTGGTAGGTAGTACCTAGCTGGTAGGTAAAAAAAGTTGGTAGGTAAAAAAAATGTTGGTGGGTAAAAAACGCTGCAAATCATTGCTCAAAAGCTTCTTCATTCTTCAGATCACTGATCAGCTGAGTGAGCTCCGAAGTCATTTTCAATCCTATTGAACGCAGGAAGCTGAAATTTGAGAGGGAAGGTCAAGGGAGAATACAGATGGTGGTAGGTGCTATTGATGGAGAACCAGTGATCTATACAGAAGGGTGATCTATACAGAAAATAATAAACCTTTGAGCAATGATTTGCAGCGTTTTTTGAATATTGAAAATAGTGGAAAATCTTCTTAGACGAATTTTTTCTCGTTCATGCTGTTCCTAAACTCGCCTAAAAAGAATTCTTCGACGTTCAGGAGCTAGATGCGATTTTGGATTTTTTTAAATGAAGGTCTTTTAGCCGAAAGCATGATTATGGTGGTTCAAATTCGATCCTGGGCGATTGAGCGTTTTGGGCCACTAGTCGAAACGGATTCCGGTCCATAAAATAGATTTTTACATTTTACCAACTACAATGAATTGTATAAATCACATCTATTTGGAAGACTGAGGCCTCTTAAGTCCCATTAAAATGTAGGTAAACTTCATAAAATTTGGAGTATTTTTGCTCTCAATTGGTGAGCAAATTATGCCTTATTTCGGCCGCCATCCTGTAAAACAGTTCATCCTCCTCCTCTCACTACTTTGTTATTTCTACCCTTGGCTTGAAACGGGTTAAGGACGTCCCACTGTAAAATTTAAAAAAAGAAGAGAGAAAAAATAATCATGGATACGTACAGACACGTTTTCGACCGTTCTGGATCCAAATCCGAGAAAAAAACGCTGCAAATTACTACACAAAGGTTTATTATTTTGCTATATAGATCACTCGTCTGCAAAGAACACGGCTTTGCCATTGTTACCACCAACCAACTTGAAGAAAAACATCGATCGTATTTTGTTCAGCTAAAATTTGAACGGAGATTAGGCCTCTATTGCGATTCACACTCGTGTTTCTGATTTATCGTACGTCCAACCCTTAAATTCTCGTAGGGAGCGAACGGTTTGTCCTACAAAGCTCCGCGTGGTCTCCAAAAATTCTAAAAATTCTATACTATCTTAAATTGATGGAAAAACAATACCTTATATCAACATTTTTTGAGTTAGGGCGTTTTCAAAATTTCAAAATTTATTTTTTGACCCTTAGAAGTGACCTACATCAACCAAAATCTTCGGGGCACAACTAAACCTCAAAAGGAGCCCACATACCAAATTTCATCAAAATCGGTCAATGCTAAGTGGGGAAAGTGCCGTGTACGGCGGACGGACGGCCACATTTTTATTCGATTTGAGCGAATTTTCAAAGTAAACGAAGCTATTGCAATGGCCTTAAAATTTAAGAGTGGACTTTACCGAACAATTTTTACACTGAAATCCGTTTTGGAACATTCTGAAACGATCCCTGAAGTTTTTCCAAAAATCATAATATGATGTATTATACATATTATACATGTATAATATGTACATATGTATAATATGTACATATTATACATATTATGTATGTATAATATATATCCATATTATCAATATTTATCCATTTTACCATATATATATCGATATTACCGTGTACCAATCACTATATATATAGTGATTGGTGGTTATCGACCGTTGGTATGTACGTTGATATTGAAGATTAATTTTCTTCCATTTATCGAGGCGCGGTCAGGGTTAAATGAAATGCTAATTACATTCCGACGTTTCGATGATTTATTTCATCATTTTCAAGGAATAATTTCGAGTGGAGATTTTCGAAGATGTTCTGGTGAGCTCTGTAACACTAGTACAGATCAGAGCTTCAGTTGATCCTTGTGAAAACTAGATGAAGTTTGTGTCTCACCGGAACATCTTCGAACTTCTCCACTCGAAAAATGAAAAATTCCTCACATGAAAAATTCCTCATTGAGGAATTTCACCATGTCGGAATTTCTTATTTTTGACCCCAAAATCGGATTCAGCACCTCGAAAAACCCCCTAAGGCAAACTTTCAGCCCGAACTTCCTAATTTACCAATAAACAAAACAGTGTAGAAAATACGAATGTTTAAAAAACCGGGAAAATGACGTCATCCTGGAATAGTTCATTTATGGCCGCTTGAAGCACTGAGATCGAGAAATCTATAGTCCCCAGATGCAAAATTTCACGAAACAGTAAAGTTCGAAATCGAAAAACTGAAGAAAAAAATAGAAAAAGCAAGATGGGGAAAATTAGGTTTCCCCTGTTTTTGTTTGATAACTTTTTTCTTAGAAAACACGATTTCGTCGTCCCAATGGGCAACACTGGGAGGAGACGGCGATCCGAACAGCCCAATCAGCGAGCGTTCCCGCTTCACGTCCATTTTCCCGGTTAGTTTTGAAATCAAAAATTTTGATTGTCTCCCAAAAATAACAGGAGATTTATTTTCCAAAATCAGCCCGATTTTCATCTATCCCACACCATTACCTATTCAGGAAAAATGCAAACAGAATTCGGTGAAATTCCTCATTACTTCCTTGAAAATGATGAGATAAATCATCGAAACGTCGGAATGTAATTAGCATTTCATTTAACCCTGACCGCACCTCGATAAATGGAAGAAAATTGATCTTCAATATCAACGTGTATATATTATGTGTGTATGTGTCATTCCGCCCGATAACTTGAGTAATTGTTTAGAAATTTCTTTTTAGTTTTTGCCAAAATGTTCGTAATAACAAACAATAGGTCAAGTTCGTTAGCCAGCAATTTTAGACAATTCAAGGTGGTCCAAAATTCAAAAAAAGTCCCAAAAAATGGGTTTTTCACGTTTTTGTGGTTATTACCTTCAAAATCATGGTCATATAATATATGACCATGATTTTGAAGGTAATATACCATATTATGGTATATTCGGATTCAGCACAAAATTTCTGATATTGATGCTTTTTTCAAAAATGAAAATTGTCCAAAATTAAGAAAATCATGTATCTATTTATATATAATATATATTCATTATATTATTCATTATTATATCATAATGAATGCGTGCGTATATTTGTTGTACCCAGAAATGCAGTAGCCGTGTGGGTACTCTATGAGTTCGTAGAGACGAGTAGAACATTTATATGGACTTCTAACATCTTCAAAGCATACCCAGTGCATACAGTATGTTGGTATGGTATACTGAAAATCGAAAAAAACCAACAATAGCCGTGTGGGTACTCTATGAGTTCGTGGAGACGAGTAGAACGTGGATATAGACTCCTAACAACTTCAAATCATACCTGGTGCATACAGTATGTTGGTATGTTATACTGAAAATCGAAAAAAAAACAAGAACCGTGAGAGAAAAAAACTTTCTAAAAAGAAATTGGAACACCATTGTTCCTTTCCTTAACCATACCTTCAACTGAAAGATTTCTTTGAAAATTCGCTCTTTAATAATTAATGAGAATTATTTATGAATTATTCATGTTGCATGAGTGGACTTTTTAATTTTTTGGATTCTACGTAGGTACCTTGAAACGTAAACCAACAAATTTTGAGGGGGTGTTGAACAATTTTTTTCTTGGTTGATTTCAAAGGTTAATTATTGAAAATAATAAACCAAAATGATTTTTCATACTAATATAAAACTTCAAGCGCTTGTATCTCAAAACTCATTTTTGCCTCATTTCTCTCTGGCTCCTCAATTTCAATATTTTTCAGAAACTTCTTTTAAAACTATTTATTGTGCAATTTTCTTCCCTTGAAACATGAATTAGTATGAAAACCACGATCAGAGAAAATCTAACAGAACTCACCACAAATTGATTTTTGATCACTCACAGTAGGTACTGTGCCATGGTGCCAGGATACCAGAAACCACATATTTCGTGGGGTTTTGGGTGTTCCACCTTGAATACTGGTATGATCTCCGAGCTAGCTATTAAAACCAACAGGTAACGTGTAACATCGTTGTGGTGCCAGACTGGCGTCATTGTGGGGGGAGGGGAGCAGGATGAATTTGCATATTGGGTATCGTTGGTCATCGATTTCAAAATGCTGTTCAAATTCGAGATCACTCGCCTGCAAAGAACACAGCTTTGCCGCTTTACTATCTCGTTTATATAGAAGAAATAAACGCTTCTCACTCAATTAGGAGAACTAGGGAGTTGGGGTGCCTTCTTATGGAAATTTGAATGCTGGTTGCTAAGAACGCTTAACCGCATGCAACTGGAGATTAAAACAATTTTTAAGAGTGCCCAAGCTCGAAAACTCTCGAAATAAAGGTATAGTTTTTTCACCAATTTTAAATACTATTGGATTTTTAAAAAATTTTGAGACCACCCGGAGCTCTGTAGGACGAACCATTCGCTCCCTACGAGTACTTAAGGGGTTTCCTTCGATAAAACAGAATCACGAGTGTTTTCTCCATTAACAACTACAAGGAATCAGTAGTAGTAGATATTATGCTCAATAAAACCACCAAAATTGGGATGCTCTTAGTTCTTTAATTGCAGGTAGGATAGAAAACCCGAAAATCGATATTTGAACTGTTGTTTGTGTCTATTCGAAACGTTCAGACAAATTCTTCTGCCAAGTTGGATGAACATTACCTATAGATTGTGCATGGAGAATAACTTAGATTTATAGAATTATTTGTAATATCCTAACAAAACGCTGCAAATTATTACACAAAGGTTTATTATTTTTCTATATAGATCACTCGTCTGCAAAGAACTTGACTTTGCCATTGTCACCATCTACCAACCAAAGGTACTACCTTCATACAACGTTCCTACTTTACAATCAGTTTATTTGGAAGAAATAAACGCTTCACACTCAGTTTGAAGAAACAGGGAGTTGAGGTTGCCCCAATTATTAGGAAATTTTAACTCTGTTGCTGAGGACGCTTAACTGAATGCAACTCGAATAAACGAAAAACGATCGCATTTTGGTCAGCTGAAACTTGAACGGAGATTAGGCCTCATTTGCGATTCACACTGGGGTTTCTGATTTATCTATTAGGTTTTCCCTAAAGAGCCCTGGGTAGTCTCATTCGATTGTAGAGATGGCATATCGAATTTAATATATCGATATATCGATCAAATGATATATCGTCAATGAGATATCGATACCTTTGATATATCGGGGAAAATATATCGATATTCCGATATATTGGAAGATTTACTTTTAAAAACGTGTGATGTAGGTACGTGAATTTAATCATTTTAAAACAATATAAAAATCATTTAGAACTACATTCATGGACTTATCGGAGTATCTACTTGGAAAAACTTGAAGAATTAAGTAGGTAGCTGAATTGAAAAGTTACTAAAATCATTTTGGAAGAAATATTATCAATATACCTACTCGACATATCGGAAGATATATTTGAAAAAACCTGGTGAAATAAGTATTAACCTACTTTCAGAGCTGAAGTCAACAGTCTGAAATCAACCCATCACTAGGTACCTAAAAAATTTGGAATAAAATTACTTGATGTTTTTACAGGTCCCTTCTCGTCCATTCATTTCAATATTTAATTTTTACAGCATTTTTTTTTTAACTTGAAAATAGGTCGCAATAATCGGTAAATATTTCGATAATGACCGATAATATCGGTTCTCTATATCAATATAAATACAGGGTGTTTCACGAAAAGGTTACACCCCCCTTCATTTCCGCAAAATACAGCGTAAAAAATTCCGACCAACGCAATTCTTCAAGATTTTTTGTGAGGATCTTTTAAAGATGGGTGATAGCAGAGCAGTTATTCAGAATAGGACCTAAATCTACAATTATTATTTTTAAATAAAAATAAGTGTGTTGAGCAAAAGTCACGAGAAGAATGTATTTTCCTATTCAACAATAAATTGTAAAATAGGAATCACCTGTTGTTTAGGTAATTGATGGGTGGGAAACTAAACTTGAATTTCGGTCCTGGTAGGTAAATAATTAATTGAAAACTTGGCTGAGAATTTTTAATTTAATTTTTAATTTAATTTTTAATTTAATTCTCATCACTAGCTGAGAACCAAGTGTGGGAGCTAGCTGACCTGCCTCCAGGAAAGAAACTGGTCAATTGCCGCTGGGTTTACAGAGTTAAGACGAAAGCCAATGGTGACTTTGATAAATTCAAGGCGAGGTTAGTTGCGAAAGGATATTCTCAGGTACCTGGAATGGATTTTACTGAAACCTTCAGTCCTGTCGTACGTTTTGACACTGTTCGCGCTCTATTTGGAGTTGCTGCGAGCAAGGGATTTGCTTTGATGCAGTTCGATGTCAAAACTGCCTTCTTGTACGGCAAATTGGACGAGGAAATTTACATGAAACAACCAGAGGGTTACAGTGATGGAACAAGTAAAGTATGTAGGCTGAAAAGGAGCCTATATGGTCTAAAGCAGGCTCCAAGATGCTGGAATATTCGTTTTACGAATTTCATCAGATCTCAAGGTCTAATCCAAAGTCAAGCAGACTCGTGTCTGTTTTATCGTCAAAAGGGGGAGAAGAGGCTGATTTTGACAATATACGTTGATGACGGAATCTTGTGTGGAGAAGACCCTGAGGAGATGAAAATGTTCATGGACAACCTCAAGAGAGACTTCCATGTCACAGAAGGATCCGTCGAAAACTATCTTGGCATGCAAGTTACTAGAAATTCCGACGGTTCAATTTTTCTAAGCCAAGAACATTATGCTACGAAGGTGTGTGAAGAGTTCGGAATGCTGGATTCAAATCCGGTCGCCACACCAGTAGAACAGACAGGGCCAGATTCTATGGAATCCGAGCTATTGGAAGAAAATGTGCCATATCGATCAGCAATTGGAAAGCTGATGTATTTGGCAGTTGTGACTCGCCCCGACATTGCCTATGCAGTGAACACAGCAGCTCAGAAGGTGACAAGGCCAACTAGAGCTGATTGGGTTGCAGTCAAGAGAATTTTAAAATATTTGAGAGGAACTCTCTCGTACGGCTTGATGTATAAGAAATATGCATCGAGAAGTCTTGATGCATACGTTGACGGATGCAAGGGAAGAAGCTGCCACAGTCTTGATGCGTACAGTGATGCTGATTATGCTGGCGACACAAAAACTAGGCGATCAACATCAGGTGTCGTATGCAAATTCGCAGGAGGACCAATCTCATGGCTGAGCCAGAAGCAGAGATGTGTTGTGCTCTCTACAACTGAAGCTGAACTTGTTGCTGCATGTGAGGGTACGAAAGAAATCATCTGGGCCACAAGACTGTTACGCGAAATTGCTGATCTCCACGAGAAACCTCAACTCAAGATAGACAATGCTAGTACCATAAAGTTGGTGAAGAATCCTGAGTTTCACAAAAGATCGAAGCACATAGAAATTCGGTACTATTTTGTGCGCGAAAAATATATGAATGGAGAAATCGACGTGGAACACGTAGCAACACAGAACCAACTAGCTGACATCTTCACGAAACCCGTTCTAAGAGGCAGGTTCGAGTTTCTACGTCAACAAATCGGAATCCGAAGAAACATTGAAAACTAAGCGTCTTTATTGGAGGAAGTGTTGGCGAGTGAAAAAAATAAAGAAGCCATGTTTTCAATTTAACTACCTACCAGGTACCGAAATTCAAGTTGTTTCCCACCCATCAATTACCTAAACAACAGGTGATCCCATTTTGCAATTTATTGTTGAATAGGAAAATACATTCTTCTCGTGACTTTTGCTCAACACACTAATTTTTTATTTAAAAATAATAATTGTAGACTTAGGTCCTATTCTGACTAATACCTCTGCTATCACCCATCTTTAAAAGGATCTCAGGAAAAATACTTTTGCGCAAAAAAGTTGCGCGCAATCGTGCGCAATTGACACTAACTTCATTTTTTCAAATGGAACCCCCCCTTTTTTATTACAGATTCGGATTCTGCGTCAAATTTCATGACAAATTCATACCCACATCGATTTGTTTTATTGCGCGCAACCTGGCTTTTTGAACGCTCTAAGTTGCGCAATTCCACAATTGCACAAAAATTAGATTTTGGAGAACCCTAAGTGTGTCACATGTTTTTTCATAATTTTTTAACGCTAAATCACATGGTGACATCCGTTTTTCAATTTGAGTGGAAATTTTCAAAATAGCGGCCAAAATTCGGTTGTTTTTAGTGAAAAAATCGCTCTTTTTAAATCGTTATGAGTTTTTAGGTAATTTTATTCAGTTCAAGCATGATCATGCTGTCAGTTTTTATTTTCAACTCCACCGTAGACGGCCCCAAGCCCGTGGTTCAAAAGGAGGTGAGAAAATAATAAATAAACATGATTTCGACCACAAAACTGATGTTTTCGTAGAAGAAATGTTAATTTTTCCTCTTAAATCTTGGTTTTTCTCAAAACGGATGACACCCTGTGATTCAGCGTTAAAAAATGATGAAAAAACATGTGCCACACTTAGGGTTCTCCAAAACCTAATTTTTGCGCAATTGTGGAGTTGCGCAACTTAGAGCGTTCAAAAAGCCAGGTTGCACGCAATAAAACGAATCGATGTGGGTATGAATTTGTCATGAAATTTGATGTAGAATCCGAATCTGTAATAAAAAAGGGGGGGGGTTCCATTTGAAAAAATGAAGTTAGTGTCAATTGCGCACGATTGCGCGCAACTTTTTTGCGCAAAAGTATTTTTCCTGAGATCCTCACAAAAAATCATGAAGAATTGCGTTGGTTGGAATTTTGGTTTATTATTTTCAATAATAAGCCTTTGGAATCGAGCAAGAAAAAAAAAATTTTAACCCCCCCTCAAAATTTGATGTTTTACGTTTCAAGGTACGTAGAATACGAAAATCGAATAAAAAAATTTCCGTCCGTCCGCCGTACGCCGTACGCCGTACGCCGTACGCCGTCCGCCGTCCGCCGTCCGCCGTCCGCCGTACGCGGCACTTTTCTTAGCAACACTGGACCGATTTGTTTCAAATTTGGTATATGGGCTCCATTTGGGGTCTAGTTGTGCCGCGAAGCTTTTGGCTGATGTAGGTCACTTCTAAGGGGTGAAAATTAAGGGTTGAAATTTTCAAGAGTGCCCTAGCTCGAAAACTCTCGAAATAAAGGTATCGTTTTTCACCAATTTTAAATAGTATTGAATTTTTAAAAATTTTTGAGACCACCCGGAGCTCTGTAGGACAAACCGTTCGGTCCCTACGAGTACTTGAAGGCTTTCCTTCGATAAAACAGAATCATGAGTGTGAATCGCAAAAGAGGTCTAATCTCCGTTGAAATTTTATCGGCCTAAAATGCGATCGCTGTTCATTTCTTCGATTTGTATACAGTTTTGCCTTCTGCGTAACCAGTAATCAAATTTCTATATGAAGCTTTCTATTTTTCGAATCGAGTGTGAAGCGTTTAGTTCTTTCTAATAAACTTGATTGTGAAGGTGTGAAGCCAGTATGGTGTGGTAGGTAGTACCTAGCTGGTAGGTAAAAAAAAAGTTGGTAGGTAAAAAAAAATGTTGGTGGGTAAAAAACGCTGCAAATCATTGGTCAAAGGCTTCTTCACTCTTCAGATCACTGATCAGCTGAGTGAGCTCCGAAGCCATTTTCAATCCTTTTGAATGGAAGTGCTCTTCCAGGCGTCTCCAGCATTCGAGGAGATCTTCTTCACTCTTCAGATCACTGATCAGCTGAGTGAGCTCCGAAGCCATTTTTAATCCTTTTGAATGGAAGTGCTCTCCCAGGCGTCTCCAGCATTCAAGGAGATCTCCTTCACTCTTCAGATCACTGATCAGCTGAGTGAGCTCCGAAGCCATTTTCAATCCTATTGAATGGAAGTGCTCTTCCAGGCGTCTCCAGCATTCGAGGAGATCTTCTTCACTCCTCACATCACTGATCAGCTGAGTGAGCTCCAAAGCCATTTTCAATCCTATTGAACGCAGGAAACTGAAATTTGAGAGGGAAGGTCAAGGGAGAATACAGATGGTGGTAGGTGCTATTGATGGAGAACCAGTGATCTATACAGAAGGGTGATCTATACAGAAAATAATAAACCTTTGAGCAATGATTTGCAGCGTTTTTACGCTGTATTTTGCGGAAATGAAGGGGGGTGTAACCTTTTCGTGAAACACCCTGTATATCGATATATCAAACATAATATATCGATATAGTTTTTCTATCGATATATCGTTGCCATCCCTATTCGATTTTAAATATTCAATACTATTTTAAATGGGAGGTACGCCTGGTTTTTTTTTAATTTTTAATCGAAATTAGACTTCATTCTGAGAATTTTGACACAAGCTGGGGACCCCCCAGCCCACTGTGACGTCATAAACATTCGAAACTTTGAAAAATCATAGGAAAAGGTCTTCTCACGCTAGAAGGTCGCGGTTGGTGTCAAAATTATCAGAATGAGGTCTAGTTTAGATTTAAAATAACAATTAACAGTTTTTCCGACCAATGCGCACACCTCATTGATGGAAAAACAATATCTTTATGTTGAAAGTTTTTGAGCTAAGGCAGTTTGAAAAATTCAACCCTCATTTTTTACCCCTCAGACGTGACTGACGTCAACCAAAAGCTACAGGGCACAACTAGACCCCAAATGGAGCCCACATACCAAATTTCATCAAAATCAGCCCTTGAAACGTAAACCAACAAATTTTGAGACGGGTTAAAATTTCTTTCTCGGTCGATTCCAAAGATTTATTTTTGAAAATAATAAACTAAAATTGCTGCTACTCGGATTGGGCTACTCTTCTAGACGCGATAATCGTCTAAACGAATAAACGGAAACGTTTACTAGAATTCATTGCTGATACCTGGGTTCGACCAGTTTTCGATACTTTCAGTGTAATTCGATCTTCGTCGAAAGAGTAGATACAACACTTGGATACCCAATTCCGAGTAATTTTGGACGTTTGTATTCAAGCGATTGAAGGAGCAGCCTTGTTCCTGGGCTCTAAGTGACGCTCGGGAGCGGTTTCCATGAAAAGTTGGTGGCAGAAGCTTGTCAACACTCGCCGTTTTCCCACTTCGGTTTTAATTCCCGTAGGTCTGAAAATGGCGAAGTTTGGCGAAAAAAAGTGGTCGAGCCGTGAAACGGTTTTTATTTATTTTTTTTAGTGTTATTCCTCGGCAGGTCTTTTCCTTCCAACTTTCGACTCTACGAATTCATCTCTGAATACTTTATTTTTAAAAACCTTCATCCGCTTCCATTTCGTCCGTCAGCTCTTATTTGCATTATAAATTGGAGTTCGTCCAATACAATGGCTGACACTGGAGGGCTGACGTGAAAGAGAAGAGAATGTGTTCTCGACTGTTCTACAAGATTAGTTCATTTTGACATCTCATAAGTACTTGAAAATAGAACATGTAATTTTTTTGAATGTCTTCATGGAGAAACAATATTTAACGCTGTTTTTACTATTCATGCAGTAGCGTCTCCTACAGGCAAATATAGCAAACACTGATTGCCTTACTAAAAATATTAAATTATTAAATTAATTTTTGTTGAGATTCTCTTATATTTCAATTGTTTGCAAGAGTGACCCATAAGTTATCCACCAAACTTCGGGAGTAGTTTCTACTACTAATTTGCAACAAAAAGTGCATCTTAAATTGTTTTTTTAACCCCCTTAAAATCCGACTTTTTTGACCTTTAAGATTTTGTTCGTGTTTTCGACCTTACACCATTAAAACGGTTAAAACTCCCTTAAATTACAGTCAAAAATCAAAGATAAGGATACAGTCGGAAAGAGCGAAAAATTTCTCAATAGATGAGCCGTTGATCAGTCGAGAAAAACAGGACGCCAGAGTCGTATTTTAACCTATAACTTAAAAATTTGTCAATTTTTAATTATTTATTTATTTTTTATGAACTGTTTTTGAATGAATGTTATTATGATTTATCCGTATTAAAACTAGGTATTTGTCAGGGGGTCTCAAAAGCTTAAAAACTGCTCCATTTCATCAGCTTTCCAACGGTATATTCAACAAATATTTTACAATCTAATTTAAGGGAGAAATTTATGTTTCAACGCGGAAAAACGTTCATTTCGGTTTATTATTTTCAATAATGAACCTTTGGAATCGACCAAGAAAAAAATTTATTAGCACCCCCTCGAACTTTGTTGGTTTACGTTTCAAGGTACGTAGAATCCAAAAATCGAATAAAAATTTGGCCGTCCTTCCGCCGTCCGCCGTACGCCGTACGCGGCACTTTCCCCCCTTAGCATTGACCGATTTTGATGAAATTTGGTATGTAAGCTCCATTTGGGGTCTAGTTGTGCCCCGAAGATTTTGGTTGATGAAGGTCACTTCTAAGGTTGAAAAATGAATTTTGAAATTTTGAAAACGCCCTAACTCAAAAAATTTTGATATAAGAGGCCTATTCTCCGTTCATATGTTAGCTGACCGAAATGCGATCGATGTTTTTCTTCATGTTGGATGGTTGGTGGCTTTGCAGACGAGTGATCTATATAGAAAAATAATAAACCATTGTGTAATAATTTGCAGCGTTTTCTCAACGAAATTGACGGTGCTTTGGAGGAGCCGCGGCGGGCCAAACCCCGGAGTCCTCTCGTCAAACCGTCAATTTCGTTTAAAAACGCTGCAAATTATTACACAATGGTTTATTATTTTTCTATATAGGTCACCTAGATCACTCGTCAACAAAATCACCAACCATCCAATATGAAGAAAAAAAAAATTCGAAAAAAATTGAAAAAAAATATAAATTTTTTTAAAAAAAAATCAAAATCACCAACCATCGATTGCATTTCGGTCAGCTCTAATTTGAACGGAGATTAGGCCTCTTTTGCGATTCACACTCGTGTTTTGATTTATATATATATATATATATATATATTTCAATATAAACCCTTAAATTTTTGTAGGGAGCGAACGGTTTGTCCTACAGAGCTCCGGGTGGTCTCAAAAAATTCTAAAAATTCTATAGAATCCAAAATTGAAGGAAAAACAATACCTTTATATCAAAATTTTTTGAGTTAGGGCGTTTTCAAAATTTAAAATTGATTTTGGAACCCTTAGAAGTGACCTACATCAACCAAAAGCTTCGGGGCACAACTAGACCCCAAATGGAGCCTACATACCAAATTTCATCAAAATCGGTCAATGCTAAGTGGCAAAACTGCCGCGTACGGCGTACGGCGGACGGACGGCCAAATTTTTATTCGATTTTTGGATTCTACGTACCTTGAAACGTAAACCATCAAATTTTGAGGGGGTGTTAAAATTTTTTTTTTTCTTGGTCGATTCCAAAGGTTCATTATTGAAAATAATAAACCAAAATGCACGATTTTCCGCGTTCTAACGTGAATTTTTCCTTTAAATTCGATTGTAAAATATTTGTTGATTGTACCGTTGGAAAGCTCAAGAAATGGTGCAGTTTTTAAGCTTTTGCGCCCCCCTAATAAATACCTTATTTTAATAAGGAAGAACCATCAAAATTTAAAAAAAAATAATAATAATAAATTGACAAATTTTTAAGTTTGAGGTAATTATACTACTCTAGGGTTCACTTTTTCTCGACTGGCCAATGGCCCATCTATTGAGACGTTTTACTCTCTTCCCAACGGTACCCTTATCTTCAATTTTTGAGTGTAATTTAAGGCGTTTTTGACCGTTTTAATGGCGTAAGGTCGAAAACAAAATTCAAACAATTCAAACAAAATCTTAAAGGTCAAAAAAGTCGGATTTTAAGGGGGTTAAAGAAGAAATTTTCAGCATGACAAACAAGCATCAACCCAGAGGTTAATCAACACGTTCAGTGCGGACGACCTCACAGTGAGGTAGGAAGTCTTGGCCAGGCATTTCCCATTCAGTATCATTTAAAAAGTCCTCCTCAATTCATGCAGCATGAATTAATGAGCGAATTTCCAAAGAAATCTTTTTGTTTACACTCTTCAGGGATCGTTTCAAAATGTTCCAAAATGGATTTCAGTGAAATTTTTTCTCGAAAAAGGTCATTATAAAAATTTTGAGGCCATTGCAAAAGCTTAATTTTTTTGAAAATTCGCTAATAGAACTTCATTTATGCTCAACAGTTCGTCTCTTAATAATAGGTACCTAAGAACTTATCATTCACCAGTTTGTATCTTACTACTTTTTTTATGCTCGTGCCATTCTGATTTGGAATGTGATCTACTTTGAATGCTCATTATAATGATGTTTAGTCAGAAGAGCAAGACCATTCAACCTGGGGTCAGAAAAAAAAGTGTTACTTTTTGTCAACTGACAAACGTTGAAGTGTGTCTTACTCAAAAATTTGAGTATCGGTTCATTAAGTCTACAATTATTTTGGGTGTAATGGCAGTGATTTTTTAAAAGACTCGCAACGTTTTACCTTCGGTACCTACCAGTTCAAAAGCAAAAGATTCAAAAACTAAATTTCATTCAGATACCCTGAAAAACGCTGCAAATGTTTACACAAAGGTTTATTATTTTTCTGTGCAGATCACTCGTCTGCAAAGAACTCCGATTTACCATAGCCACTGCCTACCAACCACATTATCACTTCACGATTTAGTTTACTTTTAATAGATAGACGCTTCACACTAAATTCAAAAATATAATATATTTATACCATGTTATGGTGTTGTGGGTGCCTTCATTAGGAAATTTGATAACTGGTTGCAAAGGTCGCAAAACTGAGTACATGCCGAAGAAACGAACAGCAATCGCATTTTGGTTAGATAAAATTTAAACGGAGATTAGGCCTCTTTTGCTATTCACATTCGTGATTTTCCCTTAAGTTCCAACCCAAGTTCTACAGAGCTCTGGGTGGTCTCATTCGATTCTGAAAATTAAATACTATCTTAAATTTATGAAAAAACTACAATTTGGCATCAAACGTTTTTCAGCTAAGGCGTTTAGAAAATGTCAGCCCTTTTTCTTCAACCTTTAGAGACTGACACCAATCAAAAGCTTCGGGGCACAACTAGACCCCAAATGGAGCCTACATACAAAATTTCATCAAAATCGGTCCATAGCAACCAAGAAAAGAGCCACATTCGGTGTATAACAACATTTTTATTAGATTGTTGGATTATTGGCTTGAAACAGAAAACCTACAAACTTTGGGGGGGGGGGGGGTTAAAAAACATTTTCTTGGTCGATTCCAAAAGTTTATTATTGAAAATGGATAAACAAAAAAATTATCGTCCGATTTCACACAAAAATTAGAGCCCTTCTTCTACTTTTAGGGTGTTTTTAGGTCTGTAAATGATGGACTTGTATAAAATTCCTCCCCAACTTTCAACTCTCGAACCCACATCAATGCGAATGTAAAAAAAAAAAAAAAAAAAAATCCTCAAATTTTGCAAACCTCCCGGATTCCGAAATGAAAATAATAATTTGCCTTCTGTTTATTCATCGTGAAAACTCTGAATGAATATAAATGTACAAAAGCCGCCAAGCGGTTGAAGATAATACGAATATTTAGATGCGCGGAGCGCTCCGAGAAAATCTGGCGAGATGGCAAGCAGCCAATCGTTTACCTTCATGCCGACTTCCCCTGAATACGAAATATGGATATTTTCTCTTTATAAACTTTCAGAGTCGAAAACTCGCTCGACAGAACGTTAGAAGTCATAAAATTGCAGCAGGCGGCTTCTCGTGAATAATTTTGAGGGATTCAGATGAAACTCGCGGCCCAGTGATTTTATATTTATTTTTTCATCGCAGCTGCAGACCCTCAAGTACACTTTGAGGAACATAATTATTTATACTCGGGGGTTCACGAACTTGGCAGATGTTTCCTCCATGGAATTCTGAATAAATTCCTGATAAACCTAAGGTGCACAAGTCTGTTTTCGGCTTATATTTGGCACATTATAAAACGTCTGCCAAGTAGGTGTGGCACATAGCTTCCTCGTATCCATGACCCGATTGTATAGATCATCCGATGCATAGTAGTTAACCTCATAACATTAATCTCTAAGTACCTTCCACTAGTTTATTTAAACCTTGAAAATTTCGTCGAAATCGGATGAGAAATGTTGAAGTTTGGCTGTTTAAAGGAATTCACGTTCACGCATGCGCAGTGGATACTATCAGTTAAGGGGCAATGATTTTCGTAGGGGACCATCTACGCGCCAATTAGGACAATCCTACGAAATTTCATCAAATTCGGATAAAAAATGTAGGTGTTACAGCTGTTACAAGGATTTGACGTTTGCGCATGCGCAAAGGCTACTGTCAATTTGGGGGCCATGATTTTCATAGGGAACCATCTACACTAAAATTCGCATAATCCCTCAAAATTTAATCGAAATCAGATGGAAAATTTATTTATGTATTTAGATGCCAACCCCCCACAATCCCTGAAAATTTCATCGAAATCGGACAATAACTTCGTATAGTTATGCCGGTTACAAGGATTTCCTGACAGACACACAGACAGACAGAAACGGAACCTAAATCGTTCAGGAAGGTCTAAAACGTAGAACGCGTGTGAAAATTTCGATGTTGAAGAACTTTTCTTTCAACCTTTTGAACCTTTTTTTTTTTCAACATTAAACTCCCAAGATAAATGGAGAATAAAAAAGTGATTTCTCTCTATTTTTCTGAGGTTTATGGAATCCCCAAGAGCCTTTTAAAACTCCATGTCACATCATACTTGAAAATTTCTTCGAAATTGGATGTACACTTCGGTCTTCAGTTATACTTGTGGAAATGGATTCAAGAGGAAACTGCTATCAAATCGTGGCGATGAAATACAGAGTGGAAGGATTCACACCAATTCACCCTATCCCTTAAAATGTCCTCCAGATCGGACTGTAGCTTCGTGTGGTCACAAAGATTAGCGGACACACAGAGCGTCTGACCCGAAAGCAAATGTAATGTAATGCAAGAAGACATTTTGACTTTGTTTCATCCCAAAGTCAAAAAATTAGTGCTTCGAAATCCTAATTTTACTCTAATGGGGGTGCCTGATTTTTTTCAAAATTTTTAATCGAAAGTAGACTTCATCCCGAGAATTTTGACACCAGCCTTTCTCTTTTTGGATGAGTAGATGAATGAATGTTCTTATTGGCACAATAGTAATACAATAATCAATCAATTGTAACATGGTACAGGCAGTGGCGTCAGGTGACAATATTCGTCAGGCAAACACCTTGACTAGTCTTAGAGGAATAAACAATAGTGAAAAACGCAGCAAATTATTACACGCAGGTTTATTTTTTCTGTATAGATCAAGCACCAGCAAAGAGGACAGCTTTGCCATTGACACTACCTACCAACCATGTTTTCGCTGCATAATCGAGCTTATTTAGATGGAATGCTTCACACTCCATTCAAAGAAATAAAGAATTCCTTCACTAAGAAACTTGATTATTGTTGCTAAGGAAGCGTAACCCATGGCTCATCTTCTAATTTTCTCTTCTTTCAAGGTCACGAAACAGCTACTCGATTGGCCTTGGCTTATGCTGTTATAGTGGGGGTATTGCAATACTTGACCCCGTGCCTACCCGCCGACCGTCTTTTCTCGTCCAAAACAGTCCTGCCAAATTCATTTTTTTGAACTGCTTGCCTTGCATCGCCAGACCTCGCGCTAGTTCGTGTATCATCCACACAATCAATCGTAGTTACCGACCTTTTTAACTCGCAGGTGTGTTATAGGCTAGACTTCAAGACAAAATACGTACTTATTCCATTCTCCTATTTCATCTAACTTCCTTGGTAATAATGAAATAGTCCCCAAATATTATAAAAGTTTTCCAAAATCGGCTAAATATTACTTGCAAAAAATGTAAATATAGGAGAATCTCAATAAAAATTAATTTATTCATTTTAAAATTTTTTAGTAAGGCAAACAGTGTTTGCTATGATTGCCTGGAGGAGACGCCACGCTTTGATACTTTTATCTTCATCACGAGTTCACCGTGACTAGAAATATTATAAACAACAGTATAACTATAATAACAGTAATAAATAACGAGGAGTAGGAGTAATAAAGGATTCATTCAAGACCGTTCATTATGATTTTTCAAAGTTTCGATTGTTTATGACGTCACGCGCCCCTCTCGCCTGGGTGGGACCCCCAGCCAACTGTGACGTCATAGACATTCAAAACATTGGAAAATCATAGAAAAAGGTTTTTTCACGCCGTTTGGTGTCAAAATTCTCAGAATGAGGTCTAGTTTCGATTAAAAATAACAATAAACAATTTTTCCGGCGCACACCCCATTTTGCTGTTCATTTAAACAATTTCTGTGCAGTCTCTCTCAGGCCATATCAAACTTCGTTTTTGAAAAAAAAAACTGTACAAATATAATGTCACGTTTTTAATTATGTTTGAGGATATTATGTTACTATTACTATCTAGTCCCAAAATAGTTTATACACGTTTCAATGCCTTCACACTCATGATAGGATGTACGCTTGCTTAAGCCTTTAATTTGTGAAACTTCGTTTTCTCAGTTTCCAATTTCCAAAATTACCAAATTTGGATGTTCAGGATCCAAGTGAATTCCCTATCAATTTAATCGAATCGGGCCAGAAGTTACGGAGCATGGGGAAAACCGACGACATCCAATTCACAGTCCCTTGCCAAATTATGAAAACTATTCGTTCGATTTTGATTCAATTTTCGCAGTTTTTTGTGGGTCAGGCCGTAGCTACGGTTCCTGTAAGTTTTATCGCAGTCCCATCCTATGATAACTTACGCGCAAATGTACCAAACGCGATATTTCTGAAACACCCGAAATATTGGCCTGATTTGCTCAAATTTTGAGAGTAGTTGGGAGAGTGTTCTAAGATGATTGTCCGAAAATTTGAGTGGAATCAGGTAAGAGCCACTTTGAACAATTCTGATAATCGAAGTGGATAGGAGTGAATCAGTCGCGTTGTTGTTAATGAATTTATGTAACAATTAAAATTCAATTAACAAGTGTGAAGATCACACTACATACTAAGGTATTTATTAGCTCTCTGGGCAATCCAATCATTTACAGAAGGTATATTGCCCACTTGGGCGTTCTCTAATAACAATCAGCATAATGAAGTGACGATCACTATGAAATTAATATAAACATTATTATAGCTGTGACATCGACTATTCTACAAATTTGTCATTTTCCCTCCGGTGTTTTAATTATTTTGGAAGGGCAAGAACAGTCCCACCCACTAAGGAGTTCATGTTTTTGTTTCAAGACCCCTTGGCAGGTTTCATTGCCATCATCCGTGCACTATTATTCACCAACTGCCACAATGATAATACAAAACTTTGAAAAGTTCGAAAGTTCAAATGAAGACTAAACGTCCTTGGGTTTGAAAAAACCTAGACATACACCTACGGTTTTTTTTCGCAGATTTGGATTCAGTATGGTCTGAAACGGATTATATGTAGTAATTTTTTTCTCTATTGATTGTTGTCCTCCTTGACCCCAGATTAATCGCATAAAGACGCCCAAGTCTTATTGTGGGACGTCCTAACAATTAAATCACATCAAAGATGCAAAAATTTCCATTAAAATCGGTTTAACCTTGAGTTGTAAATCAAGCTTTGAGCTCAGTTGCGTAATATGCACTGTTTCCTAAAATATCATATTTTCCCTTCTGTAGAACATACAGTATGAATGTACAAAATTTGGTGAATGCCGGAGTCGTTTGGCTATAATCTGTTCCGAACTATCTGACGTAAATTTATGTATGATAAACTAGTTACTGCGTATTGAATGTCCTTCATATTGTAAGTCAAGTTCATGAAAAACTGTCCGATCTTTCTCCTTCATGGTGAAGAAGCTATAAATCCTATTACACTCAATCATATTGCCTCTCTCAAATCACCTTATTCAGCCAGGAAATCGTCGAATTTCCTTCTCCTCGCACTCACCACACCTGCGTCGACCGCTCTGAGGGGAAAAAAACAAAAATCAATGTTCGAACTGAAAATAACCGGCTCTGAGAGTTATTGGGACCGTAAAACCATCAACCGATGAAAAGCTACGAGAAAAACGTTCCATCTCCGTACTGTTCTTTGACGACGTTGAAAGCTCGACATTCTGTTTGTGTACCGGAGCTTTTACGACAAGAGGATTGAGTTTCAAACAACTGCTTCACCTCGCAACCTGTTTCATCTCATTTTTATAAAGATATTTTTATTTTCCACTTAAAAAAATTAAAAAGAAAAAATAGAGGGAGAAAAAAGTTTTTAAGCTACTTATTATTCTTGGAGAGAGGAATCTAGCGAACCTTTTAGGATGGAAAACTGCTGTAGAAGAACTTAGTTTTTACCAAACTGACAAGAGCATTAGAGTTATTTCAAAATTTCATGAAGGATTTGTGAAAAGTAGGGGTCCAAAATCGAAGTGACCATTTCAATACCTACTATGCTGCAGTACAAAGACAAGCAGCTTGAGAGAAAATTTTGAAAAAAAAACTGAAAATTATTACACAAAGTTTTATTATTTTTTTATTATTTTTCTATATAGATCACTCGTCTGCAAAGAACACGGCTTTGTTCTACCAAGCATAGGTACTACCTACCTACCACTTACCTACTTCAAAATCAAGTTAGATTGCAAGAAATAATCGCTTCACACTCAGTTTGAAGAAACAGGGAGTTGAGGTTGCCCCAATGGGGAGTGCGCCTGATTTTTTTTTTTTTTTAATTTTTAATCGAAAGTAGATCTTATCTTGAGAATTTTGACACCAGCCGTTCTCTTTTTGGATGAGTAGGTAGATCTTTTTCTATGATTTTTCAATGTGTCGAATGTTTAAGACATCACGCGCTCCTCCCGCCTGGGCGGGACCCCTCAGCCCACTGTGACGTCATAAACATTCGAAACTTTGGAAAATCGTAGAAAAAGGTCTTCTCACGCTAGAAGGTCGCGGTTGGTGTCAAAATTCTCAAGATGAAATCTAGTTTAGATTCAAAAATTTTTAACAATAATTTAATAGGTAACAGTGAACAGTTTTTCCGACCCATGCGCTCACCCCATTATTAGGTAAATTGTTTACTGGTTGCTAAGGTCGCAACACTGAGTACAACTCGAAAAAATGAACAGCGATCCCATTCTGGTCAGCTTAAATTTGAATGGAGATAAGACCTCTTTTGCGATTCACACTCGTGTTTCTGATTTATCGTTAGTCCGACCCTTCAGTTCTCGTAGGGAGCAAACTGTTTGTCCTACGGAGTTCCGGGTGGTCTCTAAAATTCAATACTATTTCAAATTGGTCAAAAAACAATACCATTATTTCGAGAGTTTTCGAGTTAGGGCACTCTTGAAAATTTCAACCCTCATTTTTCATCCCTTAGAAGTGACTGACATCAACCAAAAGTTTCGAGGCACAACTAGACCCCATAAAGAGCCCATATACCAAATTTCATCAAAATCAGCCCTTGGCACCAGGATGGAAAAATATTTATTCGATTTTCGGATTCTACGTACGTAAAAGAAACGTTAACCAACAAATTTTGATTCCAATGGTTCATTATTGAGTATACAGTTGCAAGGCCTCCACTGTGACCCCATGAGGCTGGATAGTGAATCAAAAAATGGTATACGTCGCGGCAATATAGTATTGGCACTCTAAGGTTGATGGGTAGCCCTCTAGCCAAACCATCACCCACTTTGTATAGTATACTACATAATTATCATGTATGATCAGTCTATATAAACTCCTGCTTCCTTACTCGGCTCATCTACAATAAACCAAACATTGTGTCCTGTATGAACAGTATCCACTTTTTACCAGTGCCCATCTTGTTTTGTATTCTCCTGAATATTGGTGACCTCCTACTTCCTAACCCTCCAAAAATTGTTACATTTCCCCCCTGCAATTAGTGGTATAAATTCAAAGTCATTAAGAACGTATTTTATGTAGAACCAACTCAAGAGTTACAGTGTGAATTACGGTATGTTCCGGATCAGCTCAAAATTTTCCATGAACAAAGTTAATACATTGTTCAAAAATTGCATACGTATCAAGTACGAGTACAACAGTAGCAAACCATCGGCTAAATCATCTTTTCTAAAATGTATTTACTCACCCAAGTTGTACGAAAGGGACTTTTTGGTGACGGTTTTATATGAACGAGGCGTCAACTGAGGATTAGCCTGCTGTCGGTTGAACGGAGTGACAATTTAAACTGCAGGATTAACAGCGTTGACGTTGTTCGCATTTCGAACTAAGCCGTCGGGAACTTGGCCGAGGCCTTGCTTTCATTTTTCGTAGTTTTCGTTGAACAAACTTTTCCGGATTCATGAAAAACCTCCTCGTTGAAAAACATCAAAGACGGGAGGGCTGCAGCCCTATCCCCAAGAGCTCTCGTTCTAAATATTTTTCTGCGTTTCGTCGCAAAATATCCCATATTTTACGAACCATGTGAATTTTGTGCTCATCACAGGTTTGAAGGTTTTTTTTTGGCCAAATTAAAACAAAAAAAGTTTATTGAACCCGATCCAAATGATCCTGTTGGTGTTTCCTGATCTAATACCTAACATAGTTATTGAATAGATATTTATCTAATGATTAACAAAAAATTGGATATCTAAAAATACTTTCATTTAGAAGGTTGGGGAGTGTTCAATTGTTGCTCACGTTGTACAAATAGGTAACATAAACGAGGCTGATATTCGAAATGGCACCTATAAGAAAGCTTTCATACTGTGTAATACTCGCGTGAGAAGGAAGAGGTGATGATCCTCTCAGCAGTTAGCCGACTCCTCACTCAGCAGCACTGCAGAGCTTCCATATTAAATTCGAGCTTATCAGGCCATGTAGGAAAGAAATGTATTAGATCCAGCAGGCTTTCTTAGCTGACTAGAGATCTCAGCACTCTTACGCAGCAGTCCGGCAAAGGCTTCGCTTTGAATTCCAGCCTATCAAATCATGTAAGAAAGAAGGTGAATTTAACAGGCTTTTTCAGTTGATTAGAGATCTCAGCATTGTTAGGCTGAACCACTTCGAAATATAGCCGAGTTCCCAGAGTCATTTGTCGGTGTAGCCTATCACAAGCCCCGTTATAGTTTTCCAGGGTTTTTTAACTTCCATTTAACCTCCCCCAACAACATATTTATATTAATGTTAATGCTTCTCGCTAACTCTTTTTTGGTTTATTATTTTCAATAATGAACCTTTGGAATCGACCAAGAAAGAAAAATTTTTAACGCCCCCTCAAAATTTGTTGGTTTACGTTTCAAGGTACGTAGAACCCAAAAATCGAATAAAAATTTGGCAGTCCGTCCGCCGCACGCGGCTCTTTACCCACTTAGCATTGACGGATTTTGATGAAATTTGGTATGTAGGCTCCATTTGGGGTCTAGTTGAGCCCCGAAGATTTTGGTTGATGAAGGTCACTTCTAAGGGTTGAAAAATAAGGGTTGAAATTTTGAAAACGCCCCAACTCAAAAAATTTTGATATTAAGGTATTGTTTTCCTTCAATTTAAGATAGTATAGAATGTTTTGAAACCACGCGGAGCCCTATAGGAGAAACCATTTGTTCCCTACGAGAATTTAAGGGTTGGATTTACGATAATTCAGAAACACGAGTGTGAATCGCAAAATATGCCTAATCCCCGTTCAAATGTTAGCTGGCCGAAATGCGATCGATGTTTTTCTTCAAGTTGGTTGCTGGTGACAATGGCAAAGCCGTGTTCTTTGCAGACGAGTGATCTATATAGAAAAATAATAAACCTTTGTGTAATAATTTTGCAGCGTTTTGAATTTTATTAAGTACCTATATTTGTTATTGAATAGACTGAGAAATATGTGAATATTATGATGTTTTCGATTATGTTCAATTGGATATCGAGCGTTCCTTGCCCAATGCGTAATTTTGGTTGTTCCTCAGGGTCGGTCACCTCCCATGACAATCTTCAGAACGACGGAGCCAGGACGTCCCTCATGAAACTCCTTCAGAATGGGAGCACTCCGATACTCCGGAGCAACACATCTCCCATTCGGGAATAGGAGAACATCTTCGAACTTTTGCTCGTGTTTGTTCTCGAAGAAGGCAAGTTTCTATTTTCATAAAATTTTAAAATTACTATTTTCCCAGAACTTTTTTTCTTTGTATTTCTGACACCACTTTTTTCGCATGTTTCAATATGTTACTTTCCTAACACGTATCTCCTCTCAAACCTTCTTCCTTTAAATTATTCACACAGCATGCCTGGCCACTACTTTCCTTTCACCATCTCTTTCTACACTACTTCCTTTACCTCTGTACTTGCTCATCATACGTTCCTTGCTTGCTTTCTTCTCAATCTGTCCATCGTGTCATTTTCGAATCGGGCAGATTTTTAGGAAAAGCCCACAAGAGTTAATAGATAATTATTCATTTAAGAATACACTCAACAATACTGCTGATACAATCTACAGCTGATTCACTTAGTGCAGTGGATCGTGGATTTTGATCGGGTAGAAGCTCCATTTATGTGAGAGCGACAGATGTGCTCTGGAGAAATTTAAAATGCAGGGCGCCTTTCAGCGTCATCTCTGATGGAAAGCCGGAGAGGGCTTCACGAAACACCTCCTCTGCGGTTGATTATAGTTCATTCCCCTTTGCCCAGAACCTCGAAACTAGGAGCCCAGAACCTAACTAAACAATCAACCGTAATCATCTAGCCTACCCAACTGTGTTTCTACTGGAAAAAGAGTTACCGGTCATTATAGATAATAATTGTTATTAACTACCCCGTCGACAGATAACATTGTTAAGGGGGTCTCAGTTGAGATCTCAGGGTTCCTCGTTCCGGGTCTGTATTTCACGAAATTGAGGGCGCAAAAACTTGAAACGTTGTACCTAAATTTGACATTTTAAAGGATTTTAGAAATTCATTCGTGCACGGCCCTAGGGAATTGAAAAACTGAAAGATTGCCACTGGAGTCATCAAAATCGAACAATAACTGCCAGATAAATATGGGAAAAACGTGAAAAAAAACCGTTTATTCAGTAGTTTTTCCCATTTTTCTTTGGCAATTATTGTTCGATTTTGATGATTCCAGCGGCAATCTTTCAGTTTCTCAATTCCCTAGGGCCGTGCACTATTTCTAAAATCCTTTAAAATTTCAAATTTAGGTAGAACTTTTGAATTTTTGCCCCTTCAAAATCGCGAAATACTAGGAACGAACGGAAACCGACTGAGACCCCCTTAAGTTAGAGATTTCGGTGATGTCGTTCTATAAATATTTCAATGCGGTTTTACGAGGAGTTTGTACCCTACCAAAAACAGCGAAATTCATGACCCGTTATCTTTGAACTCCCAAGTGCAATTTCGATGTTTTTTCCTTGGGCAAGGCTTGTTAAGATCCAAATTCCATGAGATAAGATTTTGAAAATACTCATTCAAAAAATAAGTACGAATAAACTAAATTGGTCATTTTTTGCCTTTTTCTGGTGCCGTTTTCTACCCCATTAATAAAAATACGGTTCCTAATTCCAAAAAACTGATTCTATGGATTTTTCCGTTAGGATGTGACGAACAAGTCTACAAACAAAAATCAAAATCGGTTGAGTACTTTCTGAGATAATGGGTCAAAAGCACCAAAAAGTACAACGTTTCAGGAAACCCAAAAAACTAAAAACTACCGATCTTCGCGCTATTTCGGCGTTCTGATACATTAGCCTTTAACTACACGCACCCTCGGCTGGATCAATTTTGTCTGCGGGACTGAGTCCCACCCTGGTGTTTTTTTTTTTTTTTTACCTTAGTATAATTCTGGAAACATCCAGTGCAATTCTAGTGCAACCTAGAAAAAATCATTTGCTTTTAGATCCCCAAGGACTACGGGAAAATTAATAATTGACATTAAATTGAAGCGTAAGCGGTACAGAAAAAAAAGAGCTTTCAGTCTTTGACAAAGGGATCAAATAACAAGAGTGCACTGTGACTATTACGAAAATTTTGTTGTAATTCACACGAATGAGCAATATAACCTTAATTGATCGACCCGATACTTTTTCCATGGAAGTCTGAAACGCTATCACAAAATATCAGCCTCATCATTTTTTGTTATTTTTCCAAAAATTCTCGTTATTCCAAAACGAACAACAGAAAATTCTTATTCTCCCTAAATTTCATCAAACCAGCACTGTTATGGAAATAAAGAATAACACTTTTTTTTTAAATCTTTACCTGAAAATTTTGGAATTGGATTTTTCCTAGATATTGACCACAAAATTGTTCAGTAGTATATCTGAGTAAGCATTTGTCTCGGAAAGTTCTTGAAGAAACCGGAAAAATTCATGTGAGTCGATGTGACCTAAAAGTTTGACGAAAAACTCAGCAATGAAAAAATAGCACACAAAAAACGCGTAACATGGATGGTTTTAACGAATCCTAGAACAGCAGTAAAATTCTTACGTTTCTACACGGAGTGCTCAAAGAGGGGACCTCCTGACTTTGACGGTTGATAACTCACTAATGAAGCCCGCAAAAAAATATTTGGCGTGATTTCCGCGTGAAGGTAATTGTAGAAGGAAAATACCCGGAATCCCATCTCCCTGAGGAGGGAGAACTGTGAGTTATTCAAAAAATTGAAATAGGGCTCAGAAAAGAGCTAAACCGAAGCTTTGAATGATGAACACACCGATGAAGTGTGTTGATAATCTGATCAGCTGTTGTTAGATTCTTGTTGTTTCCTTTCACTTTCGATTTCCTTTCCGTGCAGTTTGATTTTTGACAACTTCTATTTTACTTTTTTTTTCGCAAATGTTTTACGATGAGGCAGGTGATCAAGACTACGAAGCGGGTGGCTTCCGAGCCAATTTTGAACCAACTATACATTTAATTTAAAATAGTTTAAATAATATGCCGTTTTATTCAGAAAAATATCTAGTTTTTTTTTCTAAACAAAAAAATCCTAAACAAATTTCTGGGGTACCAACTCCCCTTAATGACTTGAGTCAAAATCGACTGGTGAATTCGTTCAACCTCAGAAACTTCTGTGACACTTACACCTAAAAGGAGGTGGCCACAGTAAATTAGTTACATTAGATTTTCGTGCCGAGCAATAATATTTTGCCTTATTTGGGGGTTCTTTGGTGGCGTTACAGCCTTGGGTGGCCTGTCCATGTTGGCCAACAGACAAACCAACATTCTCCATCATCTATGTCCCGTGCGAGCCACAACCTTCTCGACTTCGTCAGTCCATCGAAGCCTCGGTCTTCCACGAGCCCTACCACCTCGTCGATGTCCATAGAATATTCTTTTAACGGGATTATATCGTCCATTTGAACGACGTGTCTCGCCCATCTGCGGCGAAGAAGCTTGACAAATTTCACATCTAAGTATATCATTGTATAGGTCGTAAAGCACATCATTTTTCTTCTTCTCCAGACCCCATTCTCACAAACAGCTCCAAAAATCTTTCTGAGGACTCTTCTTTCGAAAGTTCTGAGAAGATTCTTTCCAAAGTTCCCCCCCCCCCCCCCATAGGCCATGCCTCTGAGCCGTAAGTCAATACTGTTCGGATCAGGGTCCTATTATGCTGTATAATACAGCAAACATTTCGGTGGTCAAGAATTGCAGAAGGTCTCAAGAGCTACTCAGAGAGCTGCGGTTGGTCTAACTCGATGCAGAATCTAATTTTCTACAGCTTTTCTGACTGCATCTGTACTAGAAGGCTACTGTTCTGCAAACCACGAAAAATTTCAGCTCTGCCAAAACTTTAATAGCATTTTTTTTTTTTTTTTTGATCACTATACTATTAAATGTCGATGAATGGATTTTGATGGGGTTGTTTGCTTTTATTTTCTACATGAGTTTCAGCTTGTATGACAATTGAACACACCCTGCCTCTTAGGACAACAACGATCGTCATTTTAATTCCGTACTTCAAGGTACCCAGTACTTATTCATACTGATTAACTTTTGATGTACCCACCTAAGCAGATCAACTGCGAACGAAGATCGTGTTCTATAATTCACATCACATTCTCTGTCTTAATGAAAGGGAGGACTTTAAAGGGGTTAAAGGGAGGTTGATAAAGGGTTTCTTATTTCATATGTACCAGCTCACAACAATTTGCCTTCCAATTTTAATCTCTCTACCAAGGTCTTTCCCTGTCACGTCTGCTACGTCATGAACTCGGTATTCTAGTTACGCCTGCGATCCTTCTGTCATGAAATTAACAGGCCTCCCGTTTGAGTTTCACGCGCAATCATTTAATTATGCTTCAATTGCAACAAGAGCCAACGCTCGAACAGAACGAGACTCACTTTGTTGAAGGCTTTATCCTCAAAGGTATTGCTTGTGAGTTGAGACTGACATTCAACATTAAAACTATGTTCAACTTGTTATACAGCCTACCTTTAATCATTTCTTGATGACAAAATGTTCGTTATGCAACTTGATTTTGAGTGAAAAAATTTTCAAAAGGAGATTGAAGCAATTATTTTTTTCTTTAACAACTTCAAGAAATCACTATAAGTAGATATTATGCTTTTAAAAACCCCCATCAAAGTGGGATATTCTTAGTTACTTGTTAGTTACTGTTTGTGTTCATTCGAAACGACCAGACAAAATCTTCTGCCAAGTTGGATGAACATTATAGATTGTGCATGGAGAATAACGTGGACTTGTAGAATTATTTGTAATTCTCTTACAAAAATCATACAATTACGATCATGTTGATGAAATTTTAAATTTTCAATAGCACTTTCCTTCTTCTGATCGCAATGCCATTCGGTAGAAATTCATTCACAACCACACCGGATTAGGTTCTCAATCACCTTCCACATTCGAGAGAAAATTGTTCTATTCGATTTTGAGAAATCAGGCATATGGTATGTGCTGAAAAACGCTGAAAATTATTACACAAAGGTTCATTATTTCTATATAGATCATTCGTCTGCAATGAACACGGCTTTGCCATTGTCACCAACCATGGATACTACCTACCTACCACGTACCAATTTCACAATCATGTTTATTTGGAAGAAATAAACGCTTCACACTCAGTTCGAAGGACCAGGGAGTTGAGGTTGCCCTAGTCATCAGGAAATTTGATTACTGATTGCTAAGGACGCAAAACTGAAAATAACTCGAAGAAAAAACCGATCGGATTTTGGTCAGCTAAAATATGAACGGAGATTAAGCATCTGTTGCGATCATTTCAACACTCTCGTCGAGAAGAAATCGTCCTAACAAGACTGCGGATTGGCCATACGAGACTAACCCATGGTTACCTCATTGAATCACAAGTTGTGATTCACAACCACGACCACCTCCACCTGTTTGCAATTCATGCCGATGCACATTGACGGTCCACCATCTGCTCGTCGAATGTCCAGTGTTCCTCTCTCATTCGACTATTCCAAGAAACATTAAGCAACTACTGGACAACAACTCAAGAACTCTAGATGACCTCTTCAACGCCTTGAAGTCACTGTCTATTTTCTATGAAATATGAAGAAATCGTGATTGATAGTACATAGATATTTTATTATGTTCCGTTTAGCGTCCATGACCCTGCGTGGTCGAATGCGCTCAAATAAATTTTTAAAAAAGCGATTCACAATTGTGTTTCAGATTTATCGTAAGTCCGACATCATAGGGAGCGAACAATTTGTCCTACAGAGCTCCGGGTGATCACAAAAAATTCTAAAACTTCAATACTATTTAAAATTGGTGAAAAAACGATACCTTCATTTCAAGAGTTTTCGAGCTAGGGCACAATTGAAAATTTCAACCCCTAAACTTCATCCCTTGGAAGTTACTGACATCAACCAAAAGCTTCAGGGCACAACTAGACACCAAATGGTGCCCATAAACCAAATTTCATCGTGATTGGTCCATGGTAACTTAGGAAAGTGCTGCGTGCGGCGTACGGCGGACGGGCGGCAAAATTTGTATTCGATTTTCGGATTCTACGTACCTTGCAACGTAAACCATCAAATTTTGAGGGGGTTAAACAATTTTTACTTGGTCGATTCCAAAGGTTCATTATTGAAAATGATAAACCAAGTTAAGGACCATCTCGATCTGCACCACATAATTCCGGATAATGAAATCAGAATTGTTCCATCCCTCCGTATAGCTTTATTGGTATTAGGAATTGTCCACAGACTCTACTTTTCTCAAGACCTAATGTGCTCAAATTTTAAGGGTTGGGGCTCTAGAATGATCATAGGGAAAATCACAGCTTATCAACGTCACGAACGTGAACATCAATAATATTGTTTCCTTCATTTCGTTGGCAGTGAGGGACTGAGTGACGTCGAGGGGCAGGAGGACGCAGTGAGTCGCCAACATGCTCAGCCCAAAGATGCAAAGAACGATCAGAGTCAACGACTCTCAGCTGATCATGCTATCAGAGCGGGCCCACTACGACCACAGCTACTCCGGCTACCTCCACAAACGCTCATCGGACAGCACCAAATGGCAGCTCCGTTGGTTCATCCTTTACCAGGTAAGCTGTAAGGGCGTAACTAGCAACTGTTTTATGCTTTTATGAATGTAATCCAGAATCGCCTCAGTGGGAACCACCCTGATTTGTATAAATATTCTCAATAAATAGATAGTATCTATTAGATAAAGTCAGTAGGTTACTCATTTAGGAGGGAATCCCCCAGGAAAGAGTTTCCACTCTCCTCACCGGGCAGCCTTTTGTTGGGCTAACGACTTACTGATTGACTATTGCACCAACGTAAAAAACCTTGTTCTTATTCAAGAATTCATATTCCCTCAAAAACTTCACCTCTACAAATTCTACCCTAAATTTATACAACGGCCAGTTTACGAAATCCTCTTCTAGATCTCAGATCTTTAGATAGTTAAGTGGTGAGGGTGGATACCTATCCGGGAAAAACCACTTACCTATTTAAAAATGTGTGGTAGCCAAAAACTGTTCTGTAAGGGTAGCCTAGCTGGGAACGACAGAACAGTATTTGTTAACCTCTCTTCTTATCCTCTCGTCGGCAAGGCGGACAGATCCACGATCTGGGAACACTTGCCGACGAGACCTTATCCTTACGACCTGGAGGGATGAGGGTAACACCTCTGGGAATACAGGTCTTTCCTTTTCCATCACCCACAAATTTAGAACGTCATTTATCAAAAATAGCTAGTAGTAAGTAGTCACCACCTATCAACCAAATATATTACCTTCCTACCACGTTCCTACAGCGGTCGCATTTAGGTCACCTGAAATTTGAACGGAGATTAGGCGATTCACATTCGGGTTTCTGATTTATCGTAAGTCCAACCCTTAAGGGAACCCAGTCGTTAGTACTAAAGTGGGTCGGCGGACCCATTTTTGTGACCCTAGATCTAGAATACGGTTCAGTCTATTGACATTAAATTTTTTCCGGCAGGTAGTACTTATAGTCGTCTTCACTTTAGTCGGATGGATTTTGAAAATATCAATTTATAGCTTAGGTATAATTTTTTCAAAATTCCGTTTTTTTGTCTAAATTTTTTTAACTTCAAAAAATTATTGTTAAAACTTATAGTTGAAATTTTGAGAAACCATCCGACTAAAGTGGAATTCAACTATAGTAGTGTTGAGGCAGAATCGGGGAAACACGACAACTGCTACCATTACAGAAAAACAGGGGCAAGAAGGTCCACAAACGTGATTTTACCGGAGAGCACTTTTTCTGAGAACTTCATAAAACTCATCTCAAACTAAAAAGTAACACACAATGACAACAGCAACTTCAAACATGCAAAAAATGATGTAAAGTGAAGAAGAATAAGGAAAAAGGTTAATTTCAATCAGGTTCATTATCTTTTTTTGCGGTTTTGGTATTGTCAGTTCGATTTTTTGCCCGCTCTTTTCTCTCGTGTTTCGTTGCTTTCCCAACTTCAAGAGCATTTTTCTACATGTTTTAACTGAACAAAATTCAAAAACAGTACACCATTTTGTTCGTATTTCAATAAAGAATTTTTTAATGTTAAAAACAGAAAATCGAAAATGTTTTCATTTTTTCAGGGCTGGGTTCCCTTAAGTTTCCGTAGGGAGCGAACGGTTGGTCCTACAGAGCTCCGTGTGGTCTCTGAAAATTCTAAAAATTCAATACTATTTAAAATTGGTGAAAAAAAAACCATTATTTCGAAAGTTTTCGAGCTAGGGCACTTTTGAACATTTCAACCCTGCAGAATCCGAAAATCGAATTAAAAACTTTCCGTCCGTCCGCCGTACGCGGCACTTTTCTCAGTTCCCATGGACCGATTTTGATGAAATTAGGTACCCCCATTTGGGGTCTTCTTGTGCCCCAAAGCTTTTGGTTGATGTCGGTCACTTCTAAAAGTTGAAAATAAGGGTTGAAATTTTGAAAACGCCCTTGCTCAAAAAAAAATTTCATATAAAGGTATTGTTTTTCCATCAATTTAAGATAGTATTGAATTTTTAGAGACCACGCGGAGCTCAGTAGGACCAACCGTTCGCGCCCTACGAGAACTTAAGGGTTGGACTAACGATAAATCAGAAACACGAGTGTGAATCCGTTCAAATTTCAGCTGATCAAAATGCGATCGCTGTAGGTACATGGAAGGAAGGTAGTATCTATGGTTGGTAGGTGGTGGCAATGGCAAAGCCGAGTTCTTTTCAGACGAGTGATCTATATAGAAGAATAATAAACCTTTGCCTAATAATTTTCAGCGTTTTACATTATAGATACCTTTAAATGTACAACATTTTGAGAGGGTTACAATATTTTGTCTCGATTCCAAAGGTTCATTATTTTCAATGATTGAAGCAATATTTCATCATTATCGCACAATAATTTCGAACAGTTTTAATTCGAACATACTGACAGAATACACGAAACCAAAATTATTCAGGAAACTCTGAAATCCAAAATTTGTCGGGTTTTGGAGGAAAAACAACTCTTATAAGTTCTGTAACTTATATACATTTTCTTACCTTCCTTGGCGGATCGAAATACTCGTATACCAAGTTGTGAGTTTCATTGACTATAATATGCTCCTGATTTTGAAACTAGGTATCAAATAATATCAATACAATTATTATCTACGTATGGTATTGGTGAATCCAACAAAACCAGCAAGTCGAGTACAAGAGGCCCTCCTATACTCGACTTGCTGGTTACGACGAATTCTCCAATACGGTACGTGGATAATAATTGTATTCGTACAACTAGCGGAACTAGTAACTGAATTTCCTAAGAACTGCGAACAAATTTTGTTGTTGCTACAAAAAGTTTTCGAATGTAACAAATTATTCTTAGGGTCAGACGAGAAATGAAGAGAAGTATTCGATTTCCGCGGATATTCGCCCATCAAATCATGCTACACGGGAGGAACTTTTTCTCTGGAGGGCCTCTAAAAAGAGACTTAATTGCCTTTCCGAGCCTTTTCCTATTTCCAGAGCGCAAAAAAAACTCTTTGAGAAGAAAATGGTTCGTCCTGACGAGCCAAGTCGTGCAAAATAACCCGATCCTGTCAAGAGATCATATTCCAGGACGGCCTCGCTCAAGGGTTCACAATATTCGTCTACTCGTATGAATGACAAAGAGGAGGCTAACTAAAGCTCGCAATCCTCCCTCGATTGATTGAAAGAGGGTGGCGGTTTTTTGACAAGGTGTGGTGGGGAAGTTGTGTTTTATTCAAAGTTACTTTCGATCTACTCCACTTCCTTGGAAGGTCCGTATTCATCCGAAGTGAAATACGTCCATATTTATTTGCCCGGATATAACAGGTTTATACGTCATGTATCTGTGGAGTCTGGTTAGAATGCCATGGAAAATCTCTGCTGGTAATGTGGTAAGTATTCCACTTACCAAGTGGTAGAGAATCGCACCTAGTACCTATTGCAATGGTTTCAAAACGTGTTGCAACTTTGGATAATTTTCCAAAATGTCTCCCTACATATCCTGCAAATCCTAAATATCTGCATAATTGCATATCAGCATATCCTACATATCCAAAATTTCTCTCTGCATATCCTTCATACTTGCATGACCAGCATATCCGTCTTGAAACATTATAAAACAATTCTTGACCTGTTATGTGGAACCAGAGCCTGTTATGCACAAGGATGTCTAAGGTTCTCCCTTCAAGTGGAGGTCGATTGAAGATTCCTGAGGTCTTGCGACTCTTATAGTCTCTCCCCTTGCTGTAAGCAGCAAGAGAAATACTCCTCTTGAGAGGGATTGTAACCACAATCAATGTCCTTGCATATTTACAAGAACCTGTGGTTACCTACAGGTTGAGGCGCACGTCTAGCTCGCACTTCCGACTATGCAGGTCGGCTCCCGAGTTTTTGACGACCCCTGCCCATTATGTACAGCCTGAGCCTACTTATGTATAGTAAAGTAAAAGTAAGTAAAGTAAACAACCATTTCAGGTTGGATTTTCGTCCGACTGCCATTCCTGGCGTCGCGGACGTCTTCAGCTGTCTTCCTAAGGGAAGATCAGAATTTGTTCTGATGATTTCGCTCATGGCTTCCCATTGGCCTCACCGCCCTGGGTTGGGACGAGGGGGAACTGCGACCGACTCACCCCGAAAATATGCCGCAGAGGCGGGCCTCGAACTCACGGCCCCTGCAACCGGTTCGAGTCCCGTCTCCAGAGGCACATGCCGTAGCTCGCTCGGTCACAGCTGACCCCACTTATGTGGGGCCTGAGCCTACTTATGTATACCTACTACCTGTTATGTACGGCCAGAACCTACTCAAACGACCTTCTTCTGAAGAAGCATCCGAGCGCCAAATGTCTTTATACCGGGGGTTGGCTGTACATTTTTTGACTCCCATTCGAGAGTAAAAAAGCAATTCCGTCTATGGGACAAAGCTACCATCTACTCGGAAGAAGCTTATGCTATCAAGGAAGCCCTCCTAAATCAAGTTGAACGGAGATTAGACCTATTTTGTGGTTCACACTCGTGAAGGAAAACCCTCAAGTACTCGTAGGGAGCGAACGATTTGTCCTGCAGAGCTCCGGGTGGTTTCAAAAAATTTTTTAAATTCAATACTATTTAAAATTGGTGAGAGAATACCTTTATTTCGAGAGTTTTCGAGCTAGGGCACCCAATTTTCACCCCTTAGGAGCGACTGACATCAACCAAAAGCTTCGCGGCACAACTAGACCCCAAATGGAGCCCATACACCAAATTTGAACCAAATCGGTTCAGTGTTGCTAAGAAAAGTGTCGCGTACGGCGGACAGAAGGAAAATTTTTTATTCGATTTTTGGATTCCACGTAGGTACCTTGAAACGTAAAACATCAAATTTTGAGGGGGAGGGGGGGGTTAACAAATTTTTTCCTTGCTCGATTCCAAAGGCTTGTTATTGAAAATAATAAACCAAAAGGTAAATTAGTTCAAAGTTTAAAATAATTTTGAACGAGATTTGAAATATCAGATTTATGGATATAGTACATTTTGAAACAAAACGTGGCATTTAGTACTTTTTGGAATCAAACGAAGTGGATATAGTGCTTTTTGAAATAAAACGAATAAGAGACCGCCATAGTGCTGGATAATATCCTATATGTCCTATGTACTATATTATAGTACATTTTGAAAACAAACGAAATATTCACCCTCGTTTTTCAAGAGAATAGATTATCTTTTGCTCCATAACGATCGCATTTTTGTGAAGAACTACCCCCCTAAAATCCTGGAAAAGTGTTAACTCATCTCGGTGAAAATGGTCTTTTGTGTCTTTTGGAATCAAACTCCTCACGTATGTTAAATATTTTGCATTATTAAATACATAAAAATCCGATCCCTACTAATAACCAATCACTATAGGAGAATGATATCGACTTTGACGATGGATTGTCATCAAGCTTCGAGATTATTCCGATTCCCCAAGTAAATTGGGAACCAGCCCGTTATCCGTACCTCTTCCGCTGGCAGTTTAAATTATTCTCCAGGGCGCCCGGATTCAAAACGGCCAGGCCTTGCTCCTCTCTAACAACCTCCATCACTGTATTTCATTCCGTAATCCCACTCGAGGGACGTTCTCTCCACGCTCCTGCATCACTTTCAAGTCCCGAGTTCTCGACAGCTTCAGAATACAACCCGACCAAAAGAGTCTGCCATGTCGGGTGGGCACTTGGGCAGAAGCTTCCCGGACAATCTGCAGTAAGTCGCGTATCCCAGGAAAGTGAGTACCTCTTAAGTTGAACCTAGACTTTTAAATCGGTCATTTAGTAAAATATTGATAAGATGTTGTGTGTATCGATATCGACCCACGGTATGAAGAAATCTCAATTATCGCGACTGGGGGCATTCAGGTTAACGCCGTTATCGCCCAGCTTTCGGAAAATATATTTCCTTCATCAGGGCCTGAAAAATACAATAACTCGAGCAACTGAAGCTGGACGATAACTAATATTACACTAGTCAAAACAACAAGACATCCATTGGATTGTGCCTAGGCAGTGATTTTGACTCGGAGGATTGAGTGAATAGGACTTGTCGGGGCATGCAAACGTGAATGCCACAAAATCTCCTGCATGCGAAGGTCGTGAGAGCTCATCTGTTGGGACGACCAAGGACTAGCTAACTCCAGGATGTTATAAGGGACATGAGGAAGCTAGGAGTGAAAAACTAGAGACAAAGACTACGGAGTGGCAAGATATCGTAAGAAAGGCCGAGATATAGAGCTATTTAGTAAGAAGTAATTAAGTACCCTCCTCCAGAACATCAAAGATATCACCTTTGAATTGAAGATTCCAAAGAAGGACCCGTGAATTCATCAAGACACACGAATTTGGTACCTCCAAAATCAGATGAACGAAAACTTATTTATTCACTTAGAATGAGGTGATGGAAATATAACATCTCCAGTTTCACCCCCAAATTAGTAGGTATGCTACTTGGGGTCAGTCTGTGTACGATTTACAGCGATAGCTACACACATTTTCACGGGGAATAGGTTTGAAGCCTCTTCGCCCACCCCCGGGGGCAGTGTTGGTTCATTATAAACTCGCCTGTAGTCAGTTAACGTGATGAATGTTCCCGTTTTGGCCGTTTACGTCACATTTTCCCCCTCCTCCGTCATCCGCATTTCCGTAATTACCTTGTATTATGTACCTACATCGCATCATCCGGGTCAATCCTCCATCCACAGATGTAATTGGGTGCCTCGCGTGGAGGCTGGGAGAGGATAATCCGCTTTGCCATCCTCCCTTTCATCGATCACAAGATGGAAATGGCCATCGGGGGGCATTGAAATCATTGCCCCGTAAATAGGTATCAATATTTTACGACCCAGCTTTTCATGTCATAAAGACGCTTTTGATGCGAAATCGTCCACACGTGCAAATCATACGTACTGCCATACATTTCGCGTTCCAAAACGTTTCAGTTTTGGCGTACCTACCTGACCACTCTGAAATATCAAATAATAAAATATCGTCAAAATAACCGGGTACGGGTTCGGTGCCCGTACTGTCATACATCATGCTTACTAAGACAGTCAATTTACTGCAAATTGATTCGCCGAATTTTGGAACTAAATATTTGAAACTAGTTTACTGTCAGCTAGTTTTCCAGAATGTTTTTTTTTTTAATAAAAATAAGAATCTCTTACTTTGTCAGATAGAACGAAATCTCGTTATTTCGCTTGTTTTAACTAATTAACTATGAAAAAATTGCTTATTGGAAGTATTCAACCCGCTTTTTTTTCACAACGCCTGCCAAGTGGGTGTGGCACATAGCTTCCTCGTATCCATAACCCGATAGTATAGATGATCCGATGCAGTAGTTATTCTCTAATTTACTTATATTTTTATTTTTATTTTTATTTTTATTTATTTATTTATATTTTATTATTTTTATATTATTTTTATTATTTATATTTTTATTTTATACTCTAGTTACTCTCTAGCTAATTTGAAAAATCCTTGACAATTTCATCAAATTCGAATGACAAATGTATGTGTTATGGCTGTTACAAGAATTTTACGTCTGCGCATGCGCAGATGCTACTTCGAATTTTAAGGCCTTGATTTTCACAGAGGACCGTCTACAACCTAATCAGCATAATCCCTGAAAATTTCATCGAATCGGATGGAGAATGTAGATGTTATGGCTGTTACAAGGAATTCACGTTTGCGCATGCACAGCAACTACTATTAGTCTGGGGGAGATGATTTTCATAGAAGACCATCTACAAGCCAATCTGAACAATCCTAGATAATTTCATCAAATTCGAATGACAAATGTATGTGTAATGGCTGTTACAAGGATTTTACGTTTCGTTTTACGATTTCATGACAGACAACAGACAGACACGGAACCAAAATTGTTCAGAAAGGTCTGAAACGTAAAACGCGAGTGGAAATTTCGATTTTAGATAACTTTTTTTTCAACCTTGAAAAGTGAAAACAAAGCTGCCGCTACGTTGGTAGACTCGGAAGCAATACTTTCCCCTGTGCGACAAGTCCCCCTTTGGTGGTCCGAATATCTTGATACTTTCCTTACCTACTTTCTCTTACTTGAAGACTACAGAGAATGTCTGTATCATGACCCTTACAATATTCCATGTTTGCACAGCCTGTTAGGTCATGACTAAGCATAGTCCATGCAAATATTCCTACGCAGGCATTCCTTCAGACACGGCAGTCTATAATACCCCAATTCGAGGGTTCCTCCCAATACGACTTGATTCGCTTCTATATTCCAACCCTTCCATTCGAATATTTTATTCGATGCAGGCGCCATTTCATGGTGTGTTCGCCCCATGACCCTTTCCCCACTTCTCGAGATTCATGAATATTGCATCCGCCTGCCAGGAACTCGAGGAAATATTTATCGTTTTCTATCATCGCTTCCCTACGAAAAATGAGGGTTGTGAGGAATCGATGTTGCAATTCACTGAACACCTTACGAAGACAATTTTTATCCCGCGAGACCTTGACCCTAAAGAAGGGCGTAGGTACATATTTTTTGCTCCACGAGAGCATCTGAATAACAAAAATTGGGTATAGTCTGAGAAAAATTGTACTCTTGACCCGATGATCCTCCATACACAATAATGTCCATGGAGTAAAAGTCCATTCTTGCAGCATTAATTAATGAGCTAATTTTCAAAGAAATCTTTCAGTTGAAGGTATGGTTAAGAAGCGGAACAATGGTGTTGCATTTTCTTTTAGAACGTTTTTTTTACACAATTTTTGGGTATGCTTTGAAGTTGTTAGGAGTCCATATTCACGTTCTACTCGTCTCCACAAACTCATAGAGTACCCACACGACTACTGCATTTCTGGGTACAACAAATATACGCACGTTTTCATCATATATATATAAATATATACATACTTTTCTCAATTATTGGACAATTTTCATTTATGGGAAATGTATTGATATATCAACAATTTCGTGCTGAATCCGAATATACCATGTATTATCATGATTGTGAAGGTAATAACCACAAAAAACGGGAAACCCCCGTTTTATTATTATTATTTTTTTTTATTTTTTTTATTATTTTTTTTTTTTTTTGACTATTTTTGAAATTTGAACCACTCTGGGTTGTCCAAAATTTCTGGCAAACGAACTGATCCTTTCTTTTTCGTTAGGAACATTTTGGCGAAAATTTAAACATTTTTGCTAAATTACCTATTACTCAAGTTATCGGGCGGAATATGATTTTTGGAAAACTTTACCCAATGATCGTTTCAGAATGTTCCAAAACGGATTTCAGTGAAAAAAAAAAAAAAAAAAATCGAAAAAGTCCATTCTAAACATTTTGAGGCCATTGCAATAGCATCATTTTTCTTGAAAATTCGCTAAAAGATAACCAACTCCTCCTGGACTCTCAAATCGGAGCATCAGTGCAAGACCCGTCGCTCTCCATCGTTGTGTGGCGACTCTTCCAATTGCCTCAGCCCTAGAACCTAGAGTTTAAAAAAATACTCTTGCCCCAGCATTTTTACAAGCTAAAGTTGCAGAGTCAGAATATTAAGTGGGCTCTAGGGGTAGCTGCACATTCGATTATATTCTGAGATGTGGCTCATTCTCCGAGTTTTGGAGTTCTTTTGCCCACGTAGGATTTTTTCCTGTCTACCTGGGTCATCTACGACATCCAATAAACTATGTAAAAGAGTCGGTTTATTGCGGTGCACACAGTGATCATCTAATCGCGTCTCGGGCTGATGAAAAACATGATCCTTTCTCATCTCAGTGCAATGTCAAACCACTGTAGAGCATTATGAGTTCAGTTTTTTTTAAATTTATTATTTCTACCTCACTAATATGATAAACAGTGTGACCGATATCAACAGTTTGTTTGATCAATCACAAGTCTTCGTAATAACGTCGAGACTCCTGGAAACATCGACACAAATTATTAGCTTTTTCTAGTTGCAATGTCCAACAAGAAGATTTTAATAGTTAGGCACCCTTCAGGCATCAAGAAGACGATCGAGTGCGTTGGGTCTCTAACATTCGAAGACTTATTTCAAACAGTTTCCAAACAGTTCGGGTTGGACAGCGATAAATTCGAATTGAAAGTGGGACCACATCGCCTTAATATGGGCGTAATAGTTGAATCATCTACATTCTCTGACACTGCAGTTTTGGACATCACACCAAAAACTGAAAAAGGCGCTGGGGGGCGAAAAATGTTCGTGAAGTTATGCTTTGCTGACGAGGGGAACCAGTATGATTCTAGCAGCATGGTTATGAATTCTGCGGATTCGTTGTGGGATGTCGTTAAAAACCTGGTCCCGCGTCACATGACTTACGTCGATTCAGACATCTGTTTGCAATACTTGGAAATGTATTTCAGAGGCAAACGAAGAATGTCGCAAATTAAACTGGAGGACTTGTGTGGTAGAGAAGCCCGCCCTTTGTTCACTTGTTACCGAGGTTATTTACTCACACCGTACGATCGTCAAGTTAAACACCGCAATGCGGAATTTAAGGGACACAGAGAACAGAAGAAGACGTTGGAAAGAAGACATCACACGTTGAAATCAACTGACAGTAACATTAAGGAAGAAATGTCGCAGATAATTCCAACGGTTGAACATCTGAATCCCAACATAGTGGACTTGTGTGAGAGACAAGGGAAAATATACAAAAAATTCACCCTCGATTTGGAAGAGAATGAAGTAAACGGCTTGCAGTTGACTGATTGTAGCAAAATGGTCATAAGGGTTGTGTTTCCTAACCAGATCGTCATTGAAGGGCTGTTCAAGACGAACGAATTAATAAGAGACGTCAGAGAATTGATTGATACTTACCTTACAGATGAAGCTAAGAATTATTTCCTTTATACGATCCGTCCTAGACTGATTGCTGGCTCGGAGCGAGAGTTGGGAACAATGAAGAGCAGTCCTCCTGGATATTTGTGGTATTCCGGTAGGCAGAGAGACCCGATGTTTAGGAGAGACGTGGAAACGTCTTTGAAGGGACACGTCTTCAGTTATATATCGAGTGAAACGTGGGAAAGAAGTCAAATTCGAGGAGCGAGTTTGAGTTACATGTGGAGCACTCAAGCTCATGGAAATGACTGAGTTTAGTAAAGTTAGAGCTAACGACAACGTTTAGTTGATAATGTGAATACAACTTGAAGCAATAAAGGGATCACTTAAGATCGTGAACTCACGTAGGCACTTAATGAAATATAGGAAGTTGAAGCACGTAATAGGGACATCTATCTCAACGATTCATCTAATTTACGATATCACAACCTTTCAAAAATAATAAGTCAAATAAGCCACTCAATTCAATACAAAGTGTCCCAAACAATGAAGCTCTATATGTTATAAGGGAAAGTATCCCAATATGGCCATTAATTACTGTCATAATGAAATGAAACGTTGCTACACGATTTGATAGCAGAATGAATGTAAGGAAATTTGTTTCGGAAGTAGCTATCACTAATGGAACGACACTAGCAGCAAGCTAGTAACACGAGATTCCCTCACTTTAATTCAGTGAAATATTCTTGGAGGTAATTTGTGGGCCTTCTCTTTCTTTCTGATCTGACTTCAGGCGTAGCTACTCAAGGTGCTGGCTGGAGATCAGAGGTTCTGAAGGTTGATGGAGAAGTAGAGGCTGGCGATGTTGAACGGTTGCTGATTGCTGAATTCGAAATGAGGGAACTTGAGAATCTCGGTGTGGATACGTTGATAGACTAGGAGCTTACGCATAGGACCTAGCGTGGCTTATTCCAGCTTTTTTGAGTCCGAATATTGAATATCGAAATATTGAATCGTCCCTTCGGAGTCAGATGATTTTGAGATACGGTAGTTTCTCTCTCATCTAAGCGACGAATCAGCGCATATTCAGAGTTTTCCACACTAGGCCCTATCCGCAAGCTCTTAGTCAATCGACGTCTCCAGACTGAGCTTCTCCAGTTCCTTCATTTCAGATTGAGCTACCAGCAACTCTTCGACACCGTCAGCCGCTACTTCACCATTAACCTTCGGAAGCGTTGATATTTCGCTAGCATTTTGGCCAGCAATGCCTAAAGTCTAAAGATCAGAGAGAAAGACTTTCTCTCACTTAGTGAAGGCCTTCTCACTTCACTTAGTAAAGGCCTCTAAACTACCTCCAAGACTCACGGATTAAGTGGGGAAGAATATCGTAGTAGTATTACTAGCTCGTTGCCATTGTCGTGTTGTCCTTAGTGATAGTTATAACTACGAATAATTATAACTACGTTATGTACTTAGTATTATGTACTTAGTACTAGTTTCCCCCAACAACGTCCCAAACAATTTTCCTTACATACATTCTGGTATCATGTAGCAAAGTTTTCTTCGATTAAAGTCCTACTTGTAAGAGGTTTATTTTATGCTAATTTATTTAATCATATAAAACGTTGCATAATTAATGTAAAGAACAATGTTTGGGACGTAATTATCACTAAGGGAAACGCGACACTAGCAACATGCTAGTAATAATGACACGACTGACTATCATGGAGTGCATTCTAGGGGGAACAGTTTTCAATTATACTATAATAGTATTTCTTGGCCGTGTTTTTTTCCACTTTGTTGTTGACAACATGCGCTCCGCAGAGATTTTCAGGAATGTTTTGTTTTGGATTTATCAGTATCCTTTTACAGTTTTGTTTTTACGCATTTTAAAAGAACCTTGGTACCCTTCAGTTTCCTAATGTGGCACACAGGCTTTCAGAGCTACCTATCATGACACAAGCTGTTCCACACTAGTGTCCGTACTTACAATGGCTTGTCATGATTGTTCCATGAACATCATGTTATCAGCTTTTAGTCAATAAGTCTATAGACTGAATCGAGAAAGTTAGAGAACACTTTGTTTACAGTGATCAATTTTATTGTCTGTTGTACTATATTGTTTCAATACTTTTTCATTATGAGTGCTAATCGGTTATTTTTGGTGAGTTTAAATTCATTGGAGGAGTGAGAACCGTCGTTTCTTTAAATTGTCAACGTGAAAAAAATTTTGTTGGCCCCCCAAAAGGTATATTATTTATTTACGTATCACGAGGGCAATGATTGTTCCATGACCATCATGTTCTTCCATTATTGCTTTTGAAGTACCCATGTTAGCATGGACATTGGACAGGTAATCTGATGAATCATCTGGTGGACATATCAGTTACGACCTGTTCGAAGTGAACCAAGTTGACGTTGATTGCAAGGAGCTGCGAATAATGGCCTAATAGCTGTTGAACGGATGTATAATCGCTGTAGACAACACGATTCCGACAATAACCCATCTTCTCGCCCTCCTGCTGTTCAAACAACCGAGGCAAACATCTCACCGCGACACAATATTGACACGGAAAACTGAATGGATTTTTCACATGGATATATATATACCTATCTTCCGCATTAATATTGTAGAGTGTGTTTCTGCCTGCCTGTGTGATTAATGTTCAATCTGGCTAAAACGGCAACACCGATTTCGATGAGACTTTTTGGTGAAACGACGCAAAGATCCTCGTGCGGTTGTAAGACCCACGCGTTCGATGCGATTAGATTAGATTCACAAAATACACGATTTTACAAGTTTTCTTTTTCTATAAAGGCTCATTTATGGAAATTCAGGGAACATATTAAATTTACCTCTGGATTATAATGAGATAATCTTTGTGTCTCTGTGGACCAAATCAGTGGCGTCACCTTGGCGCCAGGACACCAGAAACCACGTATTGTGAGAGTTTTTGGGTGTTTCATCTTGAATACAGATGTGATTTCATATGGACAACTGACCAAAACCAACAGATGAAAGTCCAATGTTGACCTATTACCGTTTGATTTTCAGAAAAACTTCAGATATCGTTTTAGAATGTTCCAAAACTGATTTCAGTGGAAAACATTTCAAAAAAGTCCATGATAAACATTTTGAGGTTATTGCAATAGCTTCATTGTTTGAGAATTTGCTAAAAGGCGTGGTTTCTATGTTGTGCCTAGCAAACTCTTTTTCTTAGTTTTTTCAGCAATACAGTTCTTTTTGCCACTCCATCCAACCATCTCACCTTCGGTTCCTCAGAAACCTCAGCAAACAAGTTTTTGGTTACCTCTGATCCTGGCATTCGTGCTACGTGGCCAGCCCATCTTGCGCCGATCTTTGGTATTAGATTATGCGCGAAACGCGAGAAATCTTGTAAACCCCGCGTAAAAATACTTTCTCCGTCTCCTCTGATTGCAAAAAAGATACCCTGCGGAGAACCTTTTATCAAACAGTATGCAGTTAAGCTCTAGTCACGTTTCTGAGGCTAGGTAACAACCGTTTCATTATATAAAAAAAAATAAACTCCCTTCAAAGATGGAGGGGGTACGCCATAAACAAAAATAAATAAACAAAAAAATCAAATATTAATGGGGAGGACGCCCAGGACTCACCCGACGCCGGCCCTAGGGATTAGGGATGATGAAGGAGGTGGGGATTGGAGAGAGGGATGAAGGGAAGTTCCTCTATAGAAAGACCACCAGTTCAAATATGAGCCGAGCAGTACGCGTCTGGTGACACCACAAAGTAAGCCTACTGAGATGCCCAACTCGCTCAACTCCATGACACTTTTCCCGCACCACACTCCGCGCCATGATAAAGTTGCAGTCATAACCCTGATGGCTGCAACTTAAACCTTATGCAGGTTGAATTTAGTTGCTCGAAACAAATGGCTGAATTTGAGAGACCCTGACTATATCAAAATGAGCAACATTAGTGGCCATAAGCCGATATGTAATTTCAACAGGGTGACTGTTGAGCCGAGAATAATTCCCTCTGTGAGACCTGCAGCGTTGTATTAATTTAGTTGTTGACACATTGATTCTATTTTACATAAATCCTGCTCGGTCCTGGATTCAATGTCAATATCGTCGACAAGGGCTAGTATTTGCTCACTCCAATGGAAGACTGGCCCCTCCATTTTGTAGTTTCGTTCCACAAACCACATTTCCAAACTCGGGAAAACCAAACCTTTCTGTCTAAATCCAGCCTATTCACAAATTAGTGAGTTTAATTTGAACACACCTAAATTCCAGGAGGGATCTATACATAGCAGGGTCCGGTATTGCAAGTAAGAGAAATGAAGCCGTCCTTTTTATGCTATTTTTTCAAACTCATTATACAGTAATTCAGCAATCTTGGTTTGATCAAGCACAATATCCAATCGTTGGAAATGTATTAAATCCAATTCTTTTTATATTATTTTCAAAAAACCTTTGGATTTGACCAAGAAAAATCTTCAATTTAAAATGTCGAATGAGACCACCCAGAGCTCTGTAGGAAGAGAAGTTAAGAGTTGGTGTAACGATAAATCAGAAACACGGGTGTGAATCGCAAAAGAGGCCTAACCCCCGTTGAAATTTTAGCTAACCAAAATGTGATTGCTGTTCGGTTCTTCGAGTTGTGCTCAGTTTTGCGTCCTTAGAAACTGTAATCAAATTTCCTAATGAAGTCGCCCTCGACTCCCTATTTCTTCGGGTTGAGTGTGGAGCGTTTATTTCGTTCAAATAAACTTGATTTTGAATCGAAAATATGGTTGGTAGGTAGTGGCTATGTCGAGTGATCTAAACAGATTTAATAACCTGGTCGAAACATCAGTGTGCGAACGAACAGGTGCGAAAAAATCGATTTTGAGAAATTAGTACTAAAAAAAACTGCAGGTCTTGCTACACATTTTGGTATACGACTTTATTGATTTTATTGCACATAAGCTGATGGAAATCATTGTCAAAGTATGAATCTAGTATGTTCCGCTCTATTGATGAGATACATTACAAGCAACAAATTTTGTTGATAAGATACTGAAAAAACTGAAATCGACAATGTAAAAACTGACAGACCATAAACTATGTGTAAACTGATTCTTAACGTAAAAAAGAAGTGATTCTGAGGTAGTTTTTGCGTTGAGTGGCCCACGATAGCGGTTCTTGTTATGGGCAAACAATAAACTAAAAAAATGGTAACTTTCGAGAGAAATTTAAAACTTTTGAATTTGTTATTGAATATTTAATGCTTTGACTTTGATTTTCATGGAGAACATCGCCGAAAATTACATCAAAATCGGACAGTAGCTTTGTATTGCTTTTGCCGATTACAAGGACTTTCAGACAGACAGACCGACTGTCAGATAGAGAGAACGGTACCAAAAGTGTTTAGGAAGGTCTAAAATGTAAAACACGAGTGGAAATTTAATCTTGGAGGACTTTTTATTGCAATCCTAGAAAAGTGAAAACAATAATACTTGGTCGACCCTCAAGCGGAATGTGCCTAAAGAAGCACGTTTTTTTCGCATAGAACTCAATTTTTTCAAGAAACTTCCCTCTTAAACCTGGAAACTGGCATACCGTTGGAAAGGTGAGAGCTTGGGGTAGTTTTTCCCTTTGAGTGCTATTTTTTTACGGGGGATTCGTTAGCCTGAAAAAGGGCGATTTTCCGGAAAAAGTTATAAAAGTTGACTTTGATTTATTTTTTTACTTTTCAAATGGCTTTAAGAAATTGGGTTTCCCTCTAAACGAATAGGAAATTCAACGCTCTGTCCAACGGTGTTCTCAGATTTGGATTAGCATGAGAAATAAGTGAGTTATGACCATTTCAGTGCCTCAAGGTCGAAAATACGAATAAAAAGTTTAAAGCGGAAAAAAATGAATTTCGAAAAGGTTAAGAAAAAATTGCTTGGAGACATTTTTTGTTGCAAAGTAGTTGTAAAATCGATCCTTGAAGTTTGGTCCATCCAAATGGTAGACAATGGCAGAAATAGTAGTACTTCTACTTGTTATATTATATTCGATCATTTTTACTCACCTCTTGAAGTTACTTTTTTAACTGATTTGAAATCTCAATATTTACCAACTCTAAATCTCCTGAGAAAAGAAGAAACCACCATCCAACGAGCGATACCAACTTCAAATGCAAAATGGGAAAAGGTGACTTAGCAATCTCATTTTTCTTCCCTGCCCTTTGCCGCTTACCAGCTTTTTCCAAGTTTGTTAATGAGATCCGTTGTGAGGGCAGAAGTGGACCATCAAGTCTCGGCAACTTATTCCGCTGTCAAGCCAGACGTCTCCTTTGAAGTTGACTTTATATTTTTCGAGCAACAATGTTACGAGCGATAACGAGGCAAAGTTGATTCCCTTTGTCAACTTTAATGTTGAAAGAGGAATAAAACCTAGTATTACGTGTTTTTCAACAGAAACGCGTGGAAGTCGTACCATCGATCAAATCGTAATATTTTAACGAATCTCATTAGATTCCGTCGCCTTAATGACGTGGGTACTTTTCTGTAAAATCCTATTGACGACGATTGAAGGCTCTAGAGGTTCTGATGTGAAACTGGACGACGGTCGATTTTATTCTGGTTTATTGTCTCTTGGCCATTCAAGTGATTTCAAACCTTAGTAGGGTAAAAACAGGCATTCTGGCGCAGTTCTCTAGACCCCAACTACCCTCAACTTCCCCCCCCCCTCGCCCACCGGCTCGACCTCTCCACCCTCCCCGCCGCACCGCCCCCTCCCACCACCCTACTCCTCCCGCCGCCATACTCCTCCCGACCCGTACTCCTCCCGCCCCCGTACTCCTCCCGACCCGTACTCCTCCCGCCCCGTACTCCTCCTGACCCGTACTCCTCCCGCCCCTTACTCCTCCTGCCCCCGTACTCCTCCCGCCTCTTATGCATTCCCCTGACCCTTAACACCCCCTTTCTCCTTCCGCCCCCTTAGGACTCTTTCCTACCGCTCCTCCCCCTCCACACATCCATCTCGCAGGCGCCAGGCGCCTCTGCATGTTTTTTGCATGCAGGGCGCGCTCCTGCCGGCGCCTACGGCATGTTCTTGCATGCATGGCGTCCCTAAAATTCATAGGGGACCATCTTCCTAATTCGTAGGGGACCATCCTTCCAATTCTTAGGGGACCATCATTAAATGTGTGTATTTCTTTTTTTTTTCTGTTTGTACATGCACTCCACTGTTACTGTATCAGCCAAGAGGGGTGGGCAGTGTAGTATCAGCCAATTGTGTGTGTGTGTGTGTGTGTCTTTTTACCTGTTTGTACATGCATTCCATTGTTACTGTATCAGCCAAGAGGGGTGGGCAGTATAGTATCAGCCAAGTGTGTGTGTGTGTGGCACATAGCATCATCTTATGAGTGTGTATAATAATATGACCACTACAACACCGATTCATTCGTAAAAATGTTGACCCTCTTAGTCGTTGGATTTACACCCAACTTAAGCTCTATCACCACGTCAAGGTGGGGTCAATAATCGATAGAGATTGGGTTTTCCCAATTTTATTCAGTATTTACACAATTAATTTCTCTTCTTATTATAAACACTTTTTTGAAATTTTTTTTTTAAATTTTACAATATTAATCTAATTACCTATTCTAAACAGAATTTTTTTTTTTTATTTTTTTTTCATTTTACGAATTATACATAATAAAATTATTATAATGGTCACCATACAACTTTGGTGACAACTACCCAGTCTTCTCGCCGACCCTGAAATCCGAAGGGATTTTCACCACAATCTCAGAGAGGGTTACTCGACATTCTCAGGGTATTATGAAGGTGTTAAATCCTTGTCTGTATCGTCCTGACAGCAGACTACACTCCTTGTCAATTACCAAAAACCCGTAATGGTTAACTTCCCAACATGTTGAACACATATCGTTGAACTTTTCAAATGTCATGTCTGCATTTACATGGTCCTCGTATATCTTTCTCATGTTCAAAGTGTCTTGTCTGAACACAATGATCAAGTTGGCACAGTCGCGAATCAAATGTTTGGGTATACGACAATAACTTTGGGATAGATAGAAACTATCAACGTGATTATGTCTTCCAGTACTGAAGAACATTCTCATCCTATCTTGTTTGTCACAGGCAACGTCATCGAAAATCATTATTGAGTTAGGCTTTGTCTCGGAAGGTAACGGAACGTCATCACTATTTCCGTACGTATAAAAGCCTATTTCTGGTAGTGCGCTCAAAATATTTGTCAGTTGAATGTAATTTGGTTGATTGAGAGTTTTGGAGAATAGGTAAATGTTTTCAAATTTTAATCCTCGTTCAGAATATAATAGGTTCATCATCAAGTTGGTTTTTCCACCATTTGAAGTAGCACACATTATACACCTTATGCCATTAGCCAAGAGCGGGCTATGCCTCGTTCTATTCTCTCTGACCTCGTCACCTAGAGTCATCACACTGTAGATTGGGAAAGATAGGTCTTGCTTCTCCAATCGAAGTTTATGATGAAATTGATCCTTCTTCTTCTTCTCGTTATCGCTGAGCATTGAACTTGATGCATCGTCGTTGAAACGTTGATCCACTACCTCCTCCTCATTTCTCTTCCACATCCTCCATCTCTCACGCATGTCTTTTTGTTTTTCTGGAGTCATATCGCTGATAATTCTTCTACGGCGACGTGTCTCCATGTGCACTCCTTGAAAATTGGATATCGACTGAGGTCGCGGGCTTGTCAGCCACACCTTATATAGACCACACCTTGATGACAACTTGTGACAAAATGGCGTCGAAAACGATTTTTTTAAAAATATTGGCAGGACAACGACAGAAAAGAAACGAAATTGAAAAATTGCGGGAAAATAAATAATGAAAGTTGCAGTGCAGGAAATTGGCAGGAAGTGGCAGGAAAATGGAAGGAAGTGGCAGGAAGTGGCAGGAAAATGGCAGGAATATGGCAGGAAGTGGCAGGAAAATGGCAAGAAAATGACAGGAAGTGGCAGGAAAATGGCAGGAAGTGGCAGGAAAATGGCAGGAAGTGGCAGGAAAATGGCAGGAAGTGGCAGGAAGTGGCAGGAAAGTGGCAGGAAAGTGGAAGGAAGTGGCAGGAAAATGGCAGAAAGTGGCAGGAAGTGGCAGGAAAATGGCAGAAAGTGGCAGGAAGTGGCAAGAAAATGGCAGGAAGTGGCAGGAATATGTCAGGAAGTGGCAGGAAAGTGGCAGGAAGTGGCAGGAATATGGCAGGAAGTGGCAGGAAAGTGGCAGGAATATGGCAGGAAAATGGCAAGAATATGGCAGGAAGTGGCAGGAAAGTGGCAGGAAAATGGCAGGAAGTGGTAGGAAGTGGCAGGAAAATGGCAGGAAGTGGCAGGAAAGTGGCAGGAAGTGGCAGGAAGTGGCAGGAATATGGCAGGAAGTGGCAGGAAGTGGCAGGAAAGTGGCAGGAATATGGCAGGAAGTGACAGGAAAGTGGCAGGAATATGGCAGGAAGTGGCAGGAAAGTGGCAGGAATATGGCAGGAAGTGGCAGGAAAATGGAAGAAAGTGGCAGGAAAATGGCAGGGAGTGGCAGGAAAATAGCAGGAAGTGGCAGGAAAATGACAGGAAGTGGCAGGAAGTGGCAGGAAAGTGGCAGGAAGTGGCAGGAAGTGGCAGGAAAATGGCAGGAAATGGCAGGAAGTGGCAGGAAAATGGCAGGAAGTGGCAGGAAAATGGCAGGAAGTGGCAGGAAGTGGCAGGAAAATGGCAGGAAGTGGCAGGAAAGTGGCAGAAAGTGGCAGGAAGTGTTAGGAAATGGCAGGAAAGTGGCAGGAAGTGGCAGGAAAATGGCAGGAAGTGGCAGGAAAATGGCAGGAAGTGGCAGGAATATGGCAGGAAGTGGCAGGAAAATGGCAGGAAGTGGCAGGAAGTGGCAGGAAAGTGGCAGGAAGTGGCAGGAATATGGCAGGAAAGTGGCAGGAATATGGCAGGAAGTGGCAGGAAGTGGAAGGAATATGGCAGGAAGTGGCAGGAAAAATGGCAGGAAGTGGCAGGAAAATGGCAGGAAGTGGCAGGAAGTGGCAGGAAGTGGCAGGAAAATGGCAGGAAGTGGCAGGAAAATGGCAGGAAGTGGCAGGAAAATGGCAGGAAAATGGCAGGAAAATGGCAGGAAGTGGTAGGAATATGGCAGGAAGTGGCAGGAAAGTGGCAGGAAGTGGCAGGAATATGGCAGGAAAGTGGCAGGAATATGGCAGGAAGTGGAAGGAATATGGCAGGAAGTGGCAGAAAATTGGGAACTTCCTGCCATATTCCTGCCATATTCCTGCCACTTCCTGCCGTATTCCTGCCATATTCCTGCCACTTCCTGCCATTTTCCTGCCACTTCCTGCCATATTCCTTCCACTTCCTGCCACTTCCTGCCATATTCCTGCCACTTTCCTGCCATATTCCTGCCACTTCCTGCCACTTTCCTGCCACTTCCTGCCATATTCCTACCACTTCCTGCCACTTCCTGCCATTTTCCTGCCATTTTCCTGCCATTTTCCTGCCACTTCCTGTCATTTTCCTGCCACTTCCTGCCATTTTCCTGCCACTTCCTGCCACTTCCTGCCACTTCCTGCCATTTTCCTGCCACTTCCTGCCACTTCCTGCCATATTCCTGCCACTTTCCTGCCATATTCCTGCCACTTCCTGCCACTTTCCTGCCACTTCCTGCCACTTCCTGCCATTTTCCTGCCACTTCCTGCCATATTCCTGCCACTTCCTGCCATTTTCCTGCCACTTCCTGCCATTTTCCTGCCACTTTCCTGCCACTTTCCTGCCATTTCCTGACACTTCCTGCCACTTCCTGCCACTTTCCTGCCACTTCCTGCCATTTTCCTGCCACTTCCTGCCATTTTCCTGCCACTTCCTGCTATTTTCCTGCCACTCCCTGCCATTTTCCTGCCACTTTCTTCCATTTTCCTGCCACTTCCTGCTATATTCCTGCCACTTTCCTGCCACTTCCTGCCATATTCCTGCCACTTTCCTGTCACTTCCTGCCATATTCCTGCCACTTTCCTGCCACTTCCTGCCACTTCCTGCCATATTCCTGCCACTTCCTGCCACTTCCTGCCACTTTCCTGCCACTTCCTGCCATTTTCCTGCCACTTCCTACCACTTCCTGCCACTTCCTGCCATTTTCCTGCCACTTTCCTGCCACTTCCTGCCATATTCTTGCCACTTTCCTGCCACTTCCTGCCATATTCCTGCCACTTCCTGCCACTTTCCTGCCACTTCCTGCCATATTCCTGCCACTTCCTGCCATTTTCTTGCCACTTCCTGCCACTTTCTGCCATTTTCCTGCCACTTCCTGCCACTTTCTGCCATTTTCCTGCCACTTCCTTCCACTTTCCTGCCACTTTCCTATCCACTTCCTGCCACTTCCTGCCATTTTCCTGCCACTTCCTGCCATTTTCCTGCCACTTCCTGCCATTTTCCTGCCACTTCCTGTCATTTTCTTGCCATTTTCCTGCCACTTCCTGCCATATTCCTGCCATTTTCCTGCCACTTCCTGCCACTTCCTTCCATTTTCCTGCCACTTCCTGCCAATTTCCTGCACTGCAACTTTCATTATTTATTTTCCCGCAATTTTTCAATTTCGTTTCTTTTCTGTCGTTGTCCTGCCAATATTTTTAAAAAAATCGTTTTCGACGCCATTTTGTCACAAGTTGTCATCAAGGTGTGGTCTATATAAGGTGTGGCTGACAAGCCCGCGACCTCAGTCGATATCCAATTTTCAAGGAGTGCACATGGAGACACGTCGCCGTAGAAGAATTATCAGCGATATGACTCCAGAAAAACAAAAAGACATGCGTGAGAGATGGAGGATGTGGAAGAGAAATGAGGAGGAGGTAGTGGATCAACGTTTCAACGACGATGCATCAAGTTCAATGCTCAGCGATAACGAGAAGAAGAAGAAGGATCAATTTCATCATAAACTTCGATTGGAGAAGCAAGACCTATCTTTCCCAATCTACAGTGTGATGACTCTAGGTGACGAGGTCAGAGAGAATAGAACGAGGCATAGCCCGCTCTTGGCTAATGGCATAAGGTGTATAATGTGTGCTACTTCAAATGGTGGAAAAACCAACTTGATGATGAACCTATTATATTCTGAACGAGGATTAAAATTTGAAAACATTTACCTATTCTCCAAAACTCTCAATCAACCAAATTACATTCAACTGACAAATATTTTGAGCGCACTACCAGAAATAGGCTTTTATACGTACGGAAATAGTGATGACGTTCCGTTACCTTCCGAGACAAAGCCTAACTCAATAATGATTTTCGATGACGTTGCCTGTGACACACAAGATAGGATGAGAATGTTCTTCAGTACTGGAAGACATAATCATGTTGATAGTTTCTATCTATCCCAAAGTTATTGTCGTATACCCAAACATTTGATTCGCGACTGTGCCAACTTGATCATTGTGTTCAGACAAGACACTTTGAACATGAGAAAGATATACGAGGACCATGTAAATGCAGACATGACATTTGAAAAGTTCAACGATATGTGTTCAACATGTTGGGAAGTTAACCATTACGGGTTTTTGGTAATTGACAAGGAGTGTAGTCTGCTGTCAGGACGATACAGACAAGGATTTAACACCTTCATAATACCCTGAGAATGTCGAGTAACCCTCTCTGAGATTGTGGTGAAAATCCCTTCGGATTTCAGGGTCGGCGAGAAGACTGGGTAGTTGTCACCAAAGTTGTATGGTGACCATTATAATAATTTTATTATGTATAATTCGTAAAATGAAAAAAAAAATAAAAAAAAAAATTCTGTTTAGAATAGGTAATTAGATTAATATTGTAAAATTTAAAAAAAAATTTCAAAAAAGTGTTTATAATAAGAAGAGAAATTAATTGTGTAAATACTGAATAAAATTGGGAAAACCCAATCTCTATCGATTATTGACCCCACCTTGACGTGGTGATAGAGCTTAAGTTGGGTGTAAATCCAACGACTAAGAGGGTCAACATTTTTACGAATGAATCGGTGTTGTAGTGGTCATATTATTATACACACTCATAAGATGATGCTATGTGCCACACACACACACACTTGGCTGATACTATACTGCCCACCCCTCTTGGCTGATACAGTAACAATGGAATGCATGTACAAACAGGTAAAAAGACACACACACACACACACACAATTGGCTGATACTACACTGCCCACCCCTCTTGGCTGATACAGTAACAGTGGAGTGCATGTACAAACAGAAAAAAAAAAGAAATACACACATTTAATGATGGTCCCCTAAGAATTGGAAGGATGGTCCCCTACGAATTAGGAAGATGGTCCCCTATGAATTTTAGGGACGCCATGCATGCAAGAACATGCCGTAGGCGCCGGCAGGAGCGCGCCCTGCATGCAAAAACATGCAGAGGCGCCTGGCGCCTGCGAGATGGATGGGTGGAGGGGGAGGGGTGGTAGGAAAGACTCCGAAGGGGGCGGAAGGAGAAAGGGGGTGTTAAGGGTCAGGGGAATGCATAAGAGGCGGGAGGAGTACGGGGGCAGGAGGAGTAAGGGGCGGGAGGAGTACGGGTCAGGAGGAGTACGGGGGCGGGAGGAGTACGGGTCGGGAGGAGTACGGGGGCGGGAGGAGTACGGGTCGGGAGGAGTATGGCGGCGGGAGGAGTAGGGTGGTGGGAGGGGGCGGTGCGGCGGGGAGGGTGGAGAGGTCGAGCCGGTGGGCGAGGGGGGGGGGGAAGTTGAGGGTAGTTGGGGTCTAGAGAACTGCGCCAGAATGCCTGTTTTTACCCTACTAACCTTATTAAAATTATAGTCAAAACATGTTGTTTAGCAATGCATGCCTTCTAGGGTATGTCTCATTGGATGCAGAGTAGTTCTTTCAATATCAACCTAATAATGATAAAACATTTTTATTTGCATGCAATTTAGTTAGTATGATGAGGAAGTAATATATCATTACTCTCAATGCCCCTATTTTGCCTCTTCTGTGTACATTCAGAACAATAACGATGGGTTTGGTTTATTATTTCCAATATTGATCCTTTAGAATCGACCAAGAAAAAAAATATTAACCCCCCCTCAAAATTTGTTTGTTTACGATTCAAGGTTTGTAGAATTCAAAAATAGAATAAAAAATCTTCCGTCTTCCGCCGTAAACGGCACTTTTCTTAGTTCCATGGACCGATTATGATGAAATTTGGAATATGGTCTATTTGGGGTCTAGTTGTGCCCCGAAGATGTTGGTTGATGTAGGTCACTTCTAAGGGTTGAAATTTTGAAAACGCCCGAACTCCAAAAATTTTGATATTGAGGTATTGCTTTTCCATTAATTTAGGATAGTATTGAATTTTTAGAATTTTTTGAGACCATGCGGAGCCTTGTAGGACAAACCGTTCGCTCCCGACGCGAAGTTAAGGGTTGGACTAATGATAAATCAGAAACAAGAGCGTGAATCGCAAAAGAGGCCGACTCTTCGTTAAAATGTTAGCTGACCGAAATGAGATCGATGTTTTTCTTCAAGTTGGTTGGTGGTAACAATGGCAAAGCCGTGTTCTTTGCAGACGAGTGATCTATATAGAAAAATAATAAACCTTTGTGTAATAATTTGCAGCGTTTTTGACAGAGTTCAACACGTCCATAGGGTAAATCCCGCACTATTAGAACAACAAAGGATCATCTTAATGATGGTTTAAAAAATTCGGAAAATAAGCGATTTTCACGGTTTTTGTTCAATTTTAACGGCTTTGCGCAAATGGAAGACTTGATAGAAACATTCAATCATAATTTTACTCTTCATTTGGGACCATGTCGCAACTTTTCCGCACTATTAGAAAACGGAACAAACAAAAAATGGTTTTTCGGCTCACCCTAGAGCACAACTCGTAGATAAACTTTTGCCCCGAACAAAAAAAGAACCACGCAAGTTGGTTGGAAAATAGAGTGCTCAAGGTTTGTCACACACACAGACATCTATGGCTTTTATCCGCTTTTTGGTTTATTATTTTCAATAATGAACCTTTGGAATCGACCAAGAAAAATTTTTTTTTAACACCCCCTCAAAATTTGATGGTTTACGTTTCAAGGTACGTAGAATCCAAAAATCGAATAAAAATTTGGCCGTCCGTCCGCCGTACGCCGTCCGCCGTCCGCCGTCCGCCGTACGCGGCACTTTTGCCACTTAGCATTGACCGATTTTGATGAAATTTGGTATGCAAGCTCCATTTGGGGTCTAGTTGTGCCCCGAAGATTTTGGTTGATGTAGGTCACTTCTAAGGGTTCAAATTTGAATTTTGAAATTTTGAAAACGCCCTAACTCAAAAAATTTCGATATGAAGGTATTATTTTTTCTTCAATTTAAGATTCTATAGAATTTTTAGAATTTTTTGAGACCACGCGGAGCTCTGTAGGACGAACCGTTCGCTCGCTACGAGAATTTAAAGTTTGGACGTACGATAAATCAGAAACACGAGTGTGAATCGCAAAAGAGGCCTAATCTCCATTCAAATTATAGCTGACCGAAATACGATCGATGTTTTTCTTTATGTTGGATAGTTGGTAGCTTTGCAGACGAGTGATCTATAGAAAAATAATAAACCATTGTGTAATAATTTGCAGCGTTTTTCATTTATGTGCCATAGTAAAGACATAAAATGTCAAACACCTAAATAAATAAATAAAAAAAATAGGTTAAAAAAACAAAAAATAAATAAATAGTGATAATGGCAAAGCTGTGATCTTTGCAGAAGATTGATCTATACAGGAAAATAATAAACCTTTGTGAAATAATTTGCAGCGTTTTTGCATTCAGAATGGTCTAAAACGGATTTTTCTGTAGGTATATTTTTTGTTCTCCGTTGAGTGTTGTCTTCCTTCGCCCCAGTTTAATCGAATAAAGACTCCCAACTGAGGGACGTCCAAATAAGGCTACTCTAAGAGCCTCTCTATGTCGTAATAACTTGATCGACAGAAAGATCTATAGAGTGTGTCAATCCAGAATTAGCAATGGAGCGCTACAATGAATAATTCATTCATAGAGAATTCTAATTATTAGAATTCTCTAGGAGGTTCTTAGCTAATTCGCCCAACATCATGCTGCTCGACCGGACTTTTTTAATATGTTTTGTGGACTTAGAAAATTATTCAAATAGAGTTGACCTTGTTTTTAAAAAAACTTACTTTACTTTACTTGTTTTTTTGTTGTTGTTCTTATTATTGACTACTTTGAATTTGTTTCAAATATTATTATTGTTGTTTTGAAATACTTTACTATAATCTTAATTGTTATGACTTATTGTTACGAGTGTTATCATGCTGTGTCGCAAGGCAACCCGATCTAAAGGTAGCTCGCCAATTTTAGTAAAGTGGTTGTTCTCTCTTACCAGAGTTCTTGAAATTTATTTATGGCTGTTTTTGTCAAATGTCAATGTTTGTCTTGATTTTTCAGAACCTGTTGTTCTACTATGACAGCGAACACAGTCATCGACCTTCTGGGGTAATCATGCTGGAGGGGTGCTACTGTGAAAGGCTGATCTCACCGTCCACCAAGAACAAAGATTCATCCGATAAACAGGTAAATTATTCCTGTCTCGTATGCTTTGGACAGTATTGTAAACCATGGGGTCATGTACATGAACACTTTGTGGAAAGTCTAGACTGGCTCTGGAAGCAGTTTTAGTTTCAGTACAAATTAAATTTACAATAATACGTATGAGTAAGATTTCTACGGAGATTTCTTGAATGATCATCCAGCACCACAATGGTCGAATATACCTATGATATTTCTAATCATCACGATTTTGAAAATACAAACAACTCCCCAACAACTCACGAAACCTCCTTCAGCACCCTTGGAAACTCCTGCTTATCAACATCTGCATAACTAATAGATTTTGTGTCACCTGGACGCAGATACCATTCACGTCCTACCAACTGATATGATCTAATTATCGGATGATACTCCTTTGAACATGACTGCTCGCGTGCTCGTCGTTTGCTCCGACATTGTTGAACAAGTTTTATCTATCTTTCTTCGTGAAGAACGGAAGCGTGCACGAAGATAACGACAGGTTCACGTCTTACGACTTTTATTTTTATTCATTCATTTATTTCATTTTTCATATTTCTTATTATGTTGTTTTCAAACAACTAAGTAACTACATATACCAAGTTTTGTGGCGACTTCTCCTATCTACAACAAAGTTCCCATCTCTTTAATGTCAAACCTGTATGTTTGGTTTATTATTTTTACTAATAAGCCCTTAGAAAAGCCAATTTCAATTAGAATCGAACAGGAAGAAAAATTGCAATCCCTCTCAAAATTTTACGGTTTGAGTTTCAAGGTAAGTAGAATCCAGAAACGGTATTTAAAAAAATCCGTCCATAAACCGATTTGTTATTAAATTTCCTATATCGGCTCCATTTAGGGTTTAAAGTATTCATATGGTTTAAAGTAGGACTCAAGATCATTAAAAAATTTGGTTTAACTTTAGAGAGATAGGAAATTTATCGCTCTTTTCCACGTTGTAACTATATTTTGATTTCTTCAAAAATTGAAAGGAGGACATTTCGGTGTCGCAAGGTCGAAAATGAGTTAGGAAAAATTATTAGAGGGGACCAAAGAAACCTTTCCTAAAAACGACCAAATAGATTTTTGGACAGTAACAAGATCACATTAGATCGATGCGCCTCAAAATTCTGAACACAACGGTGTGAAAACCTCAAAATCTAATTTTGCCATTCACGAAGTACCTACACTATAGGCCGACAAAACATAGAACTCGGATTCTTCATGACACGTTCATCCTCTCCAACTTCTATACTTTTTTTAATCAATATTTATGTTACTATTCATCTATTCATGTGTCCATTTTATTCCATATAATTTTATTTACCTCAATCATATCATCACTCCATGTCATTTTTAACTAAGGTTTGTTTTTATAGCCTGAGGAGTCCGAGCCGATAGAGGTACGAGAAAACGTAAGATTGTACTATTTAACCTCGGGCATGTTCTTGTACATCAACTAGACAACACAAGCCCTTCAAATCACGTTCACTGTGATAATAATTATTCACTCCCCAGCAAGCATTTTTTCAACCCAGTTGGCTCTCTCGAAGTACTTAACGTTGTTTGATTGGGAGATGGAGCGGGTAGCCATCGACAGGTAAATCGTGTCTCGAACATCGATCTAGAACTGTCAACAGAATCTCACAATTTATCAGTGTTTTCATCATGTCGAAATACGTTTAAAAACTACAAACATCACAATTATTTACAACTTGAAATGAATAACTATTAGAAGTGATTAATTTTGACGAGGAAACTAAATTCGGTTACGAAACCCTACAATTTTGATTCGAGAGAAAACAAACTGAACGAATTAGAATTGAAACAAAGCGATGCACAAATTTGTGTCGTAAGCTTTATTTACTAATTTAAACTTTATTGTCGTGTTAAATTCGGTTGAAAATTTTCTTTTTTTTTTGTTTCATTAAATAAAAATGTTTAAATATTTTTAAGGACATATCAGACAATAATATTCATCCTGGGAGCTATCCAAACATGTCGTTACGTGACAAGAAAAAAAATGTTTCTTTTCGGAATCCATGTATTTTTTGTGAGGATCTCAAATATCGTAGTTTTGTGCGTGCACGTGCGCATGCGCAATGCGCACCGACTCTCTTATTTAGAAATCCCATTTTGGTTTATTATTTCCAATAATAAGCCTTTGGAATCGAGCAAGAAAAAAAAAATTTAACCCCCCCTCAAAATTTGATGTTTTACGTTTCAAGGTAAGTACGTAGAATACGAAAATCGAATGAAAAAATTTCCGTCCGTCCGCCGTACGCCGTACGCGGCACTTTTCTTAGCAACACTGGACCGATTTGGTTCAAATTTGGTATATGGGCTCCATTTGGGTTCTAGTTGTGCCGCGAAGCTCTAAGGGGTGAAAATTAAGGGTTGAAATTTTCAAGTGCCCTAGCTCGAAAACTCTCGAAATAAAGGTATCGTTTTTTCACCAATTTTAAATAGTATTGAATTTTTTAAAATTTTTGAGACCACCCGGAGCTCTGTAGGACAAACCGTTCGGTCCCTACGAGTACTTGAAGGTTTTCCTTCGATAAAACAGAATCATGAGTGTGAATCGCAAAAGAGGTCTAATCTCCATTCAAATTTTATCGGACTAAAATGCGATCGCTGTTCATTTCTTCGATTTGTATACAGTTTTGCCTTCTGCGTAACCAGTAATCAAATTTCCATATGAAGCTTTCTATTTTTTTTTCCAATCGAGTGTGAAGCGTTTAGTTCTTTCTAATAAACTTGATTGTGAAGGTGTGAAGCCAGTATGGTGTGGTAGGTAGTACCTAGCTGGTAGGTAACAAAAAGTTGGTAGGTAAAAAAAATGTTGGTGGGTAAAAAACGCTGCAAATCATTGCTCAATGGCTTCTTCACTCTTCAGATCACTGATCAGCTGAGTGAGCTCCAAAGCCATTTTCAATCCTATTGAATGGAAGTGCTTCTAGGCGTCTCCAGCATTCGAGGAAATCTTCTTCACTCTTCAGATCGCTGATCAGCTGAGTGAGCTCCGAAGCCATTTTCAATCCTATTGATCGCAGGAAGCTGAAATTTGAGAGGGAAGGTCAAGGGAGAATACAGATGGTGGCGGGTGCTATTGATGGAGAACCAGTGATCTATACAGAAGGGTGATCTATACAGAAAATAATAAACCTTTGAGCAATGATTTGCAGCGTTTTTTATTGCAGATTCGGATTCTACGTAAAATTTTATGAATTGTTTACTCCTCAGTTGATATTACTGCGCGCAACCCGCCTCCCTGGGCGCTCGAAGTTGCGCAAACCAACGATTGCGCCCAAAACCAGATTTTTGAAAACCCCAAGTGTGGCACATGTTTTTTCATTATTTTTCGACGCTAAATCACGTGATGGTATCCTTTTTCTAATTTGATTGGAATTTTTGAAATGGCGGCCGAAAATTCGGTTGTTTTAGCGGAAAGTCGCTTTTTTTCGTCCTCATGAGTTATGAAGCATTTTTAATTAGTTCGGAAACTGTTGTGATACGGAGTTCAGAAGAAAAAAATCCAGACCATGGAAGTCCTCTCTTCAGGAGAATAACCGGCTGTATGTTAATACAGCAATAATGAGGCAAAATTCCGTACTCACGTCTTCAAGGTAATAATGAGAATAAATCGGATCTGAGATGAGTTCAGATAAAAGTGAATAGGTTCTTTGCTTATCTCGTTTCAGGATTCCGCAATGCTTCAAATCTTTTCTGAACTCCGTATCACAACAGTTTCCGAACTATTAAAATCGCTTCATAACTCATGAGGACGAAAAAATGAGCGACTTTTCGCTAAAAACAACCGAATTTTCGGCCACCATTTCAAAAATTCCAACCAAATTCAAAAATGGATACCACCACGTGATTTAGCGTCGAAAAAATAATTACATGTGCCACACTTGGGGTTTTCAAAAATCTGATTTTGGGCGCAATCGTTGGTTTGCGCAACTTTGAGCGCCCAGGGAGGCGGGTTGCGCGCAGTAAAAAAATCAACTGAGGTGCCAAATATTCATGAAATTTTACGCAGACTCCGAATCTGCAATAAAAAATAGGATTTCTATTTGAAATAAGAAAGTCGGTGCGCATTGCTCTTTTTTTGTTTTTTGTTTTTTTTTAGGACGTCCCACAGTAAGACTTGGGCGTCCTTATGCGATCGATCTGGGGTGAAGTTGGACAACACTCAACAGAAAAAAAAACTATCAGTCCGAAGGTGGTGATTTTCATAGGGGACCATCTAAATACTAATCTGTAACATCCCTGAAAATTTCATTGAAATCGGATAGAAAATGTAGAAATTATGGACGTTAAAAGGAAATTCACGTTTGCGCAAGCGCAGTGGCTACTATCAGTCCGAAGGTGGTGATCTTCATTGGGGACCATCTACAACCTAATCCGGATAATCCCTGAAAATTTCATCGAAATTGGGTAGAAAAAGTGTAAGTAATGGCCGTTACAAGGAAATTCACGTTTGCGCATGCGCAGTGGCTACTATCAGTCCGAAGGTGATGATTTTTATAGGAAACCGTCTACACACCAACCCGCACAATCCCTGAAAATTTCATTGAAATCGGATGGAAAATGTAGAAGTTATGGCCGTTACAAGGAATTCACGTTTGCGCATGCGCAGTCGCTTCTATCAGTCCGGGGATGATGATTTTCATAGGGGACCGTCTACACACCAACCCACACAATCCCTGAAAATTTCATTGAAATCGGACAATAACTTCGTATAGTTATGCGCGTTACAAGGAATTCATGACAGACAGACAGACAGACACACAGACACACAGACACTGAACCAAAATTGTTCAGAAAGGTCTAAAACGCAAAACGCGAGTGAAAATTTTTATTTTGGAGAACTTTTCTTTTTCGACCTTGAAAAGTGAAAACAAAGCTTCCGCTACCTTGGTAGACTCGGAAGCAATAACCACACAGTAATCCGTTTTAGACCATTCTGAATCCAAATCCGCGAAAAAAACCATAGGTGTATGTCTGTGTGTGTGTGTGTGTATGTGTGTGTGTGTATGTCTGTATGTGTGTGTGTGTGTGTGTGTAACAAAATCTTGTGTACTCTGCACAGGCCTTAGTTCTCAACCGATTTTCCTGGTTCTTTTTTTGTTCGTCGCGGAAAACTATCTAGTTGTGCACTACGTCGCCGGAATTTCGAATTTTGCCTTTTAAGGGGGGGAAAGGGGGGGTTAATGCTCGAAAAACGTGCGTTTTTGGGCATAATCTTGTGTACTCTGCCCAGGCCTTAGTTCTCAAACGATTTTCGTGGTTCTTTTTTCGTTTGACGCAAAATACTATCTAGTTGTGCACTACGGCGCCGGAATTTTGGATTTTGCTTTTTAAGAGGGGGAAAGGGGGGGTTAATGCTTAAAAAACGTGCGTTTGCGTGCATAATCTTGTAAACTCTGCCCAGGCCTCAATTTCCAACCGATTTGCGTGTTTCTTTTTTTGTTTGACTCAAATAACTTCCGAGTTGTACATGATTTTACCAGAGTACCAAAATTCGCAAGAGGAGGGGGTGAGTGGGGGATAATATTCACAAAATATCCGATTTTTCAATATTTTGGTTCCTTTACTGCTTACTAATTGTACCCAAGCTTTGAAATTGAGGAAAAATTCTCATTATACCTCCGAATTTTCATGAATTAATCTCTGTACCACCATGGTGCCAGGAAATGGTGCCATGATGCCATAAACCAGATTCAAGCCAGATTCACATTCAGCCATACATCAGATTCGAGGCTCCCATGCCGCTAGAAATGTTAAGGTTGATAATGGTGGGGGGGGGGGGTCAGTATTTCTTGCCTAAAGTAATAAATAAATTACATCGAGTGAAACAGTTTTATCACTTAACAACTGGTTAAACTGATCTAATGCTTATCCAATGGGACGTCCCCTGGAATGCATGAATTACTAAACAATATGTTTTATGCACAAAAATACGATATTTGAGATCCTCACAAAAAATACATAGATTCCAAAAAGAAAGATTTTTTCTTGTCACGTAACGATTTTAGCTGGGGGTTTAACAAATTTTGAGAAACCCTGTATGTACATACCGTTGCCAGCTTCTGCCCATTTTTTTCTACTATCGCAATGTTCAATTGGAAATAAAAAGTTGAGATAGTTAAAAATTGTGTTTAATTACTCTTTCGTTATCTCATCTTGGATAATTGAAAACTTTCGAGTTCAACTGCGAATCTCTTCATTCGACACAGTGCATTGGTATGTCGAGAAAGTATATTGGAATTGAAAGAATGCTCCCCTTCCCTTCTTTACAGCATGGGAGACTTGAATCAGCAGAGAAATCGTTCAACAGGAGGTACACCCAACCCAAATGACCGATTAGATTATATGAGTCTACCTTCTCGCTACACCCTTCTCCAGAGTTGAGGGTGCTTCTCCGACACTTGTTGAATCCACATTGTTTGCGATCCCCCCACACTGGAAAGAGAAAACAACTGCTCAACGAGTTTTGTTAGCTAGCTGTTGTTGCATGATCCTCTAGCATCGTTCTCGTGAAATAACAATACTTGTAGTACCCACCAAGACTACGAAGTCCTTTCACCTTTACCTTTGAAAACACCAAGTTGAAAGTGTGTTGAAGTTGTTACTGTGAAAGTTTTATGTAAAGTTGGTTCATCGTGAAAGTAGATTGAAATCAAGGAACGTCTGGAAGTATCAAAGTAGAAATGAAAGTTGATCAATCTTGTTTGCCACCATTAAATAACTGCCAAATTGTATGGTAGTATGGTCAAATCATGTTTCATTGAACATTTTTTTGAGAGTTTGGAGTGGTTGCAATTTCTTAATTAGTGAAGAATATTCTATGGTCTACTTCACGAAATCATGCGAGTGATTGAAGCGGTGGTGTTGTAAGAACGCCGTTTTGAAGGGTTTTCCCCCAACTAGGATGAAGACTTATAAGGTAAAAGAAAATACTAAGTATTTCCAAAGGCGCGCATCACCTAAACGCACTGCCTAAGTACTTCGATTTTTGGATTTAATGTTCCTTAGTATGTTGTGATAGAGCAACAGTTGCTCTGAAACATGATTGGTGATTTGGTGGAACAGTTCCTTTGTTCCCCCAAATCACAACTCAGGGATTGCTCCCCACACTCATTCCAGACATCGATCTGTAAGTACCTACTTTTATACAAGATGAAAGAATCCTCATGGTTCGAATCCGAAGATCTAATAGGTAATTTTTTTTTTCTTTATTTATTGGCGTGGGTGTACTCCCATGTCGCCAAAACACAGTTTACAACTAAAAAATTATTAACAATAACAACAATTTGTTAATAAAAAAAACTTTAACCCAAATAAAATAATGAGGTAGGTAATTTTTACAGGAGGAAAATAAAAGAACGAAAAAATAAATAAATAAATAAATAATAGGTAAATTCTATTGATACTTCTCCACCCTCATATTACGGTGGAGAAATATCAATAGAATTTACCTATTATTTATTAATTTTATATAAATATTATATTTAATTTATTATATTTAATTTTATATAGATTTATTTCTATATATTATATAGATACAGGCCTCATTGATTATAGGATAATATATCTATTCATCTTTCCTAATTCAATTTGTTTGTATCTTTCATTCATCATCTCTAGTCTCTCCACCAAGGAATAGGTATTCTAACGATATTTCGCTAGGGGCAGAATACAGCGACTATTAAATTATTATCATTAATTAATCATATTCTCCAGATCCCCTAGAACAATACTGTTTCAATGTAAAACATTGAGTATTGAGAAGTGTAAAATAACTTTATTCATACTCGTTTCTCAATATTCATTATTGTGAACAAACCCAAATAAAATAGTATACTTATCTAGTTATAATGATATTTGACTAAACAAAATTATGCGTAGAACTTCCTAGCGACTCGATAAATATAAAGAGGAACACTGCTCGCATATGAATTCGTAATATACTGAATGTTAAGAGAAATGGAATCTCTCAGATCTCAGGTCTGAATTCCTTGCCTTCGTCGGGGTTTTAATATATCTGAATATAAACCGGCACCCAAACGCCCTCAGCACCAGCTGGAATACCATACCTAACTTCTTTCTCAAGAGTTTTATCCCTTCAACGCTCATAGTGGCTAAATTCCACGGGTTGCTGAGAAGTTTTTTTTTCGCCTAATCAACTCAACTGGCCCTTTGAAAGGTGCCTACCTAGTAAAGTGCCACAGTAAAATGGGTAGAGTGAGCTTCCTCACTTATAGTTTTAGGGAAACAAAGAATTAATTGGTGTGAAAATCATTGAATGTGTTTTATTGGAAAATCCTTCGTCACCAGCAAGACTAGTCAAAAGGGATTTCATCAGGCTTTCGAGAGAGTACTAAACTCAGTTAGTCAGTGGTCCTGTTTATAACGTCTGTATGAGAGGCGGTGAAAGGATTATAATAGGAAGGGGCCACATGGTAACCAGAATTAGTGGTGAAAGGTTGTTTGTCTGTTCTGATGAGTGAAAGGGAGTGATTAAGATAAGCCTTATTAGCTAATGGGAAATTTGCCCCATTTGAAAATTCTGGAATTTCAAGTCAAATTCTATAATAGGGCCCTAAAATGACGTTTAACACCAGAAGTACCCAAGGAAAAAAATTACCATAGAAGAAAATGCCTAACAAGCGAAGCCTCTGTCAAAAAACACCGCAAAAATCGAGGAATATCGTTCACGTCACACGAAAAAAAGACACGAAAAGTGATCGGATTCACATACTGAGCGCTCTGGCGTAGAACTCCAGATCTAAACGCCCTTTTAAGTTTTAAGCGCGACCACACAAACGATCCAGTCAAATCACCACTCAAATAATGTGATTCAAATAACGAAACTAACTTAATATAGAAACTAAAATTTAGTTTCTATATTAAGTTAGTTTCGTTATTCTTATTTAATAAGAGATGATGAAGACTAATAATGCTTGATAAACTAATAGATGGAATCGTATTGTAAAAAGAGTGAGTAAAATTGATTCTTTTGGTCACTTGCACGTCTGGGTTTTTTTTCTTCCCCAGTTGCGCGCTCCTGCGTTCGATCACTTAAGCTACAGTTTCATTTGCATTTCCAAAGGTACCGCTACCTCAGAAGGGCGCAGCTTCCTTATGAAGTCAGATTGCTCAGAAATCCGTTACATTGCAACCTCATTCCCCCATGAACAGATTGCCGCTTCTTTTGAAATTTCCATCTTCCTTAAATTCTCTAAATTTTTTTGGATGCTTTTTCGAGCAGCACACTATGGTTTTCTTCCAAATTGACGAACCCTTTCGAAAAAAAACGTCTGCCAAGTAGGTGTGGCACATAGCTTCCTCGTACCCATAACCCGATTATATAGATGATCCTATGCATAGTAGTTAATATCAAAGCACTAATCTCTAAGTACCTTTCACTACCCTCATAGGGGACCATCTACACGCTAATCTGGACAATCCTAGAAAATTTCATCAAATTCGGATGAAAAATGTAAATGTTATGGTTGTTCCAAGGATTTTACTTATGCGCATGCGCAGTGGCTACTATCAGTCCGAAGGTGATGATTTTCATAGGGGACCATCTAAATACTAATCTTTAACATCCCTGAAAATTTCATTGAAATCGGATGGAAAATGTAGAAGTTATGGCCGTTACAAGGAATTCACAATTGCGCATGCGCAGCAGCTACTATCAGTCCGGGGGTAATGATCTTTATTGGAGACCATCTACAACTTAATCCGCATAAATCCCTGGAAATTTCATCGAAATCGGGTAGAAAATGTGGAAGTTATGGCCGTTTTTTTTTTTTTTTTTTTTTTTTTTCAAATTAACTCCCTTCAAGACAAAATGTCTTTGGTGACGGAGGGGGCACGCCATAAATTAAAAAAAAAATAAATAAATCAAATATAATGGGGAGGACGCCCAGGACTCACCCGACGCCGGCCCTAGGGATAAGGGAAGATGAGGAAGGTGGGGGTGGGAGAGAAGGGTGAAGGGAAGTGCCTCTATAAAACGATCACCAGTTCAAATATGAGCCGAGCAGGACACGGGTGGTGATACCACGGAGTACGCCTACCGAGATGCCCAACTCACGCAACTCCGTGGCACTTTTCCCGCACCACACACCGCGCCATGACAAGGTTGCAGCCATCACCCTGATGTTGTTGGGTGCCACTCCTTTTAGCTCCGACACTGCTTGCCATAAATCATTTGTGTCATATTTCCTTATCTTGGCCCGCCAAGTCTGCTCCATGTCCAAGCTGCCATTGACAACTTGGACATCCAGGATAATGCAAGACTGGTCGGGCTTGACGGCAACAATGTCGGGCTTCTTACCCTGGTCACTTGGCATGCGATACAATCTCTCTCTCTCAACATCCCAGCCGCTAGATGACAAAGCACCTGCTATCTGCTTGGCGACCGCATCATGACGTAGAATGCGGCCACCATGAGTCCGAGGACACTGCTGCACTACATGATATAAATGTTCATTTCCACTCCGACAGGCGCGGCAAAGGGGTAGGGTTGTCCCGCGACTACCTCTTGAACACCTCACCGCAGTTGGCAAAGATGCCACGCGGATGGCGTGAAAGTGTCGGTAGTCGCGGGCCCCAATGCCCTCCGAAGCCCAATCTACCCATTGGGATGAGACAAGGCTTTCGGAGCACTGTCGGAGTTCTTTACCATCCACTGATTCATGCAGCGCAGCAGCGAACTCAGCAGACGAACTGGGTTTTGGAGCAGATGGTGTTGCTCGGTCGCACCATGCTAACTGCTGCCTGACAAAATCAAGATCAGCAGCCGCACGGGCGACCTCCCAGCTCGACCCTTGAAGGGCTAGCAGGCGCCGGCGGCGCAGAGAAGGGATACATGCCGAGAGAGACACAATGCCAAGCCCACCGGATTTGACCGGTGCATGAACATAGGCACTTGGGACACCAGGTGGGAACTTCAGCCAAGAGCGCACAGCAGAGCGAACTTCTCGATCTAATTCTTGCAGCCTCCCCGCCGTAAGCCTGCCAAAGACTAACCCATAGGTTAGCTTCGGCAGTAAGTACGTGCGAAGGAGGCGCAGCTTCTGCTGTGGCTTCAATGGAGCCTTGGTAACGCGAGCTAGCGCTCTACCAAGGTCCACACGGCTGGCAGTTATAGTGGCCACCCCCATGAAGTCGACTCCAAGGTACCGCCAAACCTCCAACACGGATCGAGATGGGATGGGGGACTGTCCAACGACAAAACCCCCATCCACAACTTTCACCTTATGTTGGCGACCCGACGGGACCAAGGAGACCGACCCACACTTATCAGGGTTAACCACAAGTCCACACCCGGCTAGCTGCTTAGCAAATGCATTGAGGGCGATCTGCAAGCCCTCACGGGTTTCTGCGAGTAGGATAACATCATCGGCAAAAGCCAATGCTCCTACTCGCACCCCAGGGGCGAGATCAAACCCTACTTCTGTGGGCAGCTTACCCAAGGCCGTATCCACGACCAGGTTGAAGAGAAGTGGCGATAGGGGATCCCCCTGGCGTACCCCATGCCCGATCCGTATATCCCCTGACACCTCACCTCCTGCCTCGAGGACCGTCACGCCTTCCTGGTACAGACAGGCCACATACTCGATTAACCGAGATGGGGCCCCGACACCACGAAGGCAATCGGTCAGGGCAAGGTGACTGACTGTGTCAAAGGCCTTAGCGACGTCCAGAGCGGCGAGATGGAGGAAATTCACGTTTGCGCATGCGCAGTGGCTACTATCAGTTCGAAGGTGATGATTTTCATAGGGGACCATCTAAATACTAATCTGTAACAATCCTGAAAATTTCATCGAAATCGGATGAAGAATAAAGAAGTTATGGCCGTTACAAGGAATTCACGTTTGCGCATGCGCAGTCGCTTCTATCAGTCCGAGGATGATGATTTTCATAGGGGACCGTCTACACACCAACCCGCACAATCCCTGAAAATTTCATAGAAATCGGACAATAACTTCGTATAGTTATGCGCGTTACAAGGAATTCATGACAGACGGACAGACACACAGACAGACAGACAGACAGACACACAGACAGACAGACACACAGACAGACAGACACACAGACACGGAACCGAAATTGTTCAGAAAGGTCTAAAACGCAAAACGCGAGTGAAAATTTTGATTTTGGAGAACATTTTTTTTTCGTCCTTTAAAAGTGAAAACAAAGCTTCCGCTACCTTGGTAGACTCGGAAGCAAAATGAGAGGCAAATTCCCCATTATATCACTAAGTGGTAGTGAACAACTTTATGGAGCAACTATGTGGTTTTTTAATATAGATATATTGTAATCTAACTTACTCAATAGCTTAAATTTGGTTTTTATAATACAAATATATCAGAAATACAATAGAGAATTCACCTCACAAATTTTTATTTTATTTTATTTTTTTTCGAAAGAGCGTTCACTGATATGGAAGAAAACCATGGTGTGCTGCTCGAAAACGCATCAAAAAAATTTAGAGAATTTAAGGAAGATGGAAATTTTAAATGTACCGGGAGTCTGTGACGTGACGATTTTCCCTCTACGACAGTAGCGCTACCTCTGAAACGATTCACGAAACAACTAGCTTACAAGATCAAACATACGAGTGCGCTGCAAACTGGCCCAGACAAGAAAGTGACGAAAATAAGCAATTTTACTCACTCTTTTTTACAATACGATTCTGCCTTTTAGTTTATGAAGCGTTATTAGGGCGGGGGGTACAAGTCATCGTTTAAACAGGGACATAGCTAAGCTTAGCTTAATTTTGAAAGACCGTTTAAACTACAGATCCCGTTTGGCGGGTGTACAAGCCCTTATCAGCTCGGTTTGAGAAACTGGAGTTTAGGAATCCAGAGATGACGAAGACGAAGAGGAAGAGAACAAAACGGCATGGAACTATAAAGGTTCCATGCTGTTCCATGTTCGTAACTGCAAATTTTTGATGAATTTCAAGGCAGAAGTTGGAATAAACATCAACTTCACGTTAATCAGGATAACCTAAAACCTCACAACTACAACAACTTGTACCCCAGCCCTAAACTGCATTCTCCGTTTAAACAGTAGTTTAATCGATGAGTGACGTTTAAACGGGTATTGTACCCCCGGCCCTAAGTCTTCACCTCCTATTATTTGGTTTCTATATTTAGATAGTTTTGATATTTGAACCACATTATTCGAGTGGATCGTTTCATGTGGTCACGAGGGCGCCTACTACTCTACCTGTTGACATTCTCTGACACTATTTGCCGAAACTCCTTTTACGCTTCGTATCGCCAGAGCACAGTTTTGCGTGAGGAACCCTGGGAAGTGATGTAATCAGTTTTCCTCGATCTTCGTGGTGTTTTTTGACACCGCTTCACTTGTTTAGGCATTTTCATCTACGTTAATTTCTTTCCCTTGGGTAGTCCTGGTGTTAAACGTTATTCTAGAGCCCTATTATAGAATTTGATTTGAAATTCCAGAATCTAAAATTGAGGCAAATTCCCCATTAGTTAATTACAGGAAAGACAAACAACCTTTCAATTGGTACGTTAAAAATCATTGTATTCCTACATCTAACTAGCAGAACTACCCCCATTCAATACCATTGTTATTGCTAAATTGATTATTTGAAAATTTTATGGTTTACGTTCCATGAAGTATAGTAATCCTAATCCAATAGTCGAATGTAAAACTTTCCGGCCTACGTGGTACGCGGCACTTTTCTCAATTACCATGGACCGATTTTGATGACATTTTTGGAATACTGGCTCTATTCAGGGTGTATTAGTACCACCAAGCTGCTGGTTATTGTACAGGTATTGGTTTTCCACCAATATAAAATGGGATTGAATTGGTTAAATATATTGAGACCACCCAGAGATCGTAGGACCAACAGTTCCTATGAGAACAAAAAATTGAAATCTGAAATCAGAAACACTAGTGTGAATTGCTTTTTTAAATTTATTTGAGCGTATTCGACAACGCAGGGTCATGAGCGCTATACAAAACATAATGAAATACCTATGTATTATAAATCACAAATTCTTCATATTTCTTAGAAAATAGCAAGTGACTTCAAGGCGTTGAAGAGGTCATCTTGGATTCGTTTGTTTGATTGGAGCTTAATGTAACTAAGTTGGGCTTCTCAAGAACCAAACTTGGTTGGGCAACCATGTAATACTTTACAATAATTAACCAATTCTAGGTGGAAATCAAGACAAGAATGGATGCTTTATTCAATGATTCTACAAAGAGTTACCCTGTTGCTAGGGAACAACAACACTACGGTTAGTTGAATACTGGAGGTTGTTACACTCTCCCCCACTTAGAAAGATTCCTCCGATCTGAGAAAATACTTCAAAACGTTCTTTATAGAGGCTATCTGTTCTTTGTTGGTGTCATCTTCATAACACACTGCTTTCGGGTAGTTGTTCATTAATACGACGCGTTTTATGATGTAAGGCCCTTTAATGATTGGGGTTTTGTTGACATATCCGCACTGGACTAATATCTTCTCACCTTCCTTCAGAGCTGGAATTTTCTTTGGGTGTCGACGATCGAAGTTATCCTTCATCCGTTTTTGATATTTCTCTCTGTCTATGTCTGAAAATGGTGTTTCCTCGATCATTTCTTTCGTAATGTTGTAATTCACATCATCTGTGTAAACCCATATGAGAGGGTCTTCAAGAAGTTGGCCTAGCGCGTTAGCCATACATCTTTGAAATTTTGAGGGTGAATTTTTCCAGCCAAATGGTAATTTGTTATATTCGAAATGGCCAAAAGGAAGTACGAATGCTGTGTAAAATTTTGTATTTTCTGATAGTGAAAATTGTAAGAACCCGTCCTTGAGATCCAGTTTTGAAAAATATGTGCATCCTCCAAAGTTCGAAATGATACTGTCTATCAATGGGAATGGATGAGGGTCCAGTTCCGTAAATTCGTTGACTTTCCTATAGTCTTGACAAAGTCGAAAACCCCCATTTTCCTTTGGTACTATAACACAGGGCGTCGCGTAAGGTGATTCAGAGTGTCTAATTATTCCCTTTTCCAATAACTCCTTGATTTTCCCTTGAGCCCAATTAAGTTTCTCGCGTGTAAGTCTATATGGCTTCTGTTTGACTATTGGAGAATTTGGTTTCAGTAAAAATTCAATTATTTTTGAAGGACCTTTCATTCCCGAAATCTGCTGCGGAAAAAGCCTAGCAACGTCGTTCTTACAGTATATCATGTTTTTCGGTCGTACTTCCAAGATTTGACAGAGCGCGTTCTCTCCCTCAGAACTTCTTAAATGAAGACCTAATTCCCGAAGAGTTGGCCAACCTATAATAGCTTCATAGGGTAAATTATTCAATATGTATGCTTTGGTTTCAACGGTCAACTTTCCCATACTAATGACCAATCTGATGGCCTGAGACACTCTTTGCGTTGACCCATTGAAACCTCGAAGTTCTCTGTGTTCGGTAATACATTCCCACTTCTGATTTTTGGCTACCTTTGAGGAAACTAAATTGACCATTGCACCTGTATCCAGTAGCGAAGCTATTTCAACGTTATTTACTTTCAAAGTTCGGACAAGAGGACCATTTCCAGAACAAAAACTAGGTAAGTAAGAAGAGAAAACATCGAATTGTAATTGGGATTCATCACTTACATTTTCGGAGCTTATTTCATCCTCTACTGTTTCATTTTCTTCAACCACATTTACGCGAGGCGGAAAGGTTCTCCCAATTTTCTTCTGCCCCATTGGATGATTACCAGGAGCAAACTTCTTGAGATGGCTACTTCCATTAGAGTTCCCGCTGGTACTGTTCAACTGCTGAGTTGGCTTCAGACGTTCTAGAGACAGCCTGAACTGTTCCCTTGAGTTGATGTCCGTCCCGTTGCCAAGAATGAGGTTTTGCATGTATGTTGGGGTCCTTGTAGCACAAGCAGGTTGAATGGTCGATCTGGTAGGGTACCAAGAGCTAGTAAGAGTCTCCTCTGCTTCTCGTAGAAAAACTCTATCAGAGCTCCACCTTCATACCGATAGGAAAGAGCATCAAACACCAACTGAATCGGGTTTTGACCAAATGCTCTCTCAAACGAGCTTTTCCATTCTTCCCAACTTGTCTCTGAGCCTTCAAGAACCCGAGCGTTGTACCATTTCTCTGCCACGGATCCGGGAGTAAAACTATCTCGCAAATTATTTATTTTCTGCTCAGTGGTACGCCAGTTATTTTGAGCACAAGCTTTTTCGTATAGCTTAATCCAAGTAGCCGGGTCCTCATTTTTGTCATCAAATTTAGGTATGGACATCTTGTGAGGTTTACTTACTATACTATTAGTAAGATCGCTGATTGCCTTACCAAACGAGATGGTCATAGTGCCTACGAGGCCCTCTATCAACGCACTCATGCTCCTCAGTTGAGATTCGAGCATTACACCCATGACAGCTGCAAAGTCTGGACCAAAAGAAGTAGTAGTCGGCTGAGCTACAGGATCCATCGCCATCGGAGCTTCATGTTCCCCAGCTTCATGCAGGTCGTGAGGCGTAGCATTATCCCGTGACCAGAGGATGTAGAGGTTCAGATCTTCTTCGTCCATCATAACGGAAACCGTCTTCTGACTTACGCTGTCACGTAAATCTCTTCGTTCATCAATGAACTTTGAATGAAGAGAGATGTCACCGTACAAGGCCGGAAGACAATACCATGTCTTGTGACTACGAAAAGCTACGAGTAGCCACCTCCCAGCGGTTTTGTTAAAACGTAGGTCGACAGGAACACTCATACTAATTCCTATACCGAAATGCGCCAAATTGTAATACTTTACAATAATTAACCAATTCTAGGTGGAAATCAAGACAAGAATGGATGCTTTATTCAATGATTCTACATAGAGGTGTGTCGGTACAGCTGTACCGGGACTGTGGAACCGAGTATCAGGTTGGAACGGTTCCACGCAGTGACAAAAACTCGACCCTTACCGGTCCAGTTCCACGGACTGATAAGATATCTTAAGATGGCTCTGGACCGGGAAGAGAATCTTTTCTATCGGTCCAGTTCCATCCTCACCAATCAGAATGATCTGATCAATCATCTCATCAATCTGATCATTCTGATTGGTGAGGATGGAACTGGACCGGTAAGGATGTAACCGGACCGATAAGATATCACAGAGAATGGTTCAATGGCTCTGGACCGGTAAGCATGGATCTTGTTCTCAGTTCTGTTCCATGTTGTACCTGGAAGCGCCCATACTACTTCCATGGACTGAGAATGGTTCATGGAATGGCTCTTGAGCGGGAAGTTATCTTCTGGACAGGTTAGCATGGAAGTTGTCTCCAGTTTTATTAATTTATTATTGTCATGTTAAGTTCTTAAACTGCAACGTCATAATTCTTTCCTTGAATTGTTTGGTAACTATTAGTTATAATAAATTGCCTCTTTTGTAACACTTGTTCAAATTCCTTCCTTTTAGCGAATTGTCAAGGAAAATGATGCTATTGTATTGCAAGTTGAGATCATAAGCATGGAAGAAGGACGATAGGTAGGGACGATAGGGATTTGACTGCCTGCTTCATCCATGCCATGTGAGTGGGATTAAATCCCACTCAAATCAAATCAAATCAAATTTTGATCGCCTGTATCGGTAATGGAACTGTACCGGTAATTTGGAACGGTTACATCTTTATCACCGTAACCGTTGGAACCGTTCCAGGGAAATGCCTGGACCGACACACCCCTAATTCTACAAAGAGTTACCCTGTTGCTAGGGAACAACAACACTACGGTTAGTTGAATACTGGAGGTTGTTACAAACCAAGAACCAAATTTCGTAATGAATGCACGCACGACTCTCGGAAAGCGGTGTAGGTATGAAAGTTGGTAGGCAGTACTTGCTATAATACTAGTACTTGGGTAGCTAGTAGTTACGTAGTGTCAATGGAAAATCCGGGTTTAATGCATACCAATCAACAATAAACCCTTGTATAATAATTTGCAGCGTTTTCTCTTTAATCGTTTAATCGTTTAACCGTTCGCGGTATCTACCGATCGGATTGTTACCTATGAAGTGAACTGGCGTCTGTTTTGAGATCAGCCCCAATTTGAAAGAAAAAATTTAATTTTTAAAAAATACTATGGAAATACATACCAGGTCTATCCTTAGTCCTCTTTAGATCAAATTATAAATTTGAGAACCAACAGAGGGCTAACCTTCACAAACTATGAAAATGTCATCTTACGTCCAGACCTCGCCCAAGACAAAAGTGTTCGCGTAACTTATTTATTTATCACTCAAGTATTTATAGTTGTACTCAATTATTTATATTCAACATTAGAAATCCGGTAAACAGTTACATTTTGAAGTGATGCGTACTTAAAATAAGTATTTTGAAGCCATACATACTAATAATAAGTATTTTTAAAGATTTAAAATGTTCAGTATGAAAATATCATCATGATAGAAAATGAGTAAGAGGAGTGTCCATGTTAATATTTGCCAGTTTATTGAAAAATTAACACGATAAATAACTTTGTTTGAAGTTATCAAATAAGGGAAGCAAGAAAAGGTACTTACGATAAATAACTTTTTTTGAAGTTATCAAATAAGGGAAGCGAGAAAAGGTACTTACGACATCCATTCGGCAGACCGAAAAACTAGAAACAGGTTTTTCATGGCGAAACACTCAACCTAATGGATGCACGTTCTAATGTTTAAACACATACGAAATACCCATGTAGGGCAGGCGTTTACATAAGATGGAACGAACGGCATAACCCCATCTTAACTCTATTTATTCTGCCCTTTTCCATCTCTCGCTTTCTGGAAAGGAGGTTGTGTCAACCAATCTTTTTGTCTTCTGAATCCACAAAGGAGAAAAGCCCTGAAAAAATAACGTTGGATCCATTTTCATGTATTTGAAACTGCGGAACAGCGGGTTTGATTTATTTTAATGGAGGAATTCGTAAGGTGAAACACTGACTTTTTTGTTTCACGACACTTGGAATATGACGGGGAAGTAACGCGATTTAAAGGGAGGAATTTCAAAAACTCTGATCATACATGTATTATGCTAGTATAGAAGAGAGCACTGCCAGGAGTGGCAGGTTGTTGCGCAGCTATCGTTGTGTACATTCACTATTGTGTTCTCAAAGAGCAAGAAACTAATGACAAAAAGGGGACGATGTACAGATAATTTGTTGATGTGGCTTTTTTTTTTTTTTTTTGAAGATCGAAACTCATTTTTTGTAAATAACAACGGGGGATTTTTTTCTTCTGGTGGGTCTTTTTCCAACCGTGGAATGGCTGCCCCTTCCTCCATTCCGCGTCAAAAATATCGCGAGTGACGACGATAAATATGATTTAATCATCAGTTCAATAGATTCAAGCGTTCTTACGCAGGTAACAGATCTTGTCATTGATCCACCTGTTGAACGTAAATACGAAGCTCTCAAAGGACGATTAATCAGCTGCTACTATGAATCAGAAGAAAAGAAATTGCAGATGCTATTGAAGGGGATTTCATTGGGTGACAAAAAACCGAGTCAACTACTTCGAGAAATGCGTGAATTAGCTAACAGGAATGTGAGCGAAGAACTTTTGAAATCGATGTGGCTACAACAGCTACCTTCCAGTACGCAAAGTCTCCTGTCAGTAAGCTCAGATAAGACTTTACCAGCTCTTGTAATTTTAGCAGATAAAGTTAAGGATATTGCGGAACCATGCAACATAAACGTAATCTCTAAAACAGAAATAGCACCAAACAACTCTAATACTAATGATCTAACGTATAATTCGTTATTAGAGATGATAGAAATGCTAAGTTTTCAAGTTGAAGCTCTTTCGAGGGGAAGAGAGAGACTACGCCAAACAAGTTTGCAGGGTAATAAATTTGGTAAAGGTAGAGAAGTGTCCAAAGATCGCTAGAAAAATAAAGGAACATGGGAATGTCGATTTCATTGGAGGTATGGAGAAAAAGCCTTTAGGTGCGAATCTCCGTGTAATTACGAAAAGAATAGGAACAAAAGCAGAAAACAGGGAAACGAATAGGACGTTCATTAGTGACGACGAATGAACTAGGTCTAATAAGCAGTCGTCTATTCATTGATGATCCATCCAACAGAATGAAATTTTTAATTGACACGGGAGCTGATGTTTCAGTGATACCCACTGCTGGTCTGGAACCTAAGTCTGAAAATTCTCTGGTGGTAATGTGGTTTCCCAATTACCAACCAATTGATGGAGATTCCGAATGATCGAGAATCACCACATGAGTATATATCAATGGTGTGGAAGACCCGCGGCAGTCTTCGGCGGCTTGATCGTACTTCATGTGCTTTGCATTGGCAGCTATCCGAGCGGTCGTTTCCCAGTCCTGGGAGAGGTAGGAGACAGCATTAGCATTCACTATGTGATTATCAAAAAACGCTGGTCTCCTACTCTCCCAGACTCCATTAACCATTATATCTCCTATCAGAGCTGGTTGACTGTTGCTAGCCACTCGCATGACTGGTTCAGTCACTGCCCCTCCCCAAGCAAGGTTGGCTATTCCAGCCACCGCATCCCTCAAATCTGCTCAAATGTCCTCTTTTCACCAATCCGCCCTTTTTGCAATTAAGTGCGTGAGAGACATCGAACGCAGCTCCACAGCCGTCGCAGCACATAGGGAGGCCTTGATGGATATGGCCGTATCGTAGGGCAATTGCGTCTCTGAACTGTGTGGCTGACAAATCGAAACTGTCCGCAGCTGTGGGCAGAACCGATAGCAACAGACGATTGATTATTGATTAGAATTAACTTTGAGAAAAACTCTGGAGGCTCTACCGGTTCCAAAGAAATACGCCCGAAAATAAATATTGTTGTTGGCAAGTAAATTCGAATGAGACCAACCGCAACTATTTAGGTGCTTTTGAATATATAGATTTAACTTTTAAGTTCTTGTGTCAAGCAATAAATACATTCACAAATGAGTTCTTTGAAGCACCTCATAATCTTATGATTCGAATTTGAATTCGGAGGTAGTTCGGTTTTTAAGATGGTAGCTTGAATTAGATTTATTGCATTGCAATCAGTAGGAGCCACTTCGTCAGTGAATAATTGGGAAAAAATATTAAACCGGGAGCAGATTCGCGAACGCATACTTCTTTGTGTCAACTGGCGATGGTTGACGTGGTCTGTCACAGTTCAAGGAACTTCGCTGAACTTCATATAGGACGCTTAGTATTATTACCCAACTATCTACCTCCTTAATATATTTAATAATAATAAAAAATAAATAATAAAAACAAAGGTGGAATAGCGTATATAGGATTGTCACCGCCTTGTAAATCGAAGAGTCATCCCATTTATCCTCAGATTCGTTTCCATTAGTATCAATAACCAAGCTGTCCCTTTCATGTGATGGTTCATCTGAACTATTTGTAGTGCTGCGCCATCACTAAGAAGTTCATCAGCACTTCGCCATCTCTTTCTCGAGCCTCTGATGCACATTGAGGTAACTCACAGCACTCTGAACGATTATCTTGCTCTCAACGATCCGCGAATCGCACCCTGCAATTTCTCCGACAGCCGTTCTGCCAGCAGCTTTACAAAAGCTACCATTTCAGGAGCAAATTCAGGGTCTACCGAACACACCAGAGGAGTGAATGAATCCATCGCTGACACTCAGGTATTTTCAAATCTTCTCTTCTTCAGCTCCTGGAAAGAAGGCTGCGACGAGTCGGGAGAAATAAATAAGGGAGCATATGTGTGAACTACATGGATATCAAATAATGCTTTCCTGTGTGGTAAGGTAAACCTAACAATTGCTGACAATTCGTGTAGGGATAATATTCTGCAGCTTAAGGATCCAATGATGGACTGAATGCATCTAGGAGATTCGACTGTTAAGTACTGAAGGAAGGACAGCGGCGACAGGCGGTGTCAGCGATGAGAATGCGACAAAAGTTCGGATCGGTGTGGCATAATATTAATGATTAACAAATAAAAATTACAGATAGTATAACAAGCATCAACAAAGAATCGGAGTTGGTCGGCTCCTACTTAAGAGTTTTGTAAACTTTATAAATGTACTGGAGAAAACGCTGCAAATTATTACACAAAGGTTTATTATTTCTATATAGATCACTCGTCTACCAAGAACACGGCTTTGTCATTGTCACTACCCACCATATACCTACTTCACAATCAAGTTTATTTGGAAGAAATAAACGCATCACACTCAGTTCGAAGAAATAAAGAGTTGTGGGTGCCTTCATTAGGAAATTTGATTACAGGTTTCTAAGGACGCAAAACTGAGGACAACTCGAAAAAACGAACACGATCAAATTTTGGTCAGCTAAAATTTCAACGGAGAAAACACACACACTCGTGTTTCTGATTTATCGTAAGTTCTGGTAGGGAGCAAACGGTTTGTCCTAAATAACTCCGGTTGGTCTCTAAAAATTGTGAAAATTCAATACTATTTCAAATTGATGAAAAAACCATACCTTCATATCACAATTTTTGAAGCTAGGGAGTTTTCAAAACTCCAACCCTTAATTTTCACACCTTAGAAGTGACTGACATCAACCAAACGCTTCGGGGCACAACTAGATCCCACTTGAAGCTCATATACCAAATTTCATCAAAATTGGTCCATGGTAACTAAGGAAAGTGCCGCGTACGGCGGACGGACGGCAAAATTTTCATTAGAATCATTAAATTTTTCAAAACATTTCATGAAACTCGATCTCTCAAGCGACCTCTCTCCTTTAATTTGGACCACCCTCATTTCTAAATTGGAGATAATTCATACATGCAGTGAATCTAAAGGAGTCGCCAACCCCTGAGCACGGTTGTCTAAGAAAGTTTTCTATTAAAACACAAATCACACGACTGATTAAAGATTCAAGCGAGAGATTAATAACGCTTGAGAAGCTCTCAAGCCTCTCTGTCCGCTCGACCTCCTTTAATTAGAGCTAAGTTGACCCATTCTTTCATGAAACGGGCTTAAGAAAACCGTTATGAACCAGTGTTTCTATCTACGTTCACGTAATGAATGGGTGTTTGAGGCTCATTTAGGTATGAAGTTTTAGTTTATTACCCACACAATCTCGAACCATTCGAAATTTATGGCACATGACAGAGGTCTAATTTTTGCCAGAAAACTTGCCTACATTGCGATAATAGTACATTGTGATGACCTTGGTTGGGGGGGGGGGGATAGGTGGTCTGTACTATGAATTACCCATAAACGTTGGGTTATAATTAGCAGTGTCTTGGCTACCGATTCGATAAAATGCATCTTATCGACTCTTTTGGATTTGCCAAACTATCGACGCTCAGCAGGGAACAGGCCCGATATGCCATAATTGCCGATAATTCCTAAATTAAGTTAGGTAGTAAGGTAAAGTAGATTAAGTTGAGTAAAGTTGAGTTAGGTATGTACATAGATTTTTCGACCTTCTATGCAAGATGAAGAAGGAATCAGGATGAACAACATAAAAATAAAGCATGTCTTTGGGAAAACTCAGAAGACCAACGGCACCTAAAGCATCAGACTGATCAGTTAGGGGGGTCTCAGTCGGTCGCCGTTCGTTTTTCGTTCCTTGTTAGTATTCCTCTCAAGAAACGGCACTTTAACGGCTCAGTTTAAAAGTTGCACCTAAATTTAAAATTCTCAAGGACTTTTGCAATTCAGTAGTGCATCTGGCTAGGGAATTGAAAAACTGAAAGATTGGCGCTGGATTCATCAAAATCGAACAATAATTGTCGGCAAAAACCATAGGATACGTCTGTAACCAGGAAAATAACAATACTCGAAAACTCGTTTAGATTGCGTAAACTCACATAAAATTGCAACTTCTCAACATTTTTTGAATTTTCGCGTGTTGGCCCTTTTCCTTGCCGAGCGGCGATATGTAAATAAGCAAATCAATACAGTGAGTATAAGATGTTTGAAGGCGTACGAAAGGCGTATGAAATTGCTCTCACAGCAATTATTGCTCTCTTTGATAATAATTATCAAAGAGAGCAATAATTAGTGCCAGGTTGGGTGGGCAGTTATATCTTTCCTACAGGAAACATCACGATCACATACAATTTGTTGGTGTGGAAAGAGTTGAAATGATCATTATTATTAATACGGGAATAATAATGTTTATTCAAGAACAACTTTCAAACGTGGAAACATCTACACAGTCATTTGTTTCCATTTAATCCTGTACCACCACGGGTATTCTATCAGATTTCCCCACTTAGAGTGTACTTAGGTCTTCCAAAAACATGGTAAATTTTTAAAGCTTCTAAGATGTAACAATTTTAACAGCTTTTCAACACTTGAGGTATAATAAGTACATATATAAGAGTTGTTAATGCCGTACGCGGAACTTCCCTCTGTTAGCATTGACCAATTTTGATGAAAAAGCCAATGATTTAAAATTTAATAAAAACTCGGCGCTGCGCGCCTCGGCGGGGGCTTCGCCCCCTGCACCCCCGGATGATTTCCGCTTAGAGCCTAATGGCTAAAATGTGACATACCTTGAAAAGGTTTTTGCTCCCTCTCCCTCTTTATCTTTCTTCCACTGTAATATTTAAGATACCGCCTTATTCATAATAACATCAGGTTGTCAAGCATATTTGTCGTCAAGCATATGATAAATCATAGCGCTACTTTCCTGTCGCTTTTTTCTGTCGCTTTTTACTGTCGATTTTTCCTGTCGTTTTTCGGCGGGGGGTCCCATTGCTAAAACCTTTTCAAGGTTAAAATCAATTTTAAATGCTTGCATACGAGTCTGCAACACATTGGGACATTTTCATGTCAACCACTACACAACAAGGTAGTGAAGTAAGGTAGTGAAGTAAGTTACCCAAGCATCAAAGGTTTCGTGACGATTTTTCAGTTCATGAGCCAAAGCAAAATCTAAGGTTGTTGATTGTTCTCTACGCAACACAGTGAGTCTATTTTATTTATTGGTCGCGTGAGCAAGATTTGCTTAGTTTTCGTGACGATTTTTCAGTTCATGTGCCAAAGCGAAGACATGAAAATGTCATTTTGGTATGTGGGCTCCATTTGGGGTCTAGTTGTGTCCCGAAGCTTTTGGTCGATGTCAGTCACTTCTGTGGGTTGAAAAATAAGGGTTGATAAAGGTTTTGTTTCTCCATAAATTTAAGATAGTATTGAATTTTTAGAGGCCACGCGGAGCTCTGTAGGACAAACCGTTCGCTCCCTTCGAGAACTTAAGGGTTGGACTAACGATAAATCAGAAACACTAGTGGGAATCGCAAAAGAGGCCTAATCTCCGTTCAAATTTTATCTGACCAAAATGTGATCACTGTAGGAACGTGGTAAGTAGGTAGTATCTATGGTTGGTTGGTGGTGACAATGACAAAGCCGATTTCTCTGCAGACGAGCGATCTAAATAGAAAAAAATGAACCTTCGTGTAATAATTTGCAGCTTTATCAAATGTTTTGTATCTCCTACTGACTTCGTGAAATCGGATACAGACAGGAGTAGCTCACATTTTTTTGACATCGAAAAGAAGAGAGTTTGAGTTCTAAATTCGGTAGTAGGTAAGTGTGCAAAATAAATGTGTGTATGATTTATTTATTTTTTAACTCGGGAATAGATAACCCCTGTCTATCTGTTGAAGTATTTCCAGCGGTAGAATAACAATTTCATGTTGAACAAGCGGATTGTCGTGGCAGCTTTGTACAATACGTTGCACGATTTATTTGAGAGAGCACGTGCGCGAAACGATGCCTACAACCCTTCATTTCCCTCGTTTGGAAGGGGATATCTATTATCCGACTTGGGTAAACAAAATCTCATAAATCCTTTTCCAAAGTCGTGAGTGGTATTGGACAAGACGGGAATTCTATATACAATGCTTAAGCCTTGAGAGATGAGTCTGAAGGTTTACATTCCACAGTAAAGGATCAGTTCAGGAGTAAACCTGAATCACGGATAGTCTAAGCGGAGCCCAACAATGAATTGTTTGCACTGATACAATATTCAGTATTCTTTTGTTAGTTGATGTTCATTAATATTACCTCTGATTCCCTTATGAACCGGTTGGTTGAAGGAATAGGGGTTGGAGTTGGATCGAGGAATAATAATTCGAATGGCTCACAATGCATTATGGAGCGATGATGGGTACAGGATGGTTCCCTGTCAATTGTCACGACAATGGTATTGACGTGATTTTCAATGTTTCATGATCTGCAAAAGTCCCATTCTGCACAAATTTGGAAAACTTTTGAAGAAGGACCCAAAATATGACCCAAGAATGACGCAAAATATTTTCATCACGATCAGTCTTTAGAAGCCACGGTTCGTGCGAAAGAATAAAAACGCTGCAAATTATTACGCAAAGGTTTGAAAATAGAAAAAGGTGAAGATATTCACAGGGTGTATTCTCCTTGCAAAGAATACACCTTTGCCATTGGCTCCGCCTATCAACCATATTTTACTTCACAATCAAGGACGCAAAACTGAGTACAACTCGAAGAAAGGAACAACGATCGTATTTTGGTCGCATTCACACTGATGTTTCTGATATATCGTAGGTCCAACCCCTAAGTCCTCATGGGGAACAAACGGTTATTCCTTCATACAGAGCTCTGGATGGTCTCATTTGATTCTAAAAATGCAATTCTATTTTAAATTGGTGAAAAAACAATACCTTCATATAGAACGTTTTTGAGCTTCTTTAAAAGTTCAGCCCTTAATTTTCAACCCTTAGAAGCTTCGGGGTTTATCTAGACCTCAAGAGGTACCCATATAAAATTTCATATAAAACCCATGTAAAAAAGGAACCGATATAAATTTTATTAAAATCGGTCCATGGTATCTAAGGAAAGTGCCGCATATGGCGGACGGACGGCAACACTTTTATTCTATTTTCGGATTTTACGTAAACCAACAAATTTGGAGGAAGAGTGAAAATGTTTTCTTGATCGATTCCAGATGTTAATTACTGAAAAATAATGGTTCATAACTGGGAATTTCTCAATGGTTCTGTTCTAGAATCAGTTTTTTTATCCACCTGACTATCTCACATAATATGTGATAGATATCTCACATAATATGTGACCTGACTATCTCACATAATATATATCACATAATATAGATATTATCTATGTTATGAAGTATACTATTATGGCAGACTTGTTTATACATATAGCAATAAATATAATCTATAACATTGAAATCACTCGGCATGGATGATTGGGATGCACAGTCACAATGATTTCCTTTTTTCAGATACAAAATTACGAAATAATTTATTACATTAGTAAAATACGACTGATATTTACTGTTTCCATCTCCGAGATTGATGGCGTGATTAATTCATCCTATCAATTGAAGAAGATTCCATCTCAAATATTTTCGAGGGATGAGCGATTAGATCCGTCTAAACCTAATTCCTACCGTTTGTAATGATAAATAAACTCTAAATGTCCAGCCCTACCAATCAGCCTTCCCCTAACTAGTTCACAGAAGCGGTATTGATTGAAGCGACATAACTGTTGGGAGTGGTAACTGGTTGGGGGGGGGGGTTACGGATGAGACCAAAGTTTTAATCCGGTGAAGCTTGAGGTGGTAGGGACTCCTTTTTCCAAAGTTTTCATTTGGACTCTTTTCCTGAGGACGATGACAGAATAAATATTGGCTAGATTTTCTTTAACCTTTTTACATCGAAGGAGTTTTCCGAGAAATTGTGATGTCTACGCAAGCGGGTGAACTTTAAACTTTTCTCATTTATTTTCAATTGCATGATTCGCCGATACCTGAGAATGTTTTTGATCAATGTGAATTTGTGTGGAGATGATTGTGCTAGAAGGGGTTTTTCCTAGTCTTATTCCGAAACGTTTGATTACTAATTCAAAATATTCGATCAAAATCGGTCAATGCTATCTGAGGAAAGTGCCGCATACGGCGTAAGGCGGACGGACGGCCAAATTTTTATTCGATTTTTGGATTCTACGTACCTTAAAAAGTAAACCAAAAAATTGCGTGGGGGTTAAAAAAATTTTTTTCTTGGTCGATTCCATTATTGAAAATAATGAACTAAAAAGGAATAGCTTAAATTGTTTCGAAATTGAAAATTCTCTGGAGCAAATTTTGAGAAGGATTAAACTCGATTTTTTACTCGAATTTTGCATTTTAGAGCTTTGTTGCTCCCTCTCTTTTTTCCGTTGGTCTGTCTCTGTCGATTTGTATGGCGTATATCTGTTAATTCACTGTTAATTCGGAAAACAATACAACATTGTAAGTGGATTTTGGTGACAGTTCCAAGGGTAGTGGAAGTTACGAATTTCTTCGGACTCGAAAGGGCGAGAGCCACACTTTAAAGGCAAAACTGAAAAGTCCAATGATATAAGAAACAATTATGATCTCGAGGTATACAAAAATTATACGAAATAATTGTCCGATATTGACTAAATTTTCACGACCTTCGTGAGGTAAATGAGAACTCGAAGTTGACAGGTAGAAGGTTGTATTTTCGAATGAATCACAGGGTGGCCTTGGGGCCTATATATACAACATACAGGGGGCAGGTAGACCCTGACGAGCCAATAGGATGGCTCGTTATTATGGCCAATGAGGTGGAGGTACATTATGGTCCCTAGCGGGGAGTTACTAAACTATGGTCAGTCTAGGTCGTACTAGTATAATGTTAACATGGTTATTCTTAGATACATCACTATCTCTCTCTTTAAAAAAATTAAAAATTGTAAGGATAGATACATTGGGCCTACCATCCCTCCTTCACACAAGTTGAGAAAATAAGCGTATATCATAACCCTAACTAAAGGTAAAAATAAGTAAAACAATGACAATAGGTAACCTTAAGTAAAACAAATGCACAATATAATTCGGTAACTGATGGTATTATACATTGCAACTTGAATTTAAATGACTAAGATTGCAGTGGTACTAGCCTATGCAAAACTTCAATAATAATTAATACTAATAATAAGTAATTATACTACACTAATAATACTAATTATACTACACTAATAATACTAATTATACTAATTATACTACGCTAATAATACTAATTAATACTTCAATAAGAATATGTACTTTCAATACAGCATTAAGTACAATTATTGTACTTAATGCTGTATTGAAAGTACATAAAATCGGTTCTGATAGATAGAACTAGCACAGCGGGATATCACAAATGGGGAGAATCACATTCGAAATTTGAAATTTATAGTGGGTTATTCTAAATACTAACAATAGTAAAAGGACAGAGGGAGACAGCTCCCTACCAACTAAGAGGCGTGATGACGCATTAATTGCCACTAGTTGATTGGCTGGTAAGGAACCCCTGACCTTGTTTTGAGATTTGGGGGGTCTGTGGCGTTTTGGGTGATATCTGAGGTGGAGTTGTATTGGTTGTGATTGGAAGTGGTAGGGTCTTTAGTTCGTGCCTTAATTTCAACTGGGCTCTATGGACAACATGGGTGGAATTGTTACTGCATCTTATCACCAAGAAAGTAGATGGGGAAACGGATTTAGATAATATTCCTTTTTCCCATAGGGGAGGTCGTTCATGTGGGTGGAGGAGTACCCAGACGGGCCCCATGGGGAGGGGGGTGGAGGCTTGGTATTGTTGCTGGGCTGCTGGCTGAATAAAAGACCTGGATAATTGAGAAAGGGGGGTCTTTGGTAAAAATTTGAGCAACATTAGCATGGGAGCTACTCCAGTGCTGGTAGATGGTGTTGCCCTATAGGCAGCTAATGCTTGTCTTAATGTCCCTTGTGGAGAGGCTGATGCAGACTCAGATAATTTTCGTATTATCGATTTAAGGATAAAAACAAAACGTTCAGCCTGACCATTAGAACGAGGGCTATACGGTGGTGAAAATAACAGTTTGATGGAATGGGACGCACAAAAATTCCTAAAATCTGAACTTGAAAATGGGGGGCCATTGTCAGCCACCAGAGTGGTCGGCATGCCAAACCTAGAAAATATGTCCAGGAGGAAGTTTGAAATATTGACATAATTGTATGAGGGGACCAGGGATGCCTCCGGCCATTTGGAATAACTATCGACCAACAGGACATAATGTTTCCCTCCCAGGTGAAAAATATCCATGTGGACTCTCTCAAAGGGGTATGTTGAAGTGGGCCATGGATTGCGAAATGTTGGTTCTGGATTGTGGGGAGAATACTTGGCACATGCCTCACAAGATTTTGACATTGCCACAATATCTTGGTCAATGGATGGCCACCAAACGTACGATCTGCACAACATTTTCATCCTAGACACTCCTGGGTGACCATGATGTAGGATCTGGAGGACTTGGTTTTTCAAATAATCGGGGACCACGACCCTGTCATGTAAGAAAATGCAGCCATGGTCCAAAAACAGATCGTCCCTACATTTAAAAAAACTTAGAAGGCTGTGGTTAGACTCTGAGGGCCAGTGATTCTGAAGTTTAATGACAACCTGAGACAAAATTGGGTCGCTAGCTGTTGCCTTAGCAATGTCTGGTAACGTTAATGGAGGAAGTAATGTATGGAGAAAATAACATTCGGTAATCTGCAATTGTTGAGGACTGGGAAGTCGGGACAAAGCGTCGGCATGTGGTATTAGGGTCCCACTTTTGTGGACTATTGTGTATTTGTATGATGCCAGGATTTCTGACCATCTCACCAAACGGGCTGAGGCGATTGTGGGTAGATTCTTTGACTCTGAGAATATTGATTTTAGGGGAAGGTGATCAGTTTCTATAACGAAACTTCTGCCATACAGAAATTTGTGGAACTTCGTGAGACCAAAAATTATGGCATATGCTTCTTTATGAAGCTGTGAGTAATTCCGTTGGGCAGAATTTAAGGTAGCGGACTCGAATGCAATTGGAAGAAGTCTATCACCATGTTTATGGCACAGTACTGCTCCAACCCCTATTTGACTTGAATCTACTGATAGGACGAGTTGTTTTGATGGGTCAAAAAGGACTAGGCATGTTTTTTCGGACAACAGCTGTTTGGTACTGGAAAATGCTGACTGATGGTCTGATGTCCACAGCCAAGGGGTATCTTTACGGAGCAGTGAATGAAGTGGTGCAAGAACTGATGAAGGACCAGCCAAAAAGTTAACAACCCCAAGAATGCTCGTAATTGAGTGACATTAGTGGGAGGAGGCATTTCATGGAGGTTTCATGGTCCCTGACTTTTGATGGACTTGGAAAACGACCCTGTGCCGAAATTACTGAACCTAACAACTCCAGTGAATTTACAAAAAATTCGCATTTTTCAACATTTATTTTTACGTTATACTTATCCAGTATTGTTAGGACAGTTTGTAAGCGAGAAAAGCAAAGGTTCTTATCTTCCCCACCAATTAAAATATCATCAAGGAACGCTCCTACCCCTGGCAAATGACCTAAAATGCGGTCCATAAAATTTTGGAAATCAGGAGGAGCTGAAGCTAAGCCAAAAACTAAACGCGTATACCTGAACAACCCGAAACTTGTGTTGATGGTTAGCATTGGTTGACTGTCAGGGTGGACTGTGAGCTGTAGGTAGGCATTGGTTAGGTCCAGTCTGACAAATATAGTACAACCCGTGAATTTGTGTACTATTTCGTCTGGACGTGGGAGAGGGTAAACATCAGTTAGAATTTGGTTGTTGACTGTACGTTTTAGGTCGACACATAAGCGTATAGCACCAGACTTTTTTGGTACACAGACTAGAGGGGAAGCCCATTGGGAGGAAGAAATCGGAATAATGATTTTGTCTTTTTGGAGCTTTTCTAATTCAGATTTCACATGATCCCGAAGTGCAAAGGGTATAGAGTAGGGGCGCTGAAACATGGGTTTTGCTGAAGGCTTAAGATGGATATGGACAGAGTAATTTTCAATTGGTTTATCATTGTCCTTCAAACCAAAGGCTCGAGGGAAACGTGCAGTGAGGCCAGGTGGGATAAAATTTGAACTAATTTCCCCAAGTGAATTTTTAATAATTAAAGTGAATTTAATGAACAGGTGACTGGCGGGCTCATGAGGGCCTTGGCCCAGTTAGGGTTTAAGACTTGCAAAATATCCCTACCCAATATTGCTGATGGGGACAATCTAGAGGCTATGAATAATTTGACTCTTATGGACGTATTATTGGGTTGTTCCATGGACAATTGTACGTTGGAGACGCCAGTGACAGCGAGATGGGATGCTGAGGCAGTTGAGACAGAGAGGTGAAGTGGGGTAATAACCAAGTCGGGCAAAAGGGAGAATATAGTGTCGGAGTCCATCAGAGTAATAGAACTCCCTGAGTCAACCAAGAAGGGAACAAGGGGACTCTGGTTGATCGAAAATTTAACGAATAATGGTTCAGGACAAGTAAATTTTTCATGACTCATTTTGGCACAACTAGCAAGCAAAAAGTTGAATGTAGGGTGTGGGTCCCCAATGGCAAAACAAGTTGAAAATTCTTCACTAGCGAGTTCAAAGGTTTCCTCCTCAGACTCATCCTCTGCATGTTGGTTGGGCGCTATTTCGAATTTTACTGGGGAGAAATGCCTGATGCGTCTACTCCCGACTGTAGACCCACAGTCTGGGAGCTTGAAGTCAGAGACTCCTCGGCCATCCAATGAAGGATGTCCGTCCACCAACACAGGACTTACTACTGAATTTACATTTACAAGTTGGTTTACTACTTTTTCTGGGGAGAAATGCCTGATGCGTCTACTCCCGACTGTAGACCCACAGTCTGGGAGCGTGGAGTCAGAGACTCCTCGGCCATCCAATGAAGGATGTCCGTCCACCAACACAGGACTTCCTTTTGTATTACAATTTAAATAGTTATTGAGGGCCCCAAATGGGTCTTCATTATTTTCAAGCTGTGATTCCTGTGGTTCATAGGAGTTAGGCTCCGCAATAAAAAAATTCTTATGCTGACCTGTATTTCTATTCGGGCAGAATCGTTGTATATGTCCTCTAGTGCCGCATTGGTTGCACAGCCATGTGCGAGCGGGGCATTCTGCAGGGTGGTGATTGACATGACAGCCGTTGCACAGCTTCTTCGCCCTCTGTACTGCTGGGTTCCGACCATGAGGGTAGCTGCTTCCAGTAGGTGGAGGTGGACCGTGGGCTTGAAAAGGGCCCCTGCGAGACCAGGTAGTTTTCTTTCGTTGAGGATCTTCTTTCTTGGTCCTCCAGCTTGGCTCCTGATGAAGCGCGGCAACTGAAGGTGTAGGAGGAGGGTGACAAAGAAGCTCCATTGCCTCCTTCACTGCCTCAGCTTTCACTGCAGCTGCTACCATGACGTCGAAGGAGGATCCCTCAGGAAGTGCGAGTAAGGCTCCAACAATTTGTGAATCTTTCATTCCGCCGACGAAGCGTTCACAAAGGAAAGTCTCCATGGCCGCACCAAATTCACAGGGGAGAACTGCCTTCTTCAATGCAGAAGCGAAATCAGAAACAGATTGGCTAGGGGCTCGTCCTAGGGCGGAGAACTGGAAGCGGGACAAAGCTTTGTTGACAGGCGGAGATTCCAAACTGATAAGTTTAGAACGGACGGTCGAGTATTTGGAGCTGATGACCTGTGCTGGAGCAATAGCTGCCTTCAGCCTGTCAAAAAGCGGTAGAGGGAGGAGAGACGTCAACTTTCCAATCATCTTAGGGTCTTCAGTGATGCCCTCGGCAAACAGAAACAGCTCAAGGCGGTCCAGGAAGGAAGTGATGTTGTCCCCCTCGGCAAACGGCGGGACAGAAGACGACATGATGTAGTAGACAAGCGGCCAACTGATCGAAGGCGAAGTGGGAGACGAGACTCGTCGCCAGTGAGGTAAATGAGAACTCGAAGTTGACAGGTAGAAGGTTGTATTTTCGAATGAATCACAGGGTGGCCTTGGGGCCTATATATACAACATACAGGGGGCAGGTAGACCCTGACGAGCCAATAGGATGGCTCGTTATTATGGCCAATGAGGTGGAGGTACATTATGGTTCCTAGCGGGGAGTTACTAAACTATGGTCAGTCTAGGTCGTACTAGTATAATGTTAACATGGTTATTCTTAGATACATCACTTCGGTCCTATGGTGACGAAATTGATTGTTGATCGTGATAAGAATCAGTTTTGGCGTTTTCGAAAAATCTAGAGGTACTAATGACCGCACTCAGATTCACCAGAAACTATATAAAGTAGTACCGGACGATACACTATTCAAGGTCTATTGGAAAGTTTCGCATTCATCACGAAATACCTTAACCCTCCGTCCTCCAGGTAGGATCCTGGTAGACCTTATTCATTGGTTATTTTAATGGTAATCACAGGAAAATTATTTTACAGTTCGAAAAGTAGGTCAGTAATGTCCCATTTAATGAGATATATCGCTTGATGGTTTTACTGAAAATAGTAGCATAATTGCAAACGAACTATAAACTTTGAAAACCCGTGAAAACCCCATTGAAAGTCTCATAGAAACCCATGACGTCAAAGAAGGTGCTTGTTACCTTCCCCCATAAATCGATTCTACGTCCACATTTACTTAAAAAGTGTCACCTCACACGACTACCAAATGAGAACCCTTGAGAAAACACCACGTTAACCCCACAAACAGCCCCTTGGGGTTGTGCGATCGGGCTGAACAATTTAGACACATAACTAGAGGCACAATCGAGTATTTGCTACATTTTCAGACTTTCAGAAAGACTTTTTCTTTTTTTGATTATCTAAACCTACGCATTTTGAAACGTAAAGTAACAAATTTCGGGGCAAATCAAAAATGTTGAGCTTCATGTCGGTACGTAACAAGGTTGCAATACTAGCAACAGGAGAAAAAACAGTTGAGGAATAATACTTCAATCGTGTAATTTTTTATGACATAAACCACTCGGTAGGGTTCTTTAGACCCCATACGTTCTGAACAGAAGTTATTCTAAAACAAGAAATAAAAGAGACTACGTAACTTACAGATCGATGTACTCTTACTGACCTCTGAAGCACAACTGGGTAGGAGGATTCACAAGGCTAGCTTCGCGCTAGCTTGGCAGAAGAAAAATGGTGGGGTTTGCCAGGACCCCTCCTGGTGGTCGAAGGGTTAATAACTTGTTTTTTGTCAACAATACACTAGATTTCTTATGTTTCTTGAGTGTTTTTAGGCGGAAATAACACAAAATATCAACTGGTAAATCAAAAACCACCTCATGAGACACAAAATTCAATTTTCTACTAGGTTTTTTTTTTAAAAAAGAGCTAAATATAAATTAGCTTTCTATTTACAAGAAATTAGTTAGTTACGATGTTAAATCGATTTCGATGTTTAGGTAATAATTATACAAACAAGAACTTCCATCTTCATCGCAAGTTATTCAGTTCGTTTATTGCTGTTTTGCCCGACACCACCCAGAAGAAAAATAAAAGTAAACGAATAAGTTGTTGGGCTATTTAGGAGCCATAAGTGATACATTTGTGATCATAAGACCTCAAATTAAGCCCACTTCCCAAAACCTATTGTAATGCACACATTCCAATGTGTTTTCCGATAAACAGCACAAACACAATAAATGTTGGAAGACAAAAAATCCGGTTAAGTCCTGACCCGAGGCAAAATGGAGGCCTCAGTGACTAGGAAACTTGTCCAGTTTCTTGCATACGTTTGGCGGAATATTTTCTACCATCTTATTTCCCAGTATTTCACTGGGTTGGACGGCTATAATGAAGGCGAGGAACGACTCCCAGAACTCTTCTCTTTGAGCTTTCGTTGACAACCTAGTTCGGAAAGAGTTCGAAAGGCTGCTTTGATGTTTGCAAGTCAAATGTTCAAACAAAGAGGCTCGAAGGAGTCCGTTTCACGTCAACGGTTCTGAAAAGAAACTGCCTTCTTCATAGCTAAAGGCTCACAATTTATTGTCTCCTAACACCAATTGGTTAAATTGATGAATCAACAATTGATGTCACCACGTGAACAGAGGCTTAGAGACCAGGAAGCTTACAGAGGACACCATAATATGGTGATATTGTGAACAATATTATTGTTCTCTCATATCTGTGTGTATTATACAGAGTGTAACACTAATTATGCCCTGTATTATTTCAATGTTTATGCATAGCTGGTCTTCGCAAAGAGTTTTATGTATTTGGCAACTTGATGCTTAGATTGGCTCCAAGAGGCTGTGTACAAAGTTCACTGTCAGGGTGGCAAGTCTGCTTTGTAAATATGGCCAGAATATATAATATATATTATAGACCAACCCTAATCTGAAAAATTCAATTAAGTTATAAGAGCATAAACCATTATGTCGATCCATTTGATCATTACTTCCGCGTTCTGAGCATTGTAAATGATTGGAATGAGTGCGTATACTCATGAGTCATCAGCTACGAAACCCTGAAAATGGGAGCATCGTCATCATAAAAGTGGGCAAACGAGGGAGCTAACTAGCAGTAAATCGGGTGGATTATGAGGAAGCAATGAAAAGGCGGTTTTTCTCATAAAACTCTCGAGACCTTGTCGAGTTATTTAGTCTCTTATGAAGCCTGTAGAAGGCTGTATGAAATATTGTTTTCACTGGACATTTTCGATGGTGTACAACATCAACGTAATGAGCTAACAAGATTCTTCGTCTTAGATACGGCAGTAATTTTTAGCGATTACTCAACACAATGAGAGGTGTATGAGAGGTGGATCACCACAGTCAACACTAGGTCATTCTACCTTCTCCCCTTTCGTACATTTTGTGAAAAATCTGTATTCAATGTAATTTTAATGTTATGGAATTTATTGAGGAATTTTCAGATTTATAATGACAGCCAAAAGTAATGGAGGCGCGTATAGATTAAAACTACCTGCTATACGAAGTGAAGCAGGTTTTCATAACAATTATTTTTAATTTTGTACGACCAAGTATAGGTACCCCTGTCAATTTATAAATATAACATTGCAATGGAGACGGTATCAACAATTTCATTTGTTCTTAGGACCCTTGAGGGTATTTCTCCCCAAATTTGCAACCCCGAAAACCACGTAAACCACATAGTGCTCTGAAACCATGACTTTTTCGCACTTAAGCAGGTTAAATACTAACTTAAACAGGATTTTCCAAGTCGAGTATATCGATATATTTCTTCCAGGTTAGTAATGTTTCAATTCACCTACCTAATTTTTCCTAGTATGTTATCTTCCGATAAATATGTCGATTCCTAAATGATTGTATTGTTTTAAATCGATTTAATTCACAATTTTATTCGACCTACTTCAACATGTTTTTTCAAGTAGATCTTCAGATATATCGAAATATCGATATATGTTCTCCGATGTATAGGAGATATTGTTATCTCATTGGCGATAGATCATTTGATCGGTATATCGACATATCTCATTCGATATGCCATCTCTACCTACATTTTTATCGTTCGTAACTTCAAATTGTGGCCCTGTTGATAATGATTATGGTAATGATGAAAGGAGGGAATTGATGAGTGTTGAACAATGCGGGTATTGCTACATGGAACGCCCTTCCGGATTCGTGGTAATAAAGGTTCTGGTCCAGGACTCTTTCAAAGGAGATGCCCTCAACTGATGGCATTCTGGTGTCCGGAGGATGACAAGGGGTTACACGCAGTAGATGAGGTGTGATGATGCCGGGAACTGGGATAAACCGTAATGAAAAGGGCACGTGCCGCAGACTGAAAGAAAATAGCGATTTTAAAAGAGCTATGTCAGATCAGGTTGTTGACTTTATCTATGATATTCTACCATCGTTCGTGTTGTAATTACAGAAAATAAAATCGGGATTGAAATTTTATAATATACATTGAATCACGGAGATTGGCTCAGAACACGATCCAATTAGTAGACGAGATTTGCTGATCCCGCGAAACAACTCAAAGCTCAGAATACATTAATTTAGCCTTTAAAGCGAATCCAAAGCTCGAATTCCATTCATGTATTCCATGAGTCACGAATTCACAATAGTTAAGATTCGCAGAATACGTGGTTGAGTTGTGAGATGGAAGTCTCAGGGTGTGAGCCACGCTTTACTTACTCCCATTACTGAGCACAACTAAAGAGATTGATGAACGCTGGTCCATTATGTCAGATGTTATCAGGGCCGCCGATAAATTTACCTGTCAACCGATAAAGCCGGGCCCTGCGGAGCCCTTCGTCCCAGGTTGCTAATTTAAGCAAATCAAATCGGCACCCTTGACTGTTCAACGAGCCCCGTTGGATGAGTCCCTTTGATGGTTCGAAACTATCCAATGAAAGGTGCCGTTTCGACACAAGGTGACACCCCTGACTTGATCATGTTGATCTACATCTGGTTTGGTTACTGATCCATGAATAACAAGAATCGATCTGCGTCAAGTTAAGGTTGCGTCATGCAAATTTCCCTGTAAAAATTTGCAGTCCGGTGAGTTCCACGAACGAGATTTTATTATTTGAATTGTTCAAAATTATTTTAGCGGAATTCTGTTAGATGATATGTGCTCAACGCCCATCACTGACGGCTTGATTGCATCACAACACCCATAACGATTCTTTGCAACGGTAGTTTCCAAATAAAGGAGAAGAATGTCTTTCAGTTTCGCATACCATGGGACTTTTTCAGTTCCTAATAGTCCAAAATCGACTTGACTCAAATGGTTTTGGGTTTTGGCTTCAAGACGATTAGCTACTACTAATGATGATAGCTACTACTATCATTGATTTTGGATTAGTAGAAATCAGAATGCTCGAGACAAACAGAGAAACGTTGAATTCTTAGACTCAGGCAAAACTGTACGAAAAATCCGATCATCAAAATGTCCAATCATGATGAATGTTTCAGGTATTACATGTCCTTAGTTTACCCCAATTAAATTTCATACACCTAAAGTACCGTCACATCATCAATTTTTCACGTTGTAATCACCAGATTTGTCCCCGATTCCGAGGGTATTTGGAAGTAAATTCCAAAATTATTGTTGGTGAATATCTCCTGGATGTACAAGACTCGTGGCACAAAATAATGAAATCTACACCAACTGAGAGAAAACTTGCATCATGATCGTGATAACATACCTATAAGCTGATGGAATCGATTCAATTTTCAATTCAATTTTCGAACCTACAGATTCTGTACTTTGTGACGATCCTACTTTTTTATAAGGAACAATCCAATTGGTTTGTTCCCGATTTGTTGGAGCTACGCCTTTAGGGATATCCGATTCATAGAGATATGAATCGATATTCTCTTCAGGCTGGCTGATTAATCTAATCACTGGTTTGAAGGGGTAGGGTCGTCACACCCTCCTCTGTCTCATATATGGGCAATTAGGTGTATTTCTCATTTTTTGTACAGATGGAAATTCAACCTATATTGTTACAACTTTTATGATCCAATTATTCTTCGTAGTGATGCTATACTTTCCACAAGGACAGTTTGAGTAACACTATGAAAAAGAAATGTATACGAATCCTTTCAAACGTCACACAGGAATTTTTCATGTTACGTTTCTAAATTTGTATTGATGTCTCAGGGTTTTCTTAGCGTCCAACCTCCTTTCTTTCGTTACTTTGAAATTTCCAAGTTAAATAACCTTACAGATCAAAGAACAGTCTGAGAAAATACCCCCAACCGAGTCTAGACTTGTCAGCGGTGAGCGGCAAACGAGATAGGTAATGCGATTTGAATGAAGGCTGCGGTCACCCTCTGGGACTGATGGGAAGGAGGACTGTTGTTGAGTCAACTCTCTGCCTCTTCTCGGTTCCTGCCTTAACCGACCAAGTTATCTTGAGTGACTAGAATGGCCAAGTTTTGCCAGTAAACCGGCCAATAATGGACGAAGTTGGTGTTTGAAGATTGAGTTTGGGTAGCTTCCCTGAAATTCGTTCCCTGAACGCCTATTTGCAACACCAACCGAAATTCGGTTGAGCTAATGGCCACACAATGATCAAAATTCACCGTATCTTACTATCATAATAAGTACATGCCACATATTATTCCCCAAAACTGTTTAAAATTATATACTTTATAAATAATTAAGTGACTATGACGACTCAACTTGTCCTCATGTTACCAGATATGTATCTCAACTTACGCTCTTTCCTATGTACCGAAGACAGTAATAGTTTATCTTGAGCAGTAGTAAAAATTTGGACCAAAATTGAAAGTCTCAAATTTTGCATATCAGAAGTACTTACTCTTGATGCACCCAAATAAAAATTTCACATCAAATTGAGTACTATTTCCTGCACAATATTCTGGTTTGCGTGTAGATCGAACGTATAAATATCTAACTGGTGAAATATTCTAACCTCTCCAAACTTTTTCATCCCAAGCCTGTCATTATGATATTTCATATCCCACTAGTCGAAATATGGATCGCTTGTTGATTGACCTCAGGAAGAATAGAGAAAATATGAGCACGTTTTATACTCTCCTTGAAGATATTCTAAAATTAGTTTCAGCCTCAAGAAGAGCTTATGGAAATCAGAAGGAGCTTGTTTGTAGAAATTCGGAATAGGAAGTATAGACTCATACGCTCTTCTTGCAGCCACATCTTCAATTGTGTCATCACTCTCTCAGATGCAAATATCTTTTTTTCACAAAATTTTTACTTGGATACTTTGAAATTCCAGGGTTGTGTTTTCGTTCCGTTGCCATCTACGTAACAGTCCGTCTGTTTTTGCTTTCGTAGATCCCATAAATTGGACATAATTTTAACTGCTTCTTGTGAAGGTTTCTGCCCCGCGACTGGAATAAATAGTGATTCCATAGGCAGTGTTTCCTGTAAACGGAATGAAATTAATAGATTAATTTTATTTTACAACTGATCTACGATCAAAATGACAGGTTTCTTTTAATAATATAACTTTTGGTCGATATAATCAGTAATTCAGTCTTACATTCTTGTACTTTTCAAAAACGAAAATTTAGAACTATGGTAACCGGTATAAAGTTGCTCTGCTGTGTGATTCCATTTCCATTTAGAACTCCCCAGGTTGTTTTTAGTATGAAGGTCACGTTACGTGTACTATTCATTAGTCAGTTTGTAAAAAGTTCTTATTCTTCCAATAATTAGGGTTCCAACATTCGGACAACACAGTCAGTTCCGAGAGGGTGTCGCAGCAACCTTGAACTGATTAATGATCACACATGTCAGGGATTACATACTATGCAGAGGCTACTTCTGATATTGGGAAAAGAAAAAGACGGGGAACTCAATCGCAAGTATAGTCTTGCGATAAGAATACTCTTCGCCAAGAATAGGGGTCATTCTTGTTGGACTCCTTTGGGGATATCTTGAGAACATGGCATGAGGCGTGATCTAGTTTTCTGTTTTTGACAAGTCTTTAGAAGGTCCAGATAAGAAAGACTCCAGGCGATACGCACTCAGCTAAGCTGAGTATCTGATCATCATTAATGAGGAAGCCCACAGACAACTAACAAGACCAATTCGAACAAGGCACCAGGAGAAGCAACAAGCTGTAAGCCATGGCACTTACTAACAGATCAAACATTTGAGATAGCAAGGTTGTAAATCCAGCTCAAACCAGAGCTAGTCAATTACAGTCATTCTGCAGTAACTGCAAGACATATCATTTCGGCATTCGTGATAATGAACAGCCCAAAGCAACTTCCATACAGCTTACACTACACTCAGTTAATAACGTTAAAACACAATTTTAAACAGTTAAAACGTATTGCAGCAACGATAAACTTGATGATGGGCTGGACGAGCACCGTCACGTACGAAGTTTTTCGACTGCCTGTCCCTCTACAGACAATTTTCTCTCTTTGTGGGTTGTAACATGGGTCATGAAGTTGGGAGGCTCTCTGTTGACCCCTAATTATAGGCGTTGCAAGCCGCAAATTTAATTGATGAAGTTTTATAGTTAGGTTGTGTTATGTCAGCGTGTTATCGAATGAAGACAATGGTCTTCTCGATGGCTTGTTGTTTTCTATTGGTCCCTACTCAACAAGGATGCAGGAAGATTATAATGCACTATCTTCCCGGCGCATTCCTGCCTGCCGATGGAAGGAGTGCATGAAATTTTGCTCTCGCCTCGGACCTCAGCGCCGAAGTGGCAAACTGGAAGGAGGTGGCGCATTTACCTAGTGGCTAGTTGGGGAAGACAACTCTAGGTAAGAAGGGAGCAGAGGCTGGTGCCTCGAACGCGAACCAATAGCTCTGAGGAACTTGGACTTCTAATGAGACAAAGGAGAGAGAAATGATCAAGTCGAATAGTTGAAGAAAAACTGCATGAAGGTAAGCTCTGAGTCTTCCTTTTACATTACAGGTAACAAGGTAAGGGGAGAGTAGAGGAGGGTGACGTCAATCTGACGTGTTTCCCAGTACCTCACTCTTCCTACCGTAAGATGACTCACTCAGGGGTTCCCCTTCATGTATCTTTATTGAAGAATTAAAACAGTTAAATAATGGATCATTACAAGTTGATTCCTCTCTGATGGTCTTATGGCTTCACCACGTCTCAGACCAACCCCTACAAACTGGTCCATTGTTGTATGCATGTCTGGTACCTTAAGCCTAGGCCTAGGCCTAGCTTTGCCCTAGGTGTTGGGCCATAGCTTTTTATAATTATTTTTGTAATGGCACATGTTTATCGTTCATTTCATTCATTCAGTTGTCTTTCTAGTCGTATAGGACGCTTCATCGAGGACATGGGAAACAGAAGAGATAGAGTGATTCATGTGTGCCCTGGTATATTCATTGATGGTAAAGACAGAAAATTTCTCACACAGTAAAAAATTTGAGGATGGAATGAAATAACATTATTTCAGCAAAAAATATTGCAAAAATCACTAACTTGAGAAAAACTCGTTATTATCTGCGGCTCTTGGTGTCTATCGGGCAGGTCCGGCAGCCGGCAGTCGCTGAGTTCTCGTTGCGGCATCACCTCGAACACGAATTTCTTGTTCTGAGGGAAATGGGGAACAAACCGGCTCACAGAAGGCTCAACTCGTGCATCGCTGCCTTGAAAAAAACCCTTTTGGCTCGAGAGGCCTGGGGATCCTCTGCCTCTCCTGTCAAGGGCCGATGACGTTCCCTTGCTCTCCACCCATTGTAAAGCTAATCTCTCTTTGAATTCCAACTTCCCCGCGTCGATTCGGTGAGTTCTAATGAACGCTTCGAGCTTCTTCAGATGCGCCGCCTCCAAGTTGGTCCCCAAACGAGCCAAATTCGTTTTGTGAACGGAATTCTTCTTCAGAACGGAACAACAACTTTGGTCACCGGGCAGTACATCTCGGAATCGCCCAATCTCAGTCACATTCTGCACAATTATCCTCTCCTGTGTGTTCGGCTCGTGGTTCATTTTCTCCACTGGATCCCATGAAAGTTTTTTCGGAGTAATCATGGACCTTTGCTTTGGTCTTTTACCCCCACTCTGAAACGTAAAAACCCGTTTTGGGTAAAGAGGAACATCAGGATGAGGTATCAGTCTCGAATTCGATTCAAAATTCTCCTTACTACTCATTCCATCACACTCAAAAGATTTCTTCTTACTTTTTGTACTTCCACTATTATTTGCCGCAAATTCTATATTTTTTGAAAAATTGCTCAACTGCCTACCTTTTAGAAGCCGTTCGTTTTGTACTACTCTACCCCTATCACAACCACTACGATTATCTAATTCTGAAGTCCGCGTCTTGGCAATACGGTCTTCGTTTGTTGCTTTAACGAAGAAGTCCCCCAAACTGTACTGCTTCCCGTCCACAACCACAGCGTAGAAGCATCCTATTTTATCCTTGAGAGGAATCAGGCATTCATCAATAGATTTTCCATACGAGCCTTTGTAAGATATATTGGCATCTGACGCTGTTCGACGAGATACGAAACTTAAACTCCTGCTGGAACAGCTGACCTTTGACAGTCCCTCATACAGATACAGAGACGGCACACAAAGAAATTTTGTGTCAGAAGAATTCCACTCGCATGTCTTCCTCGTTTTGCCCTTCTTCACTATTTTGGCAATGATGCGATGTAGCTTTCGTTTTTTCGGTTTCTTAGTCGTCTCAACAACATTTTGAGTTCTTCCTTTATTGAAACTGAACCAACTAAGTAACTTAGCGAGACTCCCAACTTTTTTCGGAGACGGCGCTTTGGTCGGTGAACTGAGCGAGGAAAACACGTAAGGCAAACTTCTACTGCGATTTAGGTCAACTTCATGTTTTGAATCACCAAAAACCATTTAGATCGAAGGGCGAAAGGCCCGATTCGATATTCAACTCATAACATGACAACCATGGAAATTGAAAATAGTTTATAGTATTATTTGTTGCGGCGACGCTGCTAAGTGATCGAGTGATTGTTGATGAAGACCCAAGTAATCGAAATTCAAAATTTTTTCTATTGAATTGAGGTCGGTATTTTTGGTTCAAGTAACCTGCATCAACAGGAATCAGTTCATCTTTAAAAATAAACTTTCAAGGTTGCTTGAAAATAGGAACATGATTTTTTTAAAGTTTTGCCCGTGACTAAAAAGAGACACAGAATTGATGATGGTTTTGTTGGAGGGTGCCTTTCGTCCACTTAAATAAGCCCGATTCTTCCCTGAAACTCTGCAAACCACCGAAACGTTATTAAGATCCTCCTGTGAACCCATTTTGCAAAGTTTTCACCCATATGAGTCCTCAGACCTGGAACTAACTGTTGAGTTTTGTTGAGAGGAGAGTTTCACTCGTTAAACCGCCATCAGATGAAAATACTGTAGATTTAAGTCATGAAAATAAAACTCCTCCTTTGTCGAGGTTTTATGACCTTCCTCAAGACTCGAAGGTTGTGTTACTAAGTGAACATCAAACATCAGCAATACATCTGTCCCTGAGGAAGGCAACAAACTTACCGAAAAATCGGCAGAGGAGGAGTTTTATTCCTCTGGACCCCATTCCCAATCAATTTGACAGACAATATGTTGTTGGGTCGATCTTCATATTTGCTATTCAAGTCATAATTTCCTGATATGACTTAAAACTTGAAACCCACTACTCATCTAGTGGCTAGGATGTTGGGAAGGGCAGATTTTTGTAACAAAGTTAAAGCCTAAAATTATAAGTTAGTTTTAAAATTGACTGTAGGCAGACTCTGCTGCCACCCAGAATAATCTGGGAAAAATTAATTTCAATCAAACCTTCCACTTAAAGTGAATAAACTATGCTCACTCATAGAACTGAGGAGAAGAAAAGAAAAAAAAATCAATTAGGGAAAAATGAAAATAGGTACTGAATCAAAAGAAAATCAAATACACTCTTCGGCTTTAGGACGAAAATTTTAAAAAATGGAAAAGATAAATAAAAAAAGAGAGAAATCCTTCTGGATAGAGAACAATGAAACAGAACATAGAAAAAGAACCACTTTGGTTCTTGAAAACACAAAGATATAAAATCAAGAAAGAAAAAAGTAAACTGAAAATTTGACTGAGATAAGAAAACAAAATACACCACAAATGGGTTTTGAAAAGAAAAAGATAGAATGGATAACAACTAGACCAGATTAAACTGGGGTTAAAGGAAGAGTGAGAGCGAGCTTTTATTGTTATTTTCCCAGGTTCGAACCAACTCATACCTGAGAGAGGGAAGTACCTATGAAATTTAATTCTTGGGGCCCACTAGATCGTGTGGGCTGTCCCTTATGTTAGAATGGTTAATTTAAAGAATAGAGTAGTAGTAGGGTAGAGTTGTGACAGATTGTATCACATATCGAATGATCAGAGCAAGGAGCCAAGCAAGTGAGAAATTAAGATGGAGAAGAGATACACAGTGAATGGCAAGATCAATAGAATAGTTGGACTCACCTCAATCAAACTGTAAAGGATTGGGCTGTACATAAACATCGCGATACTGATTATTACCTAACCCGGCTTCTGACCGGACACGGATATTTCCGTTTCTTCCCGAAGGAGATCGGAAAGTAAAGGGAGACTGCCATGAAGAGGAGGACTCGGCAGAACGTGCATTCTTCCCTTGTGCTGATAGAAATGGCACTTCCTTCTTCCTTCTCTCTCATCTCCGCCTATGACGGGTGTACTCTCCATCAAAATTCATTTATTTATTTATTATTAGTAGTATTTATTATTATTATTATTTTTTTTTTTTTTTTTTTTTTTTTTGCACCGTCCGCCTATGAGTAGAGATTTTTTTAAACACACCATAGGTGAACATTTTTGTTTGCAGCCCTCCTGACTTCTTTTTTTCAATGAATTTCATGGTCACGCAAATAATTGAAAAGTCAATAATCCACTGTTTATTACTTTAGTTCACACCTAAAAAAAGTCTGCCAATTAGGTGTAGCACATAGCTTCCTCGTATCCATTACCCGATTGTATAGATGATCCGATGCATAGTAGTTGATCTCAAAGCATCAATCTCTAAATACCTTCCACTACCCTCATAGGGGACCATCTATACGTCCACCAGCACAATCTCTGAATATTGTTGGAAAATGTATGTTATAGCTGTTGCAAGGATTTCACGTTTGCGCATGCGCACAAAAAACTTTCAATTTGGGGACCATGTTTTTATAGGGGACCATTTCCACCTCAACTCGCATAATTCCAGAAAATTCATCGAAATCAGATTGGAAATGTAGAAGTTATGGCTGTAACAAGGAAATGAAAGTTTGCGCATGCGCACTGGCTGATAATAGCGGGGTTGATCACAATCCTTGAAAATTTCATCGGAATCGGATGAGAAATGTAGAAGTAAGGATGTCTGTAATGGCAAGGATTTCATTACAGACTTTACAGACAGACAAGGAACCAAAATCATTCAGGAAGGTCTAAAACGTAAAACGCGAGTGGAAATTTTGATTTTGGAGAATATATCGAGGGCTGCGTGGCAGAAGTGACCAAGTGACAAAAACCAAATGTTTACCTTTATTTTTATTTAAACTATGGGAGGGTAAATTTCCTTCTTGCTCTACTCCAAAGGTTCATTATTCTTCTCGATAAACAAAAATCAGAAATTTTGCACTTGGACACTAGGTGGGAACTACTTGGTTCCAAAATTTAGCCAGCCGAATCAAACAATAAAACAGTGTGGTGAACTACAGAAGTTCCCAGGGTGGGTGACCTCTTTTGGGTACCTATCGCGTATTAACATAATACAAATTTGCCTTCCATTCAACCAACAGATTTACGATATTTTGGCCGGCAGAAGTGACTATTTGATACTTGATTAGATATTTTTGTAAATGGCGACGCTCGTCTTTTTTTGGCAGAAATGACCAAATGATACGAAATTAGCGAGTGGTCATTTCTGCCAGGAGATTGCAAAGGGTTGAAAAGGGGTGGGTGAGGATACTGTGAGGGTTCTTGAGCTCTTTATATTTTGATAATTGATAATTGAGAAGTACTAAATTAATAATTAAAACCTCAATATTGAAAAAAATGGACTAGTCGCTTCTGCCACGCAGCCCTCGATATTTTTTTTCAACCTTGAAAAGTGAAAACAAAGCTTCCGCAACCTTGGTAGACTCGGAAGCATAATAGGTAGCATCGCTCGACAGATATCGCAGAATACCTGGTTCTTGGCTCAGTACTACATAATCTATATCACTTTTTGGTGTCATCGTTAAGTGGAAAATGTATATAACTACTTCGTGTAGAGGAACCATCAACGCTCCTACTCGAACTTCTCTTCTCAATAAAGACAGAAGTTGAAATAAGAAAAGTATTCAACTAGTTTACGCGCATAAATCTCGGATGAGCTACTGAGAAAATTCAATCTCGCATCAATAGAAGTGAATAAACGTAGTAGTACGTACGTAATTACTTCAAGGATTTCATATTCAACATCGCAATCGCGACCTTTTCAACTCAATTACCCCAAGGATTACACGCTAATAGGTGACTCTTGTTCGCTCAGTAATTGATTTTCAAAACAGACTGTGATTCGACCGAACAGGTGCGCGAGTTCCGCAGAGCAATCAACCTTATTTAGGTTGAGATGATGCGGTCTGTCCTCTCGCCAGATGGGGTCGGCCATTTGAAGTCGTCTTCCATTGAAATGGGTGGCGCGAGGGCGTATTCGTCGGGCTTGTTAGGATTCCAGGCCTCGTCTCGGCCGAGGGAATTTTATCTGAGTTCGCCCTCAGGCCTTAGAATCCCCGAGATTTCCTACCCCTTGACCTTTTGTGCGCTGCGGTTCTGTAGGTACCTTTCATGTTCTTAAAAGAGACCCCTTTTTGAATCTTTTTTATCCTTTCTGAGGTTAAATATCGATATGTGATGAGCATACAAACTGATTCCCTCTTCCCTTGACTTTGTGAGCTATTTGTAAGGATGTGAGCAAATGGCAATGTGGTGCCTTGCGGCACCATTTATTCATCAATCCGGCAGATTTATTGGATAGTTACGGGTAGGTTATAGTTCAGTCTTTTAGTATATTATTTTCAATAATGAACCTTTGGAATCGACCAAGAAAAAAATTTGTTGACCCCCTCAAAATTTGTTGGTTTACGTTTCAAGGTATGTAGAATCCGAAAATCGAATATAAAATGTTCCTTCCGTCCACCGTACGAGGCACTTTCGTTTGATTGACTTGACTTTTCCATGGGCCAATTGTGATAAAACTTGAAATAAGGGCTCCATTTGGTGTCTGGTTATGCCCCAAAGCTTTGGGTTGGTGTCAGTCACTTCTAAGGGGTGAAATTTAAGGGAGTCTCAGTCGGTCGTCGTTAGTTCCTCGTCCCGGGAAAACATGGAAAAACCGTTTATTCAGTAGTTTTTCCCATTTTTCTCTTGCAATTATTGTTCGATTTTGATGACTCCAGCGGCAATATTTCAGTTTTTCAAATCCCTAGGGCCGTGCACTAATGAATTTCTAAAATCCTTTAAAATTTCAAATTTAGGTACAATTTTGGTTTATTATTTTCAATAATAAGCCTTTGGAATCGAGCAAGAAGAAGAAAATTTTAACCCCCCCTCAAAATTTGATGTTTTACGTTTCAAGGTACGTAGAATCCGAAAATCGAATAAAAACTGTTCAATTTCTCCCTTGCGAGGGAAAAACATTAAATCATGTTTAATGTTTTTCCCTCGCAAGGGAGAAATTAGATTGCCGATCACTCAGCTGATCAGTGACCACTCAGGCGCCTTCAGCATTCTCCATTGACTCTGCTTCTCAAATTTCAGCTTCCTGCGTTCAACAGGAGAGAAAATGGCCTTGGAGCTCACTCAGCTGATCAGTGACCATCTTGGTACAACTAGACCCCAAATGGAGCCGATATAACGTGGTAACTAAGAAATCGGTCCGTGGTAACTAAGAAAAATAAGCGTTGCAGATTTGCGTGTCGGAATTCACAGAATGACCCCCAGCCCTAAAACATTAAACATGTTAAAATTTCCGTCCGTCCGCCGTACGCGGCACTTTTGCCACTTAGCATTGACCGATTTTGATGAAATTTGGTATGTAGGCTCCATTTGGGGTCTAGTTGTGCTCCGAAGATTTTGGTTGATGAAGGTCACTTCTAAGGGGTGAAAATTAAGGGTTGAAATTTTCAAGAGTGCCCTAGCTCGAAAACTCTCGAAATAAAGGTATCGTTTTTTCACCAATTTTAAATAGTATTGAATTTTTAAAAATTTTTGAGACCACCCGGAGCTCTGTAGGACAAACCGTTCGGTCCCTACGAGTACTTGAAGGTTTTCCTTCGATAAAACAGAATCATGAGTGTGAATCACAAAAGAGGTCTAATCTCCATTCAAATTTTATCGGACTAAAATGCGATCGCTGTTCATTTCTTCGATTTGTATACAGTTTTGCCTTCTGCGTAACCAGTAATCAAATTTCCATATGAAACTTTCTATTTTTCCAATCGAGTGTGAAGCATTCTTTCTAATAAACTTGATTGTGAAGGTGTGAAGCCAGTATGGTGTGGTAGGTAGTACCTAGCTGGTAGGTAAAAAAAAGTTGGTAGGTAAAAAAAATGTTGGTGGGTAAAAAACGCTGCAAATCATTGCTCAAAGGCTTCTTCAATCTTCAGATCACTGATCAGCTGAGTGAGCTCCGAAGCCATTTTCAATCCTATTGAATGGAAGTGCTCTTCCAGGCGTCTCCAGCATTCGAGGAGATCTTCTTCACTCCTCAGATCACTGATCAGCTGAGTGAGCTCCAAAGCCATTTTCAATCCTATTGAATGGAAGTGCTCTTCCAGGCGTCTCCAGCATTCGAGGAGATCTTCATCACTCCTCAGATCACTGATCAGCTGAGTGAGCTCCGACGCCATTTTCAATCCTATTGAACGCAGGAAGCTGAAATTTGAGAGGGAAGGTCAAGGGAGAATACAGATGGTGGTAGGTGCTATTGATGGAGAACCAGTGATCTATACAGAAGGGTGATCTGTACAGAAAATAATAAACCTTTGAGCAATGATTTGCAGCGTTTTTCAGTATGGATCACTCCCCTGTTTTGCCGTTGTCACTACCAATCAACCATATTTTTGCTTCACAAAATATTTGTATCCATACTTATTTTGAAGAAATAAACGCTTTACACTCAATTCCATGAAATAGAGAGTTAATGTTGCATTAATTAGGAAATGATGTGGGTACTGGTTGCTAGACTGACACTAGAGACGAGCCGCATCGCATCGATTAGTTTAGCGGCATGTAAACGGAGATGCGCACACTGCAGTCGGGTTTCAGCACATCTTTCAAGACGTTTTTGGATCATTATTTTCAATAATGAACCTCAATAATGATTTTTTCCCCCTCGGTTGCTGCGTCCCTATGCGCTGCGATGCCTCGATGACGCAAAACTGAGAAACCATTAAATTTTTAGGGGTTATTAATTTTGTTTTGTGGTCGATTCCAAAGGTTTATTATTTAAAATAATAAACCAAAATGTACTACCCAACCAATTTGGCTGACTTTTATTGAGCTTTTTTTTAACTTTTGAACATTTGTTCTAAATGTAGTCAAAGAGTTTACCGTATTTTTATCCGTATTCCGTAAACATTGCCCTTCGGGAATGGATGGTAGCCTCGTGTCAACTGTATCTAAACGATTGAATTCCATCACAGAACAAGTGGCGCTCGAATGTCAACTGGTGACATTTATCACTGAGCCTTCACCCTCGTGACAAGAAGAAATTTACGCAACTGGATTATCTGGCGCAGTCAATCGAGGATGTGAGTTGTCGGCGGAACAATGGCGTGACCCGTCGCCCTCTACGTCGCCGTAAACGTAGGTCACGCCGTTTGTCAGCACCGTGTCAGCTGCTGAGCAAACGTTTGATCAGACTACCTTGTGTACAGAGGCTGAACTAGATTGAGGGTGCTTGACCCGGTCGCCCTTCCCACATCTTGAATTATTATTACCGTGCACTTCACTCTTTTTAAGCTAATATTTTAAAATTAAATTCTTGTAATCAAATGTCAGCGCTCGAGAACGGACAAAAGACAAGTTAGTTTCATCGGTAAGCTGACACGGCTATACCTTAAATAATTTCTCATGGAATGGGACATTGATCCAAATGTACCACAATGAACCTGAAAGACAATATCAAATCTCTAAAACACCGCAGATCTCTACACAACACATAAGATCACCCTGCAGCAAAGTTCACAGCTTTATATTGTTGTAATATTATACTATAATAATTAGCCCAACATCTTGGAAGGGCCAGTCAGTTCCTCCCTTTCGCTACATTCTTGCGCCAAGCGGTGGAACTAAAACCTTTCAAGGTTGAACGCAAGACTCTTGGCGAGACGAGGAGGACTAATTTGCTAAATCGAACTTTACTTGTTTTTGATTATATTCAAATCTTTCTTTAATGTTTTTTCCTAATAATAATTGTGCGCGTATTTAGAAGTGCAAGTTGAAACTGTGGTGTATCAGCAATAAAACGCTTGCTCACGAGTGTCTTCGCTCATTTCTACCGCTTTCTTTGCCGGATTTTCTTGGTCCTCTGAGATCTTATATTGGCATCAAAACGCCGTCATCCAACCCAAGGCATCTCACCTTTTTCCTCGTTCCTCAAATCCTCATGGAGATCGCACTCACCAGTGTCAGTTCCGTTTTCACCCTTACCCAATGGGTAACCTGTGAAATTGGCTCTTCCCACTTTTCTGAGAGTACCTCCGCCATCCTCTTGAGGAAGCAGGCATACTCTCTGTGCAGGGATCCGTTGCATGCCATAAAATGTGTACCTCACCAAAGTTATGGGTGATTCTCCAGGAGAAGAGGGGCTAGATTCCTGTTTGAAGGTAGTCGGGTGAAACACAAGCGAATCGCACATAAGTCAGTTCAATCGAATCAAACCAGATACAGTCCTCTGTGAGACCAACAACGACCCCCGAGCTACACCGCCAGGACTCTCATCCCCGATTAGTGATGTCACGTCCGATCTATTTACCTATCAGGTTCGTTGTTCTAATCAGACGTGACACGGCAGACAAACGACACATTTTGTTAGACAGACAACATTCGTCAAAATGATCGAATTTTCAGTGACGATTTTGATTATGGAGGACCCAGGTTCATTTGACCAGCCGCACAATACCAAAGTTTCAACCGTTCCACAGTAGGAATATCCAGTCACGTTATATAGCAGGGGTGTAGGACCCTCTTTCGAACTTATAACGAACTAAGATCGGATTGCCGTCAGCGGAGCGAAAATTCCCTTATCATGAGGTAGTTATAACGCCTTTTCAATACTCGATATCCTTGAATTCGAGCCCTCTGCACATCAGTTGGCTGATCAGTTCAAACTCTCGGGTTTCCAATTACAATGAGTGGGTTTGTGTCGTCGATAAATTCTCGGGGTTTCCCCTTCAAACCTCCGCTCGTTGAAACTTTATCATGTCATCTTCTGATCGAAGATTTCATTCGGATGTTTGCTTGTGCCAAGCTTCTCAGAGTTTCGTGTAGATTTCAGATGTAGAGATTTCCAAGAACAGAAGATGAATGGGGTTTTCTCTCAATAATGGAATTGGATAGAACACCCAGTTAGTGTTGTTTCGATGTATCGCAAGTATACTTGCGATATTTACTAGTATCGATAACTAGCTTCAATACTTCCGATATTTGTATCGAATACCGAGTAAAATAAAAGGGATGATTACAAATGTCAACATCGATATCAATCGGAGATATCCAATCGATATCATACTATCTATCGTGCTATCATTATCATTTTATCAGTCGTTTAACTTCGTCACTAATCACTTTTTCGTCAGTCGCATTTTTTAACCTACCTAGTAGGTAGGTAGTACCTACCTGATTCTTTGTGTTTTCCTTGAGTGTGTTACCCGTGTGTTAGTGCCGTCAGACCGAGAAACAAAGCGTAGAAAGCATAGAAGTCACCTTGTTACTAATATGATCAAAGGCATTTGGTCGAGTATGTGGTCTGTACTATATTGGGAGTCCTTCATTGACAAATACAAGTATTATCATACTATTTTTTTCATGTACCCCCCCCCCCCCACCTAGCTAGTAGGAAGTATCGAATGATACTCGTGGTATCGAGTACTTACGTTTCGACCTCGTATCAGTACCAAGACTTCGATACTCATTCGATACCAAGTATCGAGTATATGGGAACAAGTATATCGAAACAACACTACACCCATTCACTGTGAATCATCACGCATGTTAAATTCACCATATAATTATTTGATATAAATATTTGGATTGGAGTAGATAGCAACATTGTATGTGTAGTATGTGAAAAAAGTTTGTTCCTCCGCCTGCAATATACTGTATTGTTAACCTGTTCCTATTCCGACCTATCCATACTAAAATAGAGGTTCCTGAAGCCGTCTGTTTGTTCGGGAACAGCGGAACGGGCTCGGCGAAACGTGAAATAGGCGGCTGCTAGTCGGATGAAAGAGATTTAACGAACCACCGAGTTGAACCAATGGGAAAATAAATATATTTCTCCCCTTACTGTATATACTTACAGTTTCACGTGTCACGTGGGATCCAGAACAGATACGTCAAATTAATATTGATGGCGCCAATCCAATGATGTTCCTGGGAGTGTTTTAATTTTTATTCATGGAAATGAATCGACAGGAGTACGAATGATGCAATGTTTCCTCCTCACTCCATGTTGACAAGTATCACAATATAGATATTCGTCAGGCTTTGTTCTCCTTTTTTCGTCAAATTCTAAATTTTTACTTATTGTACCTGTTGCCTCGAACCTGGCAAACTTGGAAGATTTCGGTATCTATGAAAAGAAAATTGATGTAGCCTTTCCTCTACTTCTGAAACGGTGATTTCCCTCCGCTCTCGCTAGCTGGGCCAGGGGGATTTTTAATTTTAACCCTAATAGGACCAAGGTGTCACTAACAGTCACGGAAAACATCTCAGGAACTCCACATATGTCCCAAACTGTCACCGGAAGAAACAAAATTGAATTGCAATTCTAAATTTAATCGACAGCAGAATTTTTTGTAGGCTATTGAAAGTCTCAAAATAGAGTTATGACAAAATTCTGAGAAAATCGAAGAACAATTTTCAAAATTTTTGTCATTGCACATCATTTTGTTCCCAAGTCTACCAAGGTGAGCGAATCCTTTGTTTTTTACTTCTGATAACTTACAAAAAAAACGCTGCAAATCATTGCTCAAAGGTTTATTATTTTCTGTATAGATCACCCTTCTGTATAGATCACTGGTTCTCCATCAATAGCAACTACCACCATCTGTATTCTCCCTTGACCTTCCCTCTCAAATTTCAGCTTCCTGCGTTCAATAGGATTGAAAATGGCTTCGGAGCTCACTCAGCTGATCAGTGATCTGAAGAGTGAAGAAGATATCCTCGAATGCTGAAGACGCCGGGAAGAGCACTTCCATTCAATAGGATTGAAAATGGCTTCGGAGCTCACTCAGCTGATCAGTGATCTGAAGAGTGAAGAAGATCTCTTCGAATGCTGGAGACGCCTGGAAGAGCACTTCCATTCAATAGGATTGAAAATGGCTTCGGAGCTCACTCAGCTGATCAGTGATCTGAAGAGTGAAGAAGATCTCTTCGAATGCTGGAGACGCCTGGAAGAGCACTTCCATTCAAAAAGATTGAAAATGGCTTCGGAGCTCACTCAGCTGATCAGTGATCTGAAGAGTGAAGAAGCCTTTTAGCAATGATTTGCAGCGTTTTTTACCCACCAACATTTTTTTTACCTACCAGCTAGGTACTACCTACCACACCATACTGGCTTCGCACCTTCACAATCAAGTTTATCAGAAAGAACTAAACGCTTCACACTCGATTGGAAAAATAGAAAGCTTCATATGGAAATTTGATTACTGGTTACGCAGAAGGCAAAACTGTATACAAATCGAAGAAATGAACAGCGATGGCATTTTAGTCCGATAAAATTTGAATGGAGATTAGACCTCTTTTGCGATTCACACTCATGATTCTGTTTTATCGAAGGAAAACCTTCAAGTACTCGTAGGGACCGAATGGTTTGTCCTACAGAGCTCCGGGTGGTCTCAAAAATTTTTAAAAATTCAATACTATTTAAAATTGGTGAAAAAACGATACCTTTATTTCGAGAGTTTTCGGGCTAGGGCACTCTTGAAAATGTCAACCCTTAATTTTCACCCCTTAGAAGTGACCTACATCAACCAAAAGCTTCGCGGCACAACTAGACCCCAAATGGAGCCCATATACCAAATTTGAACCAAATCGGTCCAGTGTTGCTAAGAAAAGTGCCGCGTACGGCGGACGGACGGAAATTTTTTATTCGATTTTCGTATTCTACGTACCTTGAAACGTAAAACATCAAATTTTGAGGGGGGGTTAAAATTTTTTTTTTCTTGCTCGATTCCAAAGGCTTATTATTGAAAATAATAAACCAATAGTTCAAAAAATTCCACTCTGACCATTAATTTTTAAATTGCAATTTAAATCAAGTTAATCTGATGACACCATGGGACAGCTGTAGAATTTTCCAATATGTTTTCGGTGACACTAGTGACACCATGTTCCAATTAGGGTTAACTTGAAATAGGAATCCTTACCCCAAAACGACGTGGTTCAGATGCAGATTTTCACACCCAGCAGTGATCGTATTAATAATCATTATATTCATTGAATAGTTTTGTAAGAGTCCTTACTTTCTTGGTTCACTGCATATTATGTTGAAGCTCTTCGCGATGCTCAGTTGATTGTTTCCATGTCCAACCAATTTCCTCGAGATACGCTATTATTAGCAATGTAGACTTACTAAGGGTTTGTGCGTCAATCCACATTAAATCCTGAATATCTTAGAGGGATGGTCTCCCATTCCACAGTTATTCATGCATCAGAGGAGCAAAGTTGTGGATGTTAATCATTCAGAGGCAGCTCGGAGGATCGATAATGTTTTGGCTAAAGCCAACCCTTCCCTAGGCCTCCATCTCGGCCAGCTGAACCCTCCCCTATTGAAATCTTTTGACCTGACATCTCCCTTTGAATCTTCAAGGAATAAAGATTACGCTCAACTAATTTAGATAAGTATTAAGTCAAAAGGAAAACACGTTTCCAATTCAACTTCACACAATTATAAACCCGAGAGACTTGACTTGTGTTTTACTAAACCCCTCTTTCTTTCCTTGTTCTTACTGTTCTGTACTTTTAACGTATTCGAAATCAACATTTAGACTTATGCCGATGGTTGGAGATTATTAAAATAGAATTTCAAATCAAAAACCCATTTCTAATATCAAACTTGACTTGAAATGTATTTACAAGCTAAATTTTAATCACTCTCCGAAGGAGTAATTCAGAATGGGACTTTCATTCAGAATAATTCAAGGGAATAATTATTCAAAATGGAACTTTCATTTTACTTCCGAGTTCACCAAGGTAGCGGAAGCTTTGTTTTCACTTTTCAAGGTTAAAAACAATTTCTCCAAAATCGAAATTTCCACTCGCGTTTTACGTTTTAGACCTTCCTGAACGAGTTTGGTTCCTTGTCTGTCTGTCATGAAATCCTTGCCACAGCTATAACTTCTACAAGTCCGATCCGATTTCGATGAAATTTTCAGGGATTGTTTGGATTGGCGTGTAACAGTCCCCTATGAAAATCATCACCCCCAATCGGATAGTAGTTGCTGCGCATGCGCAAACGTGAATTCCTTGTAACTGCCATAAATTCTACATTTCTGATCCGATTTCGATGAAATTTTCAGGGAATATGGGAGTTTGGTTGTAAATAGTTCCCTATGAAAATCATTGTCCCCGAATTGATGGCAGCTACTGCGTTTGAGCAAACGTCAATTCATTGTAACATCCATAACTTCTACATTTTCCATCCGATTTCTTCAAAATTTCTCAGGCTTGTTCAGATTGGCGTGTAGACGGTCCCCTATGAGGGTAGTGGAAGGTGCTCATAGATTGATGTTTTGAGATTAACTACTATGCATTGGATCATCTATACAATCGGGCCGTGAATACGAGAAAGCTATGTGCCACACCCATTTGGTAGACTTTTCTCTGTGGCGGGGATTCAGTCGAACCGATGAATGTTTCATGTCGTAAAAGAAGAATATGCAAGTAAGAGTAGACTCTGAGTGCAGCAGAAAAATTAGATGCATGAACGAAAGTCACTGTTCCAAGACGCAGAATCTGTAAATAAGGATGCTGGAGAAGACATACATGGAAACGATGTGTCTGATAATCCTGGAGCGTTGGCCAGACTTAGCTCCTTCAGGAGGGTCAAGATGGAGGTCCCTTAGCCCTGAAAAGGCCCCTTTAAACCAGACAGTTTTAATGTATTATAGTCGAGAACAGGGATATCTCCTCATTAAGGAACAAACTGAGAAGCCTTCCTGGACTCCAATTGGTGGATCATGACTTCTATGTTCTTTTCTTCTGTTGGTGGGAAATGCCGTCATATCGATAGGAGTGACAGTTTTACCACCAGTGCTGAAGAAGCAAAACAAACACTTGACAAGCCTCCTCACCGAATTTTTTATATCACAATAAAATAGGAAATGAATCAGAAAACAAATCATAAATTTGAATTTTGATTGTTTATACGACAAAACTACCTATGTAAAACTACATCAAAATAAGTGTTGGAATTTTGAAAACGCCCTAGCTAAAAAAATTTTGATATAAAGGTTTTGTTTTTCCTTCAATTTAAACCGAAATTGATGACCAAAATGGGATTGTTGTAGGTACGTGGTTTTTTTTTAACAGTTTGAGAAGTAATTGTGGTTTTATTATGAGTTCTGGTGGATTGTAACTGCCTTTTTTACACCCCGATCATGTTCAGCCGACCTCTGACGAAATTGTACTGCAAAAGCCACGTTTGACGATTGACGGTTTGACGTTTGACGAAAGTCACTTATAACTTAACCTTGTGATATTCTAGTATTAAGAAAACTTGACTCTATTATTACTATAAAGAAAGACGTGACAATTATATATGTTCCTGTGACGATCTCTAAATATACGTATAAACAGTCCTTTGGGCCGAATTTTCCACTCCCCAATACCTAAACCTCAGGTAATATTTTGTTTGGGCCGAATTTTCCACTGACCGGAGGGTCTCTAATCCGCTTGGGCCGAATCTTCTACAGGTATTAGGGGTCTGGGCCGAATCTTCCATCGCCCAAGTGAAGCTGCATTGGGGTGGTTAGTACCTGGATGGGTGACCGCCTGGGAACACTGCTAGCTGTTGGCTCATTTTTTTTCTCATTATTTATTAAATGTGCTAAAATTTTAATTACAACTTTGAAACATTTGAGCCTTAATATTAATTATAATAAATCGTTATTATACAACGTTACTCGTTGTGTAATAAGTTTCGAATCGAATGTGAAGAGTTCATTTCTTCCAAACAAAGTTCATTGTGAAGGTAATAGTTACCTACCTATACTTGGTAGGAAAAAAATTGTGACAATGGCAAAGTTGTGATCTTTGCAGACCAGTGATCTATACGGGAAAATAATAAACCTTTGTGATATAATTTCTGTACCTAGTCGTTAACAAATAAAAATACAATTCGTATTTCGTAGGCTGAGCCAGGAAGGCTCAAAACCCAATGAACTTTTTCGCAAAACGCCGCCGGAGAAACCACTTAAAAATCCCTTTTCCGCCCATCTCTAAAATATGCATCTATTCCACCACCACCCCACCCCACCCCCCACATCAACCGACTCACTTAATGTAAACTTTATCTCGGAATTTTCTCCTCCGCCTTTCCTGATGAATCCGGAGAACCTGAGCGCTCGCCGGCCATCTTCATTAGCGGAAGGTAGGTTCCTTCCTTTCAAGGTATCTGCAACACCAAACACAACTTTCTCATCGACTCCAACCATAAGTCGGAGTCTTTCAAGCAGGTAATGGTGGATTTCCCACTTCCAAGTTTTCCTGCTCCTTCGTTTAAACTAATATTGGAATCTTTCGAAGTGAGCATTTTTCGTGCGTGAGGCCAAACTCCGAAGATTTCGAAGTTTGCAAACTTCTCGATAACTTTTCTGGATTGAGGAGAATCGCGATTGAGTGAAATTGATCCTTGTTTTCCCCGTAAACTCGCCGGAAGTATCTTTATAAGCGATAACGATAAACCTCAACTAGATATTTCATGTAGGTGTGATCTTTTGAATGTAACGTAATACAAACCTACCCACGATACCTACGATACTTATTGAAGATAGCTAAGCAAGAGCCTACTATGAGATGAGTGTTGCGAAGGCAAAGCGACTTTCGAAGGGATCCATCGGACTTCATCCAAAGAACTGGAGAAAAAATTGCTTTACTCATGGAATACTTGCTGAGTATCATTGAACGATATTGAAGATCCAATAATTCAAGCCGTCAATGACTGATTCGTCAATGACTGATTCATCAATATTCATGTATCAATGAGATATTCAAAAATTCAATATCCGAATGTTGAGTTTCAATAGCCGATACTTGAGTATCACTGACCGATATTTGAGTACCAATGTCCTTAAAGCGTCATTGTCCGATATTTAAAAGTCGATGACCGGAATGTATTTGTAAATTACCAAAATCTGGGTATCGATGTCCGAAATTTGAGTGTCGATGACCGATATTGAGTGCCAAAGACCAAGTATCAGACTTTTCCCAGTTAATTAAATTTTAAATAGTATCCCTCTTTCACCCCATGTTTCTCTGCTAATATTTCAGTTTCCAACGTCCGTTCTATACCCATGGGACCTCCAAATCATGCGTTGGGAATCACAGCTCTCTTAAACGAACACCAAAAGAAGTGAAGCCTTGAACTATTCAGAACGTTTTCCCGTTCACCCTAGTGGGTCCCAATGGACTCTGTTACAAATTTCAGAGATCCCGAAAGGACAGGGGAGAAGCTAGATTTATTTTTCATGCAGCTCAGCGGTCATACCTAACGCTCTTTGTTCCGATTCCAGCGTTCAAGAATAAAATCCTAATCAGAACAGAAGACAAACTTATCTCTAACACTCGCACAACTGATAAAATTTCTTTCCTATGGCTCACACTAACCAAATTACTCTTCTTTCTCCCGAACGATCTTCAGCTGAACTGACTTTCTTCCAACCGTATCCAGTAGTCCCCAAGAGGCGGTGAGCACCCCAAAATGATAAGAAGAATAATTAAGTTTATCTCTTACTCAGCTGATTTCAAGTCCTCTTAAACTCTTCAGTCAATTTCACTCTGTGATGAACAAGAGAGATCCTTGAATTTGTCTTATCTGACTCCTTCCGCTCACTTCCATTGGTCTTAAAATTTTGAGGGGAAGTTGATCAAATTCTCTGTTCCTAATTAATAAATATCTAAATAAATTTTATTATTAATAAATAAATATAGAAAAGTAGTAAATATTCGACCAATTACTTTATTAAAAGAAAAAACTATCGGGTTAAATTATTCTACACGGTAGAATCGGTGAGAAACAACGAGAATTACTTATCAAGTTTAGATTTTTAAAATCCCAGAACTCTTTGGTTTTTTCATTTTCAATACTTGATGAAAACCTTTTTCGAGGAAGAAAAAAAAATACGTTACAAGGATCCGTCCTATGCCGTAATGGCATACATCTGATATATGGTTTCCATTCGAGGTCTAGCTGAGCCCCGAAGTATTATGTTGGTGTCAGTCAGGGTGAAAAATAAGGGCCGATATTTTCAGAACGCCCTAACTGAAAAACTTTCGATATGAAGGTAGGTATTGTTTTCCCATCAATTTGAAATAGAATTGAATTTTTCGAATCGAAAGAGATCACCCGGATCTCTGAAGGACAAACTGTTCATTCATTATGAGGTCTTGATCGTATTTTGGTCAGTTTTGAACACAGATTAGGTCTCTTCTTCGATTCACACGCGTGTCTCTGAAGTTTCGCAAGTCCAAATCTTAAGTTCACATGAGGAGCGAAAGGTTGGTCCTGCAGAGCTCTGTCTCTCTCATTCGATTCAAAAAATTCAATACTGTTTCAAATTGATGAAAAAACATACCTACTTCATACCAAAAGTTTTTCAGCTGGGGCGTTTTGAAAATGTCAGCCCTTATTTTTCACTCTTAGAATGGGGCGTGCGCCTGATTTTTTTAAATATTTTTAATCGAAAGTAGACCTCATTCTGAGAGTTTTGACACTAGCCGTTCTCTTTTTGGATGAGTAGATCTTTTTCTATGATTTTTCGAAGTTTCGAATGTTTATGCCGTCACGCGCCCCTCCCGTCTGGGCGGGACCCCCTGTCCGCTATGACGTCAGAAACATTCGAAACTTTGAAAAATCATGGAAAAAGGTCTTCTCACGCTAGAAGGTCGCGGCTGGTGTCAACATTCTCAGAATGAGGTCTAGTTTAGACGTGTTTATAACAATAAACAGTTTTTCCGACCCATGCGCACACCCCGTTTACTGATATCAACAAAAAGCATCGGGGCTCAACTAGACCCCGAATTGAGCCCATATACCAAATTTCATCAAAATCGGTCCATGGCAACAAAGGAAGGTGCCGCGGGGTTTTTTTTTCTTGGTCGATTCCAAAGGTTCATTAGTCAACAAAATGAACTAAAATCACTTTCTATGCAGACGGGTGATCTATACAGTAAAAAATAAACCATTGTGTAATACCCATAACTTTGAGTTCAGAAAACGCTCAAAGGTAAATATCCATTCCTTTAGTGGTAGACTTCTCATTCTGCAACTGGTAGACCCTGGAGCGCAGCATTCTTTCTTCTTCCTCTTGAAAAAAATCAATATTAATTTATCATATTTTTGAAAAGTTTTCAGTCTGGATGTGATATTCAACTTATCTCCTGGTGTATCTAAAGGTATTTAATGAAAAACATATTGATAAAAACAGTTCTTTATTTCATTCAGAAAAATAGGTAAGAATTGGTTTTGTTCGATATTACGTTATTTTTATCCAAAAATATATACTCCAGCTATACCTATTGAATACTAAATGTATTTGTATCTCAAAGTTGCATTTACCAGTGACAGATGGTAGAAAAGTTTAAAAATTTTGATTTTGAAATTGAAAAAAAATTAACATTGAATTGGAAAAGTCTGCATTTGATTTTTTGACTATTCCGAATTTGACCTCAAGCCACTGCAGCCATTACTGAGGGTCGGAAGAGCGCTCAGCCATTTTAAAACAATATTTAAAAAAATGCCAAGTGGGTACTAACATCAATCTCTAAGTACCTACCACTATCCTCATAGGGGACCATCTACACGCCCTTCTGAACAATCCTGAGAAATTTCGAAAAAATCGGATGGAAAATGTAAGTGTTATGGCTGTTACAAGAAATTCGCTTTGCGGATGCACATCAACTACTATTCGTCTGGGGGTGATGATTTTCATGGGGGACTGTCTACACGCCAATCCGAACAATCCCTGAAAATTGCATCTAAATTGGATGAAAAATGTAAGTGTTATGGCTGTTACGAGGATTTTACGTATGCACATGCGCAGAGGCTACTGTCAATTTTGAGGTCTCGATTTTCATAAGGAATCATCTTCAACCTAATCCGCATAATTCCTAAAAATTTCTTCGAAATCGGATGGAAAATGTGGAAGTTATGGCTGTTTCAAGAAATTCACGTTTGCGCATGCGCAACGATTACTATCAGCCCGGGGGTGAATATTTTCACAGGTTACCGTCTATACGCCAATCCGAACAATCCCTGAAAATTGCATCTAAATTGGATGAAAAATGTAAGTGTTATGGCTGTTACAAGGATTTTATGTATGCGCATGCGCAGAGGCTACTGTCAATTTTGAGGTCTCGATTTTCATAAGGAATCATCTTCAACCTAATCCGCATAATTCCTAAAAATTTCTTCGAAATCGGATGGAAAATGTGGAAGTTATGGCTGTTTCAAGAAATTCACGTTTGCGCATGCGCAACGATTACTATCAGTCCGGGGGTGAATATTTTCACAGGGGACCGTCTATACGCCAACCCACACAATCCCTGAAAATTTCATCGAAATCTATTACTTCTTATCGTCATGCCCGTTACAAGGATTTCATGACAGACTCACAGACAGACACGGAACCAAAATCGTCCAGGAAGGTCTAAAACTTAAAACGGGAGTGGGAATTTCGATTTTGGAGAACTTTTTTTTCAACCTTGAAAAGTGACTGTTAACCACAGTATTCGGAAAATGGGCCAAGTGAGCGCCGCGCTCCGGGGTCTACCACTGGAGGGCTAGTAGCTCATAATATGAGCATCATATTATGATGCCTTTACTCTCCACTGATGACATTATACGTCATTTAACCTTCAATCGATTTTTCGCTTTTCACGTTTCTAAAAGTTTTTCCCCTATTTGATAACTGACGGGGGACACCGAAAGATGCGAAAGGAAGTTGTCTGAGGTCTCTTTTCTCTCTTCGGAAAAGGGTTTTTCCTCCCTACGGCGTCGGGAAAACACGCGAGCAACCGGCGGGGTTGAAAATTCAAGGAGAGGTTAAAAGGTCAAGTTATGTAGGTCACACCATCCGACGCTGTCCCGGGGCTACCGGTTGTCTTGCCGAGGGTCCTGCCCTTGGCCTTCCAGCAACCCCCTCCCCTCCTACTGGGATTAAGGGCAATTAGACTAAGATCGAAAAAGAATCATACCAATTATGAAACCTCGGTTTTTTTCTACATCACATTTCAATCACACCCGTTTCAAATGGCTAATGAAATGGAGCTTGAAGAGGGTTTTTCAATAAAAGAAAATTTGTTTTGAAAATGCCAGAGAATTCTTCATTTACAACTTATCAACATAATTTATATATCATAGTGATTTCGTTTTTATGAACTCAGGTAGCTTAATTCAAGTGAACGTATTTTTCAGACGCGAGAATTCCTACTTCCGTGGCGTTCTCCCAACAGAAATATTTTCCAAATAAACCACATGTGGGCTTTGTATTTCGTTGACTACTAACGGTCGAGACGAGCGGCTCCTGCCTCCTTCCGTCTCTCACCTACCTCACCTAGAGTACTACAAGCAACCATTACAGACCAAAACTCTGCCTAGATAATTACACAACTTACCTTTCTTTTAAAAGATGAATTTGACAGTCTATCCATTAAGATCTCCATCATTTAACGGTAACGGGCCGGTCGTCAATTTCCCTCTACGAATTCCTCTTATTTCCTTCCTGAGTAAATTTTAAAGCCGAAGTGCAAATTTGTATCCAAATTTGTTTAATTCTCTTAATTCAAATATCTAGTTTAATTTTTCCAGATTATAACTAAATCAAATATTCAAACACGAGTAAGAAATCCTCTCAACACCTCTATTGGGGAATTCCTTCCTGTTTTATGCTCAAAAGTAGAACTTAGGATTGGGAACTCAACACTTTAATCGTTAGTGGACTGTGATTTATAGGTACCTACGGGTGGTGTGTGGAAGAGCGTAATAAATTTAATATACAAAGAACATTCATCGGAAATTTCTTTACACAGTTACAAGTTCTGCAGATCTGCGAAGCTTCCCGGCGCCGGGTGCGATGTTCCTGAACGACGAGGGGGCCGTACTCGCGAAAAAAGTAGCCAATTTGTTAAATTTAGAATTCAACATTACAATGAGACGCTACCACTGTGACTCAACCCGTTGGATTTATAGTTTTAGGGCTTGAAATAATGAAATAAATTGTTTGATCACTGACGATACGCGGAGAGGTTTGAAAGAAGAGGGAACGAGCTCGAGCCAGATTAGAAGTAATAATATCCGAGGAATCGGGCAGGCGATTCCTGGAATCAGCGCTACCTTCGGTGGTTCGACAAAACAATAAGGCACCGAATTCAAACGGCGGAAACACCTCCGTCGTCCACGTCGAGCAAATGAACAGCTTCTTTGCTGACGTGTTGGAATAAAAATCGCGGTTACTTTTAGCAGTCCACCCCCCTAACTGAAGTCCATTAACCAGAATGTTTCTGAATGGTAGTATCAATTATGCCTTGCTATTCTTAACATGCGCTTTCCTTTTCAATTCAGCATCTCAGATCTGGCTTCAATGACATGTAGTGTTGTTTTGTTGAGGTGAACCGTAACATGGTCGACTTCGCGATTATTGAAGTCGACATGAACTGATTTTGTTCCGTTCATATTTTGATGTTGATCAAGGCGAATTCGACAAAGTTCGAAGATGAATCATCAACCATATCGAATTTTCCCTGCATTGCATTTCAATGACGTCTGTCACAAATGTCTAGCGGAACAAGCGTTAAAGAGAGTTTTTTTCAGTGAAAGAAAGAGGAAAATAGCTGAACAGGTTGTGATAAGAAATTTTCACACAGCGACACTGCGACAACGAAGGTGATTTTTTTTACTTAAACTTGGCAGACTTTTCTTTTAAACTTTTCTTCTAAATCTTTTTTCTTTCCTAAACTTGGAAGTCTTTTAATGAGTAAAAATGTAAGAGGAAAACTTCATGCTTGTAATTTATGAACGTTCGGACTATTTTTACTACGAGAGAAATTCATTTTTTATTGGATCATGGGTATTCCCGATTTCAAAGGCTACTCACACCACCAGCACATAATGAAATGTAATAAACTATATATATCTACCTGTTCTTCCACTGAGCTATAATGAAATAAAAATACCTTTTTTACTACAAAATTTGGTGCTCTTCTAATATGACCCCCTAGCCCAGCAATTGCGCCTCCTCGTCGTTTTCGTTGTTAGTGGTCAAAGAAGAGTGAACTCAGCTTGAGTTGAACTGCTGAACTCAGCAGCATCAAAGATGAGAGAAAAAGATAATAATAATATTTATCTCGGATAGCAGGGATAGGGATTGTAATGAGATGTTCAGGGTTCAGGTCAGATGAGTTCGGGTCTCACGTTCAGGGGTCAGTTAGTTCGGGTCGGCCTTTTGTGTCGAGTACCATTATTGTTGGAAGTTGGCCCTTCATAACGAAGACCTGTTTGAAACATTTTTGAAAGAAGTTGAAGAAATGTACCGGGTATGATTTGTACTACTGTTTATCTTCGACGACAGCATCATCTTGTAGGATTCAATGTCCAGAGCCATGTACATGTACGTGTATGAAGTAGTAAAGTATTATGATAGGGAGGCGCATTGGAAGAGATACGAGACGGGGGAGCATATTAGAAGAACACCCAAAATTTAAAGTAGTTGAGATGTTTAAATAATTCTTTTTATGAAGTATGTAGCCTGTTACTGAGACTTATTTTCTGGAAGGCTGAAGCAGCCAAATTAAATTTCGTTGTAATCAAAAGGAGTTTTGTTTCCTGTAATTTTCTCATTACTCAAACCATGCTTCATTATGTGGTACTATCTACTCACCCTTCAAGCGGAATAAGTTAAGTGAAAAAAAAAAGATATTTCTGTGGTTTTCAAGGACCGTATCGAGCTGATCTTTGTGGTAGAGGGCTTTTCACCACGAGGAACACAGTAGAATTGCAAAGAGTGGGTTTTTCTAGTGGTTGGAGGGAGCTGTCGGCCGAGGCGTGTTGTTTAGTACGTGGTACGAAAAGGGGTGAAGTGGTGGTGTGAGAGGAAGGTAATAGGAATGGAAAGAGAGAGGGAAACCCTCTTTTCCGTTTCCTTTTGCAGTGATGAATCGCGGGATCTGGTGGTGCCTTTTGTTTATTTTGATGCGGCTGCGTGAAGCTCTCCCGCCCTTGGAATAACATTGAGCACACAACCCAGCTTCTTTTTTAGTAGAGGAAGTAACTTGATGTAAGAAAATACTGAGAAAGAAAATGGTACTTTACCTACAGAAACACGGTAACTCAATACTCAGAACCCTCGGTTACCTATTTCGAACTTTTCGGATGAAGTTATTGAAATAAAGATATTTGTCAGGCGCGAATGTTACTTCATACGTTGGTACTTCTTGTTGGAAATAGTCCACTCAAATAGAATAAAAGCAACTTCTTGCGGAAGAGGAATCAATGTTGTTATGAAGGATTTTCCAACAAAAGGATAGAATTTGGAGCTTGGACTTTCTCAGCTCCTGTACTCCATAGGTATTGGAAACAAGTCTACCAAGTTGGATGGCCAATTTACCTTCCTCTCGAAGTATAACACGAGAAACTTATAGCAAACTCGTTGGCGTAAAAAATATTGATTGAGAACTCCTTCTAATTACCCGTTGTAAATCATGATTTTATGGATCATGTTGAGAACTTTCCGGATTGACGAACATTAACATGATAGAGATTTTGATGACTTCTTCATGTACCGTGCCTCCTATTGATCTTATCATGATTAAATCGACAAGCAATCAGCTTGATCCTAGTCTACCACTACCACCCATCATAGTTTAGCAATACGTATGAAATTAACTTTGCATAGAATAGGTATCACATAGTTTTAGTACTATACCGAAGGCAATGAAATTCGTAGGGGATCGTGTAGGCATTACCCCTGAAACCCCTGACAAATTTTGAAGAATAGAAAGCTCCACTACAATTAGCAACAAGCAACAGGAATAAAAATACTGACGAGATTTAGGTATATCAACGTTTGGACTTGAACATGAAGTTTATGTTCAGTTCAAAAATGTGTATATTTGTCTATCCTTGTTGTTTAGGTTTTTGCTGGACTTGATGTTCCTAACTTCTTTCAACATTTAGCTTAGGTACTGACTAAGATACTTAGTAGTAACTAAGATACAAATTTATATGTTAACTAAGCAAAGTATTTAAATTTCAACTGAATTTCGGATTGATTTTGGTATATATATATATAAATTCACATTTATATTCAATCCATTCTCTTGTCCAATTATCAGCATCTCGTGTTATTCTCAATCCTAAATTACGAATACAATCAACTTTGGTTGTCCGCCCACGGTGTTCGGTCCGAAAACATTGATGACGCCATTTCGTCAGTGCCTCCTAATGGGATATGAATCTCGGATTAGGGCGGTGATTGATGGGAGATGAGATGGAAGCTGGATATGATCTTAGCAGGCGAAATTGAAACAGGAAACCAATAATGTTACGAGAAGTTGTGAAGATGAATAGCGTAATTAAAATTTTATTAGGACATTGACAAATCTTTATTTTTTCTACAGTGCTTCTAAATAACTATAATAAAATAAATTAATTAAATTAAAATTAAAATTACATTTAATTTTTAACATCTATATGAATATAAAATGTACAATACTTGTCCCTAATTTTTATAAATTCCGGTTATAAATAACTATCTATCGGCTACGACAAACTAAAAATTTTCGAAGAACCTTAAATACACACCTCCATATAGTTAACTCCATATAGTTAAGTTCAGTATACTTAACTTTGAAAATACATAATAATCTCGAAAAACAAATTCGATCCATGGTTTTCAGGATGACACCCCGTAGTACTCCAAAAATCGTAAACAACGAACCCACGCATTCCGTTGATATTTTGGTAAGATTTCGGGGATTTTATATTGCTTCAGGCATGATTTATCAACAGGGTATACGTATAATCGCTCTGAGTGTCCCAATACGAACATGTTAACAAAATTCGGAATATTGATAAGTGAATTCAGAAATTGACAACATAATATAGGTATTACGAGAAAACGCATCAAAATCATGAATCATCCGTTTGATAGTCCATTACAACAACAAAAATTTATGAACTGCAATTAATTTCGACGGATCACCATATTTTAACATGACAAATCGTACAAGAAGAGAAAGGAAAGGTCTTACTGGTAGGTCTAGGGCGCTCAGGGTCTACCTCACCGTCACGACCGCTCGGTCGTGCGGGTCATTGCATATTCGGTTCCCCTTGTTGCTCTTCGTTGCGGTCGTTATGACTTGGACGTTATGATGATAGTCAATGAAATGACTGAATGCTGAATGACCTACAGCGCTTAGGTTTGTAAAAAGAAAAGGAACAGTGAAATTAATATGGAGAGATGTTGGTCTTGCGATAAATTATCCCTAACACTCGAACAAATACTAACATTTGAAGAAAGTAAAATTATACCTGCGCCCTGTAGGTGCTAAAAATCTTCTGTGGTCCTATTACTATCGTCTTACGTCTAAACAACCTACTCTAGCAGTCGAATGACCTACTTGTCGCCGAAAGGATTAGAACAGATTTATCCTGGCTGCATCAATGTTGGAAGAGCGGGGAGCCACGTGCTGCTGGATTTCTCCGAGCGTAACTTGTAGCTTTGGTTCCGTTTGAAGCTGATTTCAAATTCATCCATTGTTTTCGTTCCTGCATTGTTTACGTCAGGGTGACTTACTAAGATGAAACTATCAGAGCTACAACAATGTTTTAATTAATTTTCACTTTCATTGCAATGTTTGCAAACACGATGCATCAAAAATAGATCATTTTCAAGTTTCGCAAATCAAGTTTCTGTACCTTCCATCGAAGACCGCTTTCAATATATTTATGCTTCGCCTCTTGACTGGTACAAGTGTGAGTGCTCGACATCAAAAATCCAACAAATTATGTATGTAGTGTGAAGCTTCTGAATTGACCATAGGTATGTGTTGAGGAACCATATCTTCTGAATTGAAACAGATCATTCCATGCTCTATGTTGCTGACCCTCCGATTCCTAATGTGCGTAATACGAGTGCTGAAACTAAAGGGTTAATTGGAATAAAAACGTATACCATACATAATTAATTTTTATCTCAACACTTGAAACACTTGCTTAGAATACCAGGACAGGTAGTGCCTACTGTACCTAAATCGCCCAGCCATCCGTCAACCCATCAAGATAATTTCTTTGAACATTATAGACATAAAGATGTAACTAGTTTTTTTCCTTTTATAACCAGTGCAGAGCGAGGATTTTGAAAGGGTTTGCCGCCCGACGTCTATTTATAGAAAGGATTCCGTGGCCCTCCCTGCCGTACCACTCTACATCCCTTCCTAAATCCCTTTTCCCAAGTTGTTAGAGAGATCTTCTAATGACTGCGGTGTAAATAACATCAACCGCGAGGCTGAGAGGGCGCATTATAGAAGGGAAACTCTCCTCTCTTCCCCTTGAAAAGGTGGATAATATTATATCGATGCCGGAGGGCAACAGGTAAGCGTAACCGAGGGGTCGTGGAGCATGTAATGCTAAAACGGGTCGGTAGGCGGCGAGGGTGTTGGTAGAGGGGGTTATAGTATCCATGGAAACTTCTGACGTCATCGGGCGCGTCCCCGCCCCGGGACTCGTTACAGAGCGGTGGGAATGGGAACGATTTCATCGGGAGAGGTCAGGACTTAACCTATTATGTCCCTCCTAATGGACAACCTCATTTCAACTCGTATCGTTCTTTATGGGGTAGGTATGTCATTATGAACGGAGGAAAAAAAATACGAGGTTTCGCATTGTTTTTTTTTTACTGTAGGAACTCAAAAATAGCCGCTTTTTTCCGTTTTAACTATGATTCAGGCCCATAAAATACTGTTTTCACTAAAGTCGTCTTAAATAAAATTTTGCTTTTTGAATCTCATTATGATTTTTCTCTACCCCACAGTTTTACTCTCACCACTATTCACAACATCATCCCCTTCTTATTCTCTCCTCTTCAACCACCAGTTCCTGTCCTCCAGAAATAACCACTCTTTGTCTTGTAATTACTACCTACATCATTTCCATGATGGTATTCAGTCTTGTTTTTAACCTGATTGCAATTTATCATTTGAGTTCTGAAACTTGTGAGTTCTTCTTTCAACCGTCTGTAACGAGTTTCGGGGATTTGAAATTCATATATTCACTTGAAATTACATTTAGAAGGTTAAAAACAAGACTGACTATCATCTGGGATGAATTTAATGATGGAAGTGTGTAAGTAGTAATTATAAGATTTTAATACTCAGTAGAAGGTTTTGTTTTACAACATATTCGCTAGAAAAATTAGCAATGGAATGAAATTAAACTCAACAAGTGTACCAGTGCATCTTTGGAATACTTACAGTTTTTATTTGTCCCAATTCGGAGGGAGCTATGATTAGTATGAGTTCGGATTTGGCATCCAAGTCCTCACATATCCATTGTTCCTGGTCATTGCCTGTTTCAGTTGGTCGTAGCTTTTTACCGCTTACGTAGTCCCAATTACCAGCTCGCCGGAGAACGGCTTGTGCCTGGATCTTCCAGGCATCGTAGTTGTTGCTACGAAGAGGTTCAATTCGGACGTTCGTATTGGAATGACTCATCTCGTCCTTTCCACGAATGTACATATTTTACCAATCAATCTGTTTGTTCTTCGGAAGCTATTCAATATTGCTGGTGCCGGGCATTGCTTCACGTTTGCTGGATCAGCTATAAGTTGGGAGTCACGGAAACAACGGACTGTCGCACAATCGACTGCAGAGAGCGAATATATGGCTCTGACTAGTGCAGCGATGGAGGCAATGCATTTGAAGAACCTGGAAAAAGACAGTGGTATACTGCACAAGAATATCTGCATCTTTACGGACAATCAAGCAGCACAGAGCTAGGCAACAAACCCCATCACAAATGCAAAGTCAAAACACATTGCGATTAAGGAGCATTATATTCGTGAAGTGGTTGAAAATGGAGACGTTCGACTCGAATACTGCCCAACGGAAGACATGACTGCTGACATCTTCACCAAGGCTCTTGTCGGACCCAAGTTCATCATCTTTCGGGAGCAACGGAGCTTGAAGTTGAATGACTCGTGAGGGGGAGTGAGAAAACTCTACTGCACTCGCCCTAACATGTGTATTTGTGCACCCAAGATGCATTGGTACACTTGTGCACCATTATAAAAAAAATAATAATAATAAATAAATAATAAATAACTAAATAAATCATAATCATTTCTTTTAATTTCACTCCATTGCTAATTTTTCTAGCAAATATATTTTTGTAAAACAAAACCTTCTATTGCTTATTAAAATCTTATAGTGATAAGACAAAGAAGGATCATTTATGGTGAACAGGAACTGGTGGTTGAGGAGGAGAGTACAAGAAGGGAATGATGTTTTGAATAGCGGTGGAAATAAAACTGTGGGATAGAGAAAAATCATAGTGAGATTCAAAAAGAAAAATTGTTATTCTAGACGACTTTGGTGAAAACAATGCAATGCAAGCACAATCACATTACACTGAAAGAACATCTCAATTCACAAACAAGGGATTTTTTCATTTTATGTATCAGATACCTAGTGTATTAACTGAGTTTTGAGGTGACAGCGTGAATAAGTGATTGTTATAGAACTTTGGTCGGATCCTTTGCTATTACAGGCCACGTCTGCAGGTAATTCCTTCTCTTTTTCGGGTGCCAAAGTTGCCAAGTTACTTTTCTTCCGACCACTTACTCCGGTGAGGCGAGAAATTCCAAAGACGCTTCAAACCCCACCGGTGCCTCGACGGCCCCACATCGCTCTTTTCCCACGTGTTCTCTATCAATCTTCTGAACACCTTATCAATTTAGGTGCCGCAATGCGTAACTTTTCTTTCACTAGTCAATCAAACTTTGCTAGACCAATATTACCTACCTACCTAACTTAAGAAACACTCCAATGGATGATTCATTTGTTTAGAAACAAACTGGACTTAGGGCTGCAGAGATTTGTTGTTGAACAAGGTGCAACTATTGACAGAAAGCAACCTAGGTTTTGACCTCTCAGTCGGTCGCCGTTAGTCCCTCGTTCCGGGTTACTATTTCCCTAAATTGTGTGGGCAAAACTTAAAAAGTTGTGGCAAATTTGAAATTTTCAAGTATTGAAATTGAAAAACTGAAATATTGTCGCTGGAATCATCAAAATTGAACAATAATTGCCAGAGAAAAATGGGAAAAACATAACTGAATAAACGGTTTTCCCATTTATCTCTGGCAATTGTTATTCGATTTTGGTTATTCCAACGGCACTCTTTCTGTTTTCGATTCCATAGAGCCATCCATTAATGCATTTCTAAAATCCCTGAAAATTTCAAATTTAGCTACAACTTTTTAAGTTTTTGCCCCTACAATTTGGGAAACACTAAACCTGAACGAGGAACAACGACGACCGACTGAGACCCCCTTAACCGTCTTCCTTAAGAAACTCTTTATAATTGTCTCACATTTCAAAATATGTAACTGCTAAACATTTCCTTCGTCTCCGAAGCGACATAACCTATTTCAAGAATGAAATAGCTAGGATAAAATTAACTCGAGTTTATAACGTTGGAAACGGCAAAATAAATGAAACCACTTCTCCCTCCAATTTCCCAGATGCTTGATAGTACTCAATTTCAAGTCTGTTGAGGAACAGGTCTTCCTTAAGTCCCTCCGGTATGAAAAAGAGAAATAAAAGAGAAGGTGAAGGATTGTACCGTTGGCGAGGATGACTTCCCTCGGAAAGTAATATCCCCCTCCTCCCCTTAGGCGGCCTCAATCGCAGTAAAAATACCCGGAATATTTCAAGTCTTTCTCATACCCCCCCCCCCCCCCACCAGCCACTCTCACAAACATCTCATAGCTTTTTTATTCATCTCTTTTTGTCTTATTCTAATCACGTTTTTTTCCTCTTTTTTTAGTACTGCTTCGCGATATCGTACCGTCGAGAGAACCTGCGGCAGTATGAATTGAGAGCAAGTACGGAGAGTGACTGCAAAGCTTGGATAGAAGCAATCAGAGAAGGAAGGTAATAAGATTTAACTGGAATATTATTCTCTGGTTAAGTACTCCACTAACATATTGAATTTGTTATTTGTTAGTTGATCTTGAAAGTAAACTAAAATAGGTTAACATTTGACTTACATTCAAGGAATCATGGTTGCTCTAATTTGGACTCCTCACTGCCAAAATAGACCGAAAACCTCATACAATTCAACCTGAAGGTGGTCCATGTGGCACTGTTATGTAAAAAGGAAGAAATAGGCGACAGGATGGAAAAATCGACTTGATCGATTCTTATGTAAAATTCCAACAGGAATCGAATGGTCACAACACGGTTCGTAAAAATTCAGCCTTAAACGCAACACGAGACTCTTGTAATTGCACAAAATATTACTATTGAAGGTATTTCATTGAAGAACCCGAGAATTAATCTCTGGAAAACGAGGATAAGAGCATGTTCTGATAAAAAAAATAAACTTTAGAGAAAAAAATTGCATTAAGTGAAAAATTTGGTTTTCAAAACAACGTAGCAGAAAAAATTTTATAATAAAAGAAGTGTTTTCAAATTAATTTCAAATTTTTTCAATCATTTTTAGAATTGAATGGTTCCACAATAAGGATAATTAATTACTTATCTGATGAAAGTTTTATTACGTTTTTCCGTCAATTTGAGACAGTGTTCAATTTTTAGAAACGAATGAGACCACCAAGGCGATCATCTATCGTTAAATGAGCTTTTATTGTGGAATTAATAGGAACACGTGGCATAGTCTAGAGAACCCCCTCTCCAAGGACCTACCTACCCCTGGTCACCCTGGGAGGTTCTATTTGAAATCTTATCCTCTTAGTATTTTCACTTCACATTGCTACTCAATGTTTTGTCATCAAGCAGTTTTGAATTTTGAAATTATGTGTCTCATCAATGCCAAGTCGGGTGAGCACTAAAGGTGAGCAGGTGAACATCACAAAGAACGACTGAACACATAGAATCTCACATAGAAATGCAACAAAATGTACACACTATTGAGTGGAATTTGAATCCAAAGACCCAAAAAAATTCATAAGTTACCATAAATTCATCAAAATCTGTTAGCTGATATTTTTCCAAATCGGAAGATAAGCTAATTTTGATAAGGTTTCAACTTTGACGGCTTGTCAATCTATTCCATATATTATTTCCGACGAGTGTTGTAGTGTGACGATTTTACATCGGCCTGGCTCAAACGGTAAAATAAATTTCCTTTCCCCCCAGAGAAACTGGGAATACAGAAAACCGCTCACGAAGGGAGAAAACAGAATTAAACCGATCTGGCCCATAATAACCTTTGCATAAACACATAAAGCGGGGGTTCGAGCCTTCCCCAAACATCCCGGCGAAAAAGCTAATTGAGCAATACTGTTAATTAGGGCGGCAACTGTGGGCGATCGATGAGAACCGTAAGTTGTCATTAGCACATTTGCCTTCAACCGACCGAGAGAGTTCTCGAACTGGCTATGAAATTAAAAAACATTGTTTTTTAATGTTCTACTATACATTCAGAATAGCTTAACTAGTTCGTATGTTGAGATAACTTTAAAATTGCTTTCCGGATGTAATTTCACGGAGGGAGCCAATTTAAGACTGCTGATTCTGAAGAGCAAATTGTGATTCTCTCTGTCACTTGGGTGCGTTAAATTTGCAACTGGTGGCCCCAAGAAGCTGAATTTCGCAGAGAGCCTATATCTGAATATTTTTCTACTACAGTATTGTTAAGTTTAATAAGAGTCTAGCCCCCAACAATCCTCTGGTGGCCCCAAGAAGCTTAAATTTCACAGGTAGCCTATCTAACACTGATGACTCTGAATAATAAACTAAAATAGCTGGGTGAGCTGAATTTCTCGCTTTTCTGACGATAACACTATTTATTACGATCAAATCATTGGCCTGAAAAATGGAAATTTCCAAATAAAAATTTAATTTTGCGGCAGCATACTTTTTCACTTTTACAAATAGCTTAAGAACTACCGGATAGCATATTTAACGCTCCTTTTAGCGGAACCTTCATAGTTTAAAGACCGAACAAAAACCTTCAATTTTCACTATTATTTATTTACTTTCTCCTTGCTCGAGTTCAAAGATTTATCATTGAGAATACGTAGGTAATAATTTAAAACGAAGTATGTGCTCGGGGCAGGTGGAAACTGGCATGAGATTGCAACTCCTGCAGAATTTTCGGAAGTCGTAATGCTGAGGGGGGTCCACCTCTGACAGAACAACCGAGCCGTTCATTTCGACTGAACAATGGAGAGACTCCCCTCGTCTACGTCAGTAGACGCACCGCGGGGATAAATAGTCGTTGAGCCTCAACTCTGGGTTTCCACCGTGACGCCCTAGGGAGTAGCGACCTCTCCTCTTCTTTCCTCTACCTCGCACTTCATTCGCGTTCTCTTTTCTTCGTGGCGTCCATTTTCTACGACAAATCACTGGAGTCCTACAGCGGCGGTAGAAATGAGGAAACATCTCCGGTGTCTCTCTATTTTCTTTACTCGTGAAAATTAGATCTTCTTGTAGTTTAACCCATTTTAGGCGAAAACTCAAAATTTTGATATTCACAAACTTTTTTCATAGATTATAGTCGAGATTGATCCTAGATACATCGCACCCCTCGTGGAACAAGGAAACAACTCGAAAAAGGTGATTTTTGGGATATCAAGTTTGAAGTTTTGCCCTTTTGGATCATTATTTTTAATAACGAACCTTTGGAATCGACCAAGAAAAAAAATGTTTAACCCCTCCCCTCAAAATTTGTTGGTTTACGTTTGTAGAATCAAAACTCGGCGCTTTGCGCCTCGGCGGGGGGCTCCGCCCCCCTGCACCTCCGGTTTATTTCTTTTTCCATACTCTGTATGAAATCATAGGAACACAGAATGTGTTTTTGCGATACTAGTCATCCGTTAAATAAAAAACAACAATAATAAATGTGGAGTTGACATTAACATGACAACCAATAAACATATCACCAGATGTTTTTTCTGTCGCTTTTTCGTGACGATTTTTTTTCGGTAGGTCATCGCAAAAACACATTCTGTGTTAAAATCGAATAAAAATTCGGCGTCCGTCTACACTTTCCTCAGTTAGCATTGACCGTTTTCGATGAAATTTGGTATGTGGGCTCCATTTGGGGTCTAGTTGTGCCCCGAAGATTTTGGTTGATGGAGGTCACTTCTAAGGGTTGAAAAATAAGGGTTGAAATTTTGAAAACGCCCTAACTTGAAAAATTTTGATGAAAGGTATTGTTTTCCCTTCAATTTAAGATGCCGCGTACTGCGGACGAACAAAAAAATGTTGTTTTTGTTTTCGAGTTTTTTTTTAAATTTGAAACTTTCAAAATGATCGTAAAAATAATGTTTCTTATTGCTCCTTGTTACTACAAATAGAATCAATAATTTTTACATCAACGAACAGTATTTTTGCTATTGTTATTCCACCACCGATTTTGACAAAGGTTTTTGACATGATATGTCAAAAATTTGTCCGCGAAAAAGCGTTACCCTGTTCGACTTGTTTCATTTGCCCATTAGCTGCATGACTGAAACTTTCTGTATTTTCTTCATTTCTACAAGTTGCTTTCAATTTCCAGTTTCAACAAGTTGCTGCTTCAAAAGGAAGAGCTCGAACAAAAACACCTGCACCTCCTTCAGATCGTGGAGAGCGAGAAGACGGCCAAGTGGCAGTACACTCAACAGTGCGAAGAGCTCGCGTCCGAAATCAAGAAATTGAGAGCAGAGGTAAGATAACCAACAAAAAGAGAGCGTAAATACAAGAAGTTGAATTGGAAAACGCTGCAAATCATTGCTCAAAGGTTTATTATTTTCTGTATAGATCACCCTTCTGTATAGATCACTGGTTCTCCATCAATAGCACCTACCACCATCTGTATTCTCCCTTGACCTTCCCTCTCAAATTTCAGCTTCCTGCGTTCAATAGGATTGAAAATGGCTTCGGAGCTCACTCAGCTGATCAGTGATCTGAAGAGTGAAGAAGATCTCCTCGAATGCTGGAGACGCCTGGAAGAGCACTTCCATTCAATAGGATTGAAAATGGCTTCGGAGCTCACTCAGCTGATCAGTGATCTGAAGAGTGAAGAAGATATCCAAAATAATGGAGACGCCGGGAAGAGCACTTCCATTCAATAGGATTGAAAATGGCTTCGGAGCTCACTCAGCTGATCAGTGATCTGAAGAGTGAAGAAGATCTCTTCGAATGCTGGAGACGCCTGGAAGAGCACTTCCATTCAATAGGAGTGAAAATGGTTATGCACTTTCACATGCGCAAACGTGAATTCCTTATAACAGCCATAACTTCTAAGTTTTTCATCCGATTTCGACGAAATTTGTCAGGATTGTTCAGATTAGCTCGTAGGTGGTCCCCTATGAGGGTAGTGGAAGGTACTTAGAGATTGATATTTTCAGATTAACTACTATGCATCGCATCATCTATGCAATCCTGTTATGGATACGAGGAAGCTATGTGCCACACCCACTTGGCAGACTTTTTTTATTTTACTATTTTTTTAAACATCTCTGCGATTAAATAAAACTCGAAGAAACAAAAACTGGTATGTTAACTCAAAAAACAAAATCACAAAAACGAGGAAATTAATATCAATAAATTACAACTAGATACCAATCGTTACTCGAAAAAAAAATCATAACTAATGTTTGGTAAGTCGTCTCGATCAACTCCTAATTAGGCTTTCCTTTAAATTACTGTAGCCAAAGATGAAGAAGAAATTATAAAGAACTTGAGAGTTATGAAGAAATCGATTTAGCCTATTTTTCAACTCATTGGTGAGATCACAATCATCTATAAACATGATATGATACGTACAATCATCACCTCGAATGCTGGAGACGCCTGGAGGAGCAATTCCATTCAATAGGATTGAAAATGGCTTCGGAGGTCACTCAGCTGATCAGTGATGTGAGGAGTGAAGAAGATCTCCTCGAATGCTGGAGACGCCTGGAAGAGCTCTTCCATTCAATAGGATTGAAAATGGCTTTGGAGCTCACTCAGCTGAACAGTGATCTGAGGAGTGAAGAAGATCTCCTCGAATGCTGGAGACGCCTGGAAGAGCACTTCCATTCAATAGGATTGAAAATGGCTTTGGAGCTCACTCAGCTGATCAGTGATCTGAGGAGTGAAGAAGATCTCCTCGAATGCTGGATACGCCTGGAAGAGCACTTCCATTCAATAGGATTGAAAATGGCTACGGAACTCACTCAGCTGATCAGTGATCTGAAGAGTCAAGAAGCCTTTGAGCAATGATTTGCAGCGTTTTTTACCCACCAACATTTTTTTTACCTACCACACCATACTGGCTTCACACCTTCACAATCAAGTTTATAAGAACGCTGCAAATCATTGCTCAAAGGTTTATTATTTTCTGTACAGATCACCCTTCTGTATAAATCACTGGTTCTCCATCAATAGCACCTACCACCATCTGTATTCTCCCTTGACCTTCCCTCTCAAATTTCAGCTTCCTGCGTTCAATAGGATTGAAAATGACTTCGGAGCTCACTCAGCTGATCAGTGATCTGAAGAGTGAAGAAGATCTCCTCGAATGCTGGAGACGCCTGGAAGAGCACTTCCATTCAATAGGATTGAAAATGGCTTCGGAGCTCACTCAGCTGATCAGTGATCTGAGGAGTGAAGAAGATTTCCTCGAATGCTGGAGACGCCTGGAAGAGCACTTCCATTCAATAGGATTAAAAATGGCTTCGGAGCTTACTCAGCTGATCAGTGATCTGAGGAGTGAAGAAGATCTCCTCGAATGCTGGAGACGCCTGGAAGAGCACTTCCATTCAATAGGATTGAAAATGGCTTCGGAGCTCACTCAGCTGATCAGTGATCTGAGGAGTGAAGAAGATTTCCTCGAATGCTGGAGACGCCTGGAAGAGCACTTCCATTCAATAGGATTGAAAATGGCTTCGGAGCTCACTCAGCTGATCAGTGATCTGAGGAGTGAAGAAGATTTCCTCGAATGCTGGAGACGCCTGGAAGAGCACTTCCATTCAATAGGATTAAAAATGGCTTCGGAGCTTACTCAGCTGATCAGTGATCTGAGGAGTGAAGAAGATTTCCCCGAATGCTGGAGACGCCTGGAAGAGCACTTCCATTCAATAGGATTGAAAATGGCTTCGGAGCTCACTCAACTGATCAGTGATCTGAAGAGTGAAGAAGCCTTTGAGCAATGATTTGCAGCGTTTTTTACCCACCAACATTTTTTTTACCTACCAACTTTTTTTACCTACCAGCTAGGTACTACCTACTACACCATACTGGCTTCACACTTTCACAATCAAGTTTATTAGAGAGAACTAAACGCTTCACACTCGATTGGAAAAATAGAAAGCTTCATATGGAAATTTGATTACTGGTTACGCAGAAGGCAAAACTGTATACAAATCGAAGAAATGAACAGCGATCGCATTTTAGTCCGATAAAATTTGAATGGAGATTAGACCTCTTTTGCGATTCACACTCATGATTCTGTTTTATCGAAGGAAAACCTTCAAGTACTCGTAGGGACCGAACGGCTTGTCCTACAGAGCTCCGGGTGGTCTCAAAAATGTTTAAAAATTCAATACTATTTAAAATTGGTGAAAAAACGATACCTTTATTTCGAGAGTTTTCGAGCTAGGGCACTCTTGAAAATTTCAACCCTTAATTTTCACCCCTTAGAAGTGACCTACATCAACCAAAAGCTTCGCGGCACAACTAGACCCCAAATGGAGCCCATATACCAAATTTGAACCAAATCGGTCCAGTGTTGCTAAGAAAAGTGCCGCGTACGGCGTACGGCGGACGGACGGAAATTTTTTTATTCGATTTTCGTATTCTACGTACCTTGAAACGTAAAACATCAAATTTTGAGGGGGGGTTAAAAATTTTTATTTGTTGCTCGATTCCAAAGGCTTATTATTGAAAATAATAAACCAATAACTAACCGTTGTGTAATAGTTTTTAGAGATTTTTTACTTTACAGGTTGACTTCGATAACCCTCTCCCAAAATTTTCAATTAGTGGCCAATTTTTAAAATCAAATCAAGGACCACATTAGGTGGTTTGGGTGATGAGGGAGGAGTTCGATGGTTTTCTATAAATTGGACCAAGGATCGAAGAAGTCGGATGGTCCCCTACGAATTGTCTCGATAGTAACTTTCATAATAGTGATTCTTACGTGAACATGAGTATGAACCCGTTCCTCCAAGTTTAATAAGACATTGAATACGAATCGGCCTCCACCATCTCTACTGCCTTCACTGTCAGCCTTCTGTCAGAACCCTCCTCATTAGAGCATCTTATTTGAAAGCGTTCGACGAGATCTTCAACGTATCTCAACGTATATCCGGTAACCGTCAGACGGCTTAGTCCCAATTACTGGAGATGTTTGACAATATTAATGTTTATATTTGAGGGATCTTAAATTTTTTCAACTTTCTCAGCGGATTTTCTCATCTTTTCCAAGAGTAAAATAAAATATAACACGAGTTGAACGCCATCATCGTGAATGTTAAAACAATTTATCACAAAAACAATCAATTTGTTACCAAAATGAAATGAAGTCGATCAAAAAGTATGATGCAAGTTTTTAATTCATTAATTTCCTTTCCCATACGATTCTACGTACAATGGCATAATAGTTAATTGCCGCTCCAGCGAGAGAAGTGTCGAGCAGCGTCGCCTTCGGTGCTTTTTAACACTTTGTTTTTTGAGCACCACTTATTAAAGAAACTCGACAAAGGGTTATTTTTTGTCGTAGAGGTTGGAGATAAACGCCGGAAATGAAACCGTGAGAGGGAGAATCGGGGTAGGAGGGAAAATACGAAAAAATGGAATAAAAAGCGGTTTTCAACACCGACGCGGCCGGTCCAATTAGTGAAAAGAAGAATCGAGCGAGCGCGTCGAAACGAGAATTCCTTCCTCAGTGGCTCAATTTACGACAATGGATGGCGGTCGGTGATCGATTATAAATTGGAACCGGTGAAAACGTATTATTTCTCTTCTTTATTCTCTAAAACGTTCGACTTAATTAAGATTTTTCCTGCGTTGATTGTCGGTTGCGACCTCATCGACCTGGTGAGAGTAGAATGATGGGTCATTCAGCGTGTAGGATTGATGTTACAATATTACTGTGTTATTAGCCGATTACCCGTGCGTTGCTGGTATCCACTATTGCACCTCGCTGTACTCCACGTCACGAACGGATATTAGGCCAATTTCCGTCATTCTTTTGCGATTCACAGTCGTGTTTCAGGTTTATTCTTGGTCAACGAGCATTCTTTCGCCGTTCAGGCATAGTCAAGACTCAGAGTTGGGAGGTATTCCTGTAATGGGAATCGAAGTAGCTATTACTTTTTCTGATTACAAGAAATGGTAATTGAAAAAACCCATTCCCATTACTTGTAATCAGAAAAAGAAATTGCAATTTAGTATATAGATTGAGTTTTAGATTAGTATTTAGTTTTAGATTAGTATTTAGTTTTAGATTAGTATTTATTGACATGGATATGTCTTAGTTCTGGGGGTCATTCCAAAAATTTCGACACACAAACAATGCAACGCGTTTTTTCTGATGCTGTTGAACGCAGGAAGCTGAAATTTGAGAGGCAGGGTCAATCGATACATACTTCTATACATCATCAAAGTTGATGATCACTGATCAGCTGAGTGAGTTCCACGGCCATTTCCTCTCCTGTTGAAGGCAGGAACTAACTTCCTCATTTTCCACCCCACAAAAATCGTTCACCACTCATTGGAAAGCTCTCAATTTATTAAACATGGTACATGGTCCTAATATAAATGTACCTGTACGGAAAGCTGAATTATGCGCATGTTTACTAACATAATATGTTGGATGACGATACCTATTTTCCTCTCACGATCATGTAGACATCTCATTTGTTACCCACGATCATATTATGATCGTGAGTAACAAATGAGATGTCTACATGATCGTGAGAGGAAAATAGGTATCGTCATCCAACAGATCCCTTTGAAGTGTTACGGAGGCAGGAACAATAGAGAATGCTGAAGGCGCCTGAGTGATCACTGATCAGCTGAGTGAGCTCCAAGGCCATTTTCTCTCCTGTTGAACGCAGAAACATGAAATTTGAGAGGGCGGGTCAATGGAGAATGCTGAAGGCGCCTGAGTGGTCACTCATCAGATGAGTGAGCTCCAAGGCCATTTTCTCTCCTGTTTAACGCAGGAAGCTGAAATTTGAGAGGCAGGGTCAATGGAGAATGCTGAAGGCGCCTGAGTGGTCACTGATCAGCTGAGTGAGCTCCAAGGCCATTTCCTCTCCTGTTGAACGCAGGACCCTGAAATTTGAGAGGGCGGGTCAATGGAGAATGCTGAAGGCCCCTGAGTGTTCACTGATCAGCTGAGTGAGCTCATCATTTAAATTGCCATCATAAGACATATCCATGTACAGATGTATCTGCATGCAGTGTAGATACTTTGGTTTCTTTTTATATTTAGTTTAGATTAAAATGAATTAATTTATAAGGAAATTTTTTAATGTTAGTCAAATTGTAACATTATTATTTGAAACAATAACAAGCAACATTATTTGATAAATGAAACATTACATTAATATTAAATTGTATGGCTGTATACAATATTGTATTGCCAAATAAAAGTTTTTTAAAAAAATTGCAATTTCGATTACTATTACAGGAATTTGAATGGAGGAATGGGAATGGATTAATCCCATTACACGTCTGTAATCCCATTACATGTCTGGAATCCCATTACAAATAAAATTAGAATGATTTTAAAATTATTTTAATTCTTCGCATGTATAAAATAATATTTTCTTCATTCTAAGTCAATAATTATTCTTTTTCTCGTTTTAAAACAATGGGGGGTGCGCCTTGATTTTTTTTAGATTTTTAATCGAAAGTAGACTACATCCTGAGAATTTTCGCACCAACCGCGACCTTCTAGCGTGAGTAGATCTGTTTCTATGATTTTTCAAAGTTTCGACCGTTTATGACGTCACGCGCCCCTCTCACCTGGGCGGGACCCCCCAGCCCACTGTGACGTCATAAACGGTCGAAACTTTAAAAATTCATAGGAAAATGTCTTCTCACGCTAGAAGGTCGCGGTTGGTACCAAAATTCTCAGAATGAGGTCTAGTTTAGATTAAAAATAACAATAAACAGTTTTTCCTACCCAGGCGCACACCCCATTTTATTTCTTCTTACATCAAACAAAGTAGGTATGATTCTTCTCAATTGAAAATAATGCGATGGTTGATATTTTTGTTAGGCAATGTAGTAGGTACCTTACCTATCCTATACCGACACAGCTTCAGTTTAAAATTTGAAACCGTTCGCCTCGAAATTTTTGTCCGAGAGCCGATTTGACTTTGGGGCATTAGTCATTGTAGTGAATGAAAATAGTCTCTTCGCAACGGCCGAAGACGGTTGGAACACTTTGGTCTTCATAAACACTTTTTTCACAGAAGAATATTCAAGAAAGACTTAAGGAGACTTCTTTTTTCAAGGATACTTAAGTCTATTGAGTTTTCCATAAAGAAATTGAAATTGAATTTCACAACCAAAATGGTAATGTAAATACTAATGCCAATTTATTTCTCACTGAAAAATAAAAATCATCGTCGGTAAAGGGATTCCAGACATGTAATGGGATTACAGACGTGTAATGGGATTACTCCATTCCCATTCCTCCATTCCAATTCCTGTAATGGTAATCGAAATTGCAATTTCTTTTTCTGACTAGAGGTAATTGGAATGGATTCTTTCAATTACCATTTTTGTAATCAGAAAAATTGATAGCAAAAAGTAATAGGGTGTGCGCCTGGGTAGGAAAAACTGTTTATTGTTATTTTTAATCTAAGGTAGACCTCATTCTGAGAATTTTGGTACTAACCGCGACCTTCTAGCGTGGGTAAATCTTTTCCTATGAATTTTTAAAGTTTCGACCGTTTACGACGTCACAGTGGGCTGGGGGGTCCCGCCCAGGCGAGAGGAGAGTGTGGCGTCATAAACGGTCGAAACTTTGAAAAATCATAGAAACAGATCTACTCACGCTAGAAAGTCTTTGAAAACTTCAACCCTTATTTTTCACTTCTTGGAAGTGACTAACAGAAACCAAAAGCTTCACTGCACAACTAGACAAGCTTGCTAGCTAACTAGCTTCAGATGATGGACTGCTTTGAGGAGGGGGGGGATGTTTCGGATCAGACCTCCACGACCAAATCCTGATATTCCTCTCGAGTTTTGGGTTTTACATATTTTAAAATGTAAAACGTTCACCCCCTAAGGGGAGTTATTCTTTTTGATTCCAATAATTCGTGGTAGTGAAAATCAACCAGAAATATTTCACCTCTCGAAATGAACACAATACTTCCGCTACCTTATTATACCCGTGATCGATAAATTCGACATCTACCTCACGTTAATCCACCTACCGCAAATTCGGTAATCAAGCGTATCGGATTTCTCCATATTACGGGATTACTCTCGGCCGACCATTTAAACTCCGAAAATAATTAGAGGATTCTTATGTCTTCATTAGTGAAAGAGAGGAACGACGATATTTCTTCTTCCATGCCATTTTCTAGACAGCCTTCTGATTTACGGCTCGTATTAAATCAACGTTGGAAGTTGGTGGGAGCTTCATATTACTTGCAAATGAGACCCAGCAACAGCTATGAGACTCGGGGGAATCTTTGTGGGCTATTATTCTTTGATGGAACGTTTCCCGTAATGCTCGGAATTACTTCAGTGCTCGTTACGAAAACACTTGTTGTAACTAGAGAAACGATTATAACTAGTCCCTAGCAGGGTTCACCGATGAACAAGGAAAATAGTGGAGAACCGGCTTCTTCTTTGAAAACAATCGATATAGCTTCCTCACTATCAATGATAGGGAAGCTTTGTATTAAGAAATAAATTTAGGTCCCAAAGAACAAAATTTTCATTTGCCTTTTGTGTTTTAGAGCACTCAGAACAACTTTCTGTCTGTCTGTCAATCCGATACTAAACAATTTTTCCGGCTAGATCATAAGATTTTAATTAAATTCTGATGAAATGTGTGGGTTACTCTCTTGTCAGTGTTCTGCGAATGTCATTGAATAATAGGTAAGTAAGTAAGTAAGGCGTTCGTGGTGCTCCGAGCCACCTCAATGTGCATCAGGGGCTCGAGAAAGAGGTGGCGGAGTGCTGATGAACTCCTGGGGTTCAGTGATGGAGCAGTACTTCAAATGTGTCTCTCTTAGTTGCTCGTCTTCCCTTCCTCCATTCGATCCTTTCAACGCTGCTAAATCAAATCAACGAAGATAAGGCTATATAGATGGTTTATTATGGATCGGAGGCTTGGACCATGCGGGCTGAGGATGAGGCTAGACTGCGGATATTTGAGAGAAGGATTATAAGAAGGATCTATGGAGCGGTAAGAGAGGGCCAGGGGTGGAGAGCAAGACAGAATGCGGAAATTGATGAACTATTAAAACATGAAGACATACTCCGATTCATCAAAGCTGGGCGCACCCAATGGTTGGGACATGTCGACCACATGCCGGTTGAGGCCTGCCCGAGAATGATGCTGCGAGCTAGGATGGAAACTAGAAGACGAAGAGGTCGTCGTCGGAGTCGCTGGCTTGATGATGTCTTGAAGCACCTCCAGGTGGTGGGATTGCGGAGGACTCAGGCGGGTGACCGTACTCGGTGGCGGAAGGGAGTTCGGGAAGCCAAGGGCCACATCGGCCTGTAGTGCTGTGTAGTTAGTTAGTTAGTATACATGTTGGAGCAGATACCTTCCCCATTTTATGCAAATAGGCATAAAACAGTCCATGTCCTGTAAAAAATTGCGTAAGGAAGAAGTTCACTTCTCCATGTTTCCTTTCCATCCACGTCTGAAGGTTTGGCACTAGCCGTGCAGTCCAACTTCCCCTGTGTTCTCCTGTCCATATATCATGCCAGTGTTTGGGCTTTGGCTCCAAGACAATTGCTTGTAAATTTCCAACGCCTTTTGTTAGAGGGCAAATATTATAAAGTTTACATAACAGATTCTATTGCGTGCGGCATAACTGAGAATAGCATTTCCACCGGTAGAGGTCAAGCGTTTCTTCGGCTTTCTGATCACATGAACACCATCTAACTTGTTGTTGAGTGGGCGAAATGACGGTCTTAAAATCCAATGACAATCGATGTCATTTGGAAGGTAGATAGGAGGATTGGACGTCATAACAGATCCGATGTGTCTTTTATTCAACGTCACTGACTCAGTTCCTACACATCCCAGATACTGGTGGTAAAAAAAAAGAGCTAATTGTCAACTACCTACGAGGTTGTCCCATTGAAAACCACCGGTTCGTTCGGGCGTGGGTGAACTCCACTCCAACGCAGGAGAGCGCCGAACTGGAAATAGCTTCACTTTTGACCTGAGCGACGTCTGAACCAGTGTTCCCAATGTTTGAGAATTTTTTTCTTAACGTGGGAATTTCTTCCTTTTTCTTCTTCTGGTCCTTTGAATCCTGGGTAACAATATATTTCTGGTTTTGTTTTGACTAAAATTTCTCCCAACGTCTCATGTCTTCCAAATAATCATTAAGAGTCGATTGCATAATTCACAAGGTTTCTACTTCCGAGGAAAGAAGAGAAATTATCGGAAGTCTTAAAATGGCTTACAGCCTTTCTTGTTTTAAACCCCTTCTCGAAACTTCTTGAAAATTACTTCTGATTCTATTTCCTGAATTGACGAATCTCAAAACAGAATTAAAGAGTTTGAAGGCACAACAGGATGTGGTCGAGGGAGTTTGGAAAATTGAGTCAGGATTAATATAATTAAGGAGTGATACACCTCCAAAACCGTTATCGACCCGCGAAGTGAGCTTTCTTGATGTTGGAAACTTAATTATCCGAAGTGCTCCGACAAGGAAAAGAGTGCTTTTATAAGCCTAACAACCTCTCCTCAGAGGCCACACTTACGACAGTGGATTTTGAACCATTTGAAAACATCTCAAGGGATCTGAGGCATTGGAAAAGCTTTAGGTTTCTTATTCTTAGAATTCTGACGTCGTCCTGAATTATTTTGAAATTACTTTTTTTTAAAGTCCTCCCTTGACACATTAAACTGAGAGACCTCTTTTCTTTGTGGAATGGTGAAAAATACGAAACTTCTCTTAATTTGATGGACGGAGAGATAAAAATTCTGCTCAGAAATCCAAGCATATCTGGTGGTAATAAGCAGGAAAGTGGGTAGCTGATTAAGAAAAGTACATATCCAAAAATAGAGGCTACTCGGATTGAACAAGTTTTTCTGCCAGAAACGGAAACTGGTCCTCAGCGGTGACAGGGAAAGTGGTACACAGTAATCTCTTTGGTTAAGTAGGTGTTAGACAAAGTTCCCTACAAACCTGAAATGAAAACTGGTCTAATCCACTTGGCTCTATGACAACCCCGTCAAATGAGCCTGAGGGATTAAAGCAGGGCTAAAACAGTAACTTGAGCCTTCCTTTCTCTGTAGTCGTTTTCAGTGGTTTCCTCCAAGTAACTGCCATTTCAGCCATATTTAAGGGGTTCTTAGTCGGTCGCCGTTCGTTCCTTGTTCCGGGTTAGTAATTACCTGAATTACCAGCGCTCAAACTTTAAAAATTGTACCTAAATTTGAAATTTTTAATGATTTTCGAAATTTATTAGTGCATCAGTCTAGGGAATTGAAAAACCAAAATATTGCGGCTAGAATCATCAAAATCGGAACATAATTGCCAGGGAAACCCCGTTTATTCAGTTAGGTTTCTCCCATTTTTCCCAATGTTCGACTTTGATGATTCTAGCGACACTGTTTAATTTTTTTCAATTCCTATAGTCTGATGCACTCATGGATTTCGAAAATCATTTAAAATTTCAAATTTAGGTACAATTTTTAAAGTTTGAGCCGGCAATTTACGGAAATACTAACCCGGAACGGCGACCGACTGAGACCCCCTTAAGCCTCTATCATTATCGACAGCTCATTTTGAACTATACTCGATTTTCAAAATTCTAGCGACGTGGTGCACAACTAGGCAAATATGAGTCGAATAGTAAATCAACCACATATATGATTAGAGATGATGCAAAAACTGTTTATCAAATTTTGGTGCGATAGTACTAGCTTTCTTGCTCAGACTGAAGATAGATCGTTCTTCCCTGTGTTGTGCATACTATACTTACTGACTACTATCAACCATACTGGGTCGCCTTACTGCCTATCAATCATTCTATCCGAGGAATCTAAAAATCTCGTCTTTTTCCAGCTATGCGCCCTGAAGAAAGAATGGAGGCCGACTCGGCCGATCGGTCTTGGACGAGCGCCTTCCATCATCAGCTCTGGAGCTCCCCCCTCAGACGTTCCTGTCGTCCAGTTCAGCGAAGATTCTGCAGAGATGAGAAAAATCAAGAAGGTGCAGAGCTTCTTCAGAGGGTGGCTCTGCAGAAGGAGGTGGAAGCAGATTGTCGAGCAGTACATCAAAAGCCCACACGCCGAGAGTATGCGCAAACGAAACAGGTAACATATTACAGACAATCGCCGGTCTCTCAGGGGCGGACTATGTTGATTGCTATAAAGAATCTGCATTAAGCTCTAAAAATTATGTTTTCAGCTGTAAATGTACAAATAGGCAACGTTATTTTTCTATGATGACAGGTAAAGTGTACTTTCTTTCAGATATAAGGCATAAATGATGTCCTCTACTGTAAACCGACGTTATTCCTTCAGCTTTGAAACGCAATTACAGTGAAGGTACATGGGCCTGGCCAGCTGGATACTGATTGATATCAATCTACAAAATCCCAACGAGTTCTCGTACCTTATACAGGGTATCCCATAAGTTATCCACCAAACTTCTGGAGTAGTTTTTACAACCAATTTGCAAAAAAAAATGTCACTTAGCAGTTTTCTTTTAACCCTCTTAAAATCCGACTTTTCTGAGTTTTAAGATTTTTTTCGTGTTTTCGACCAATTAAACGGTCATAACTCCCTTAAATTACAGTAAAAAAAGCTGATGAAATGGAGCATTTTTTTAAGCTTTTGAGCCTCTCTAGCAAATACCTTTTTTTAATGAGGAAAAATCATCAACTTTTTTTTTTTAAATTGATTATTTTTAAGTTTGAGGTAAAACTACTACTTTAGCGTTTTGTTTTTCCCCACTGGTCAACGACTCATCTATTGACAAATTTCAAGTTCCTTTCAACGTATCCTTATTTTTAATTTTTGACTGTATATATTATATACTTGTATATTTATGACTGTTTAAATGGTGTAAGGTCAAAACACGAAAAAAATCTTAAAACTCAAAAAAGTCGGATTTTAAGGGGGTTAGAAGAAAATTGCTATGAGATATTTTTTGTTGCAAATTAGTTGTAAAAACTACTCCCGAAGTTTGGTGGATAACTTATGGGTCACCCTGAAAATGGCCAGCTCAAAAGGTTTATATTTATATTCTTTCAGCTGGAAAGAATATAAATGTTGCTGTCAAAGGTGGCTGTTTTTCAAGTTGTAAAGACTAGATTCTCAAGAGGAGATTCTCCTAAGACCTAGATTTCTTTGATTCCTGGTTTTGATGGCATTGCAGTCTCTTGAGCTGAGTCATATATCCCAAATGAATACAATCATATGGCTTACCACGGGTTGTATTTGAATTCGTAAGATTCAATAGTGGTTCGTTCCCAAGGCTTCTGAATTTTCGATATATTTAAGAGTGTAGTTGACAATTCCAGACATTGATGGATCCATGAAGACTCCGATTCTCGACGTGCATCATGAAATCCTGAAGCTGATCTTGAGCGACCTTGGAATTGCGACAGTCTCGTCGTCAGAATAGCGCACTTAGCCATAAATTAGGCATACAGGGTGTAAGCCTACCTGGTCTGCCATACTGCATGAGTCGATTTTAAAATAAATTTGCAACAACAAAAGTCTCTTAGCAATTTTCTTTTAAAGGCTTCGTTTCCGAGATATTTTAATTCTTAAAATTTTTTCGTGATTTCGACCTTATATTATTAAATTGTTTATAAAACCTCTAATTGACTGTGACAATTACAATTTGAGGATACCGTTGGAAAGAGCATTAAATTTCCTATCGGATAGGTCCCTTGCATTTTTTTTAGAGTCAAAGTTTAAGACATGAAAAAGCCCTCTGAAAAGAAAAATTTACGTAATTTGGGAAACCTCGAATTTTTTCAATCTCAAATTGAACTGCAAGAAACAATATTTTTCCAAGATGCAAGAACATTGAAAACTGCGCCAAAATCTCAGCTTTCCAATGGTACAATCAAAAAATATTTTATTACCAAATTTAGGGGAGACATTTGTGTTTGAACGCTGATAAACGCCCACCCACCCCCTCCCATCGTCCGACCCCTCAGATCGTCTAGGCGGAGCGCTGATTTCGTTGAAAAAATTCACGTTTTTCCGCGTTCAATCACAAATTTCTCCCTAAACAAATAAAATATTTTTTAATTATACCAATCAAACCTGAGATTTTGGCGCAGTTTTACTTTTCTTGCATCTTGAAAAAATATTGGTTCTCGTAGTTCAATTTGCGATTGAAAAAATTCAAGCTTTCCCAAATCACTTGAAATCCTCTTTTCAGAACGTTTTTTTATGCCTTAAACCTCGACTCGAAAAAACGTAAGGGGCCTATCCGATAGGAAATTTAATGCTCTTTCCAACGGTATCCTCAAATTGTAATTATCGCAGCTAATTAAAGGAGTTATGACCTAAAGTCAAAATCATGGGGAAAAGTTTAAAATTAAAATAACTCGAAAACGAAGCCTTTAAACAAAAATTGCTACATTTTTTGTTGCAAATTAGTTGTAGAATCGACTCGTACAGTATGGCAGACCAGTTAGGCTTACACCCTGTATAACAGGGGCATATGCTACCTTTTGAAAACCGACCCACATGATTCGTCATCCCATTGGAATCAGCATGCAAGGATCGGCATTGTTATTTTGTGACACCATGAGTAGCAAAATTCAGATATTTGAATAGGGGAAGACATCGCGACACAATCTAACGGCCATTATACACAATGTCCTACAACTATAGTAATCCCCGTAGAACACCAAACGAGGTAGAAAGCACTACAGAGTCGGCCACATTAGCTCAGTCCATTGCCCACATAAAGGCGGTTTCCTGGTCAAGGAGGACCCCAACAAACAAACGGCTTTCAGGGCCCCGGAACTGCTGGTGATTCTCTCTTTCCGGCTTTCTACCTTTGCTTTTTCAATCGTGTAATACTGCAGTTACCTCCCGCTTTTTCACCCCCTCGTCTACTTTTCATCCGAGTCTTCTTTCCGCATTTTATTCCAAATCGAAAAAAATATGAAATCCGTGTGCATGTATCAGGATAAAAAAAACTGCGCTTTTTCCCATTTTTTGAGGACAATTAGCACATTTATGAAGTTGCATTTGAACATTTTAATTTCAAGTTTCAAGAAGAGCACCTAAAAATCGAGTAAGACTGGTGCTCTCATTCGTACGTAGTTATAGAACATTATTGACATGAATATGTCTTTTGGCTGGTGGTCAAGGAATTTTTCGCGACACTTTTTTTGCCTCAAAAAATGCAACGCGATACCAGTAAACAAAATCATAGCTAAATATCGGTAGCTATAAAGCAAGGTTACTCCGGAATAATTTTCTTTTTCTTTTGAAAAAACTCTCCGTTTCGCGATTCATTTAAAAATAAATAGGTAGGTATATATTTTGATAGAGAAAAACACTTTATTGAACATTGTGGAAGGAATAAAGGTGGACAAGGACTCCAGTAGTTGTCGAAACGTAATGGATTTGCCAAAAGTTCAAATTGGTATGCCAAAAGTTTGCCGAAAATTCAAATTGATTTATGCCAAAGGTTTTTTTCGAGCGTGCGAGAGAGCGAGCAAGCGAGCGTGAATGTGTGAGATACATATTATGTATCGATTAACGCCTCACACATTCACGCTCGCTTGCTCGCTCTCTCGCACGCTCGAAAAAAACCTTTGGCATAAATCAATTTGAATTTTCGGCAAACTTTTGGCATACCAATTTGAACTTTTGGCAAATCCATTACGATTAGAAGAGATGCTAAGTTTTTGCTCACAAAAATCGAAATAAAGACTCAACCTATAAAGTAGGCTAAAATAAATTATTCACAAAATATCTTGTGTGTATTTTATTTCAACATTTTAATTTTCAAATTACACCTACAACAATGGACATATCCATGAAATATTGTTTTTCCCTCTAAGGGAGAAATTGTTTCCTATATTGAAAAGTGAAAACGATGCTTCTTTAACAATACAATTAACGAAATTAAATACCACAATCAAGGTTTGAGAAAGACACGAATCTCTGGTGGAAGCTTCACCAAACAAAATGATCTTATGACTGCATAGGAAGGAGCAGTTCATTTATCCCTTCTTGAAGAATATGCCATTCAGGGTGGAGCTCCTCAGTGAAGTAGAAATTCCAAAAATTAGGTTCTAGTTGAATGGTAGTTCCATCAATTGAGAGTTACCCAGATTGTCCTGATTTGGACTAGGGATGGGTATCGATACTCGATATTTTAAAATATCGATACTTTTGCACCGATACTCGATATTTTAGTATCGATACTGCACTATCCGATATTTTTGGATATCGATACTTTGGATCCGATATTTCTAAATATCGAATATCGATACATTTCTTTTGGAAAATTCAACAGAATGGCTAAAAAATGAAGAAGGAAGAGAGGCTTTCAGGTCATTACTCTTTGGTTGCACAAATACCGTTAATATCATGGAGAAAATCACTCTGCTTGGACTCTTGATTGTGAAAAATGAATAAACATTGTTGAAAAAATTATTTTTCTTGGGAATATTGGATAATATTGATAGATTGTGACACTTAAGTATCGATACTCGATATTCCAAAATATCGATACTTATGCCCAACGATACTTGGGATATCGATACTCGGATACGATACAGTATCGATACAAAATATCGATACTTTTGCAACGATACCCATCCTTAATTTGGACTAATGAATATCTATTTGTGAACAGTTTCGTCTTATAGTACATAAACGTTTAGATTGTAATACATGATTCATGATTTTTCCGTATAATGGACGGTCTGAAAAGTATGTTTTTCATCTATCTGTTTATTACTTCCAAAGCTTTCTCCTTCTTTCTTGGCTCTGCAGCCCAGGGTATCCCATCTAGCACACTTTGACACACTATTCCAATTTCGGCATCACCAAGTCGAATTCTCCTCCACATTATCAATCCTCTAGTTCCATATATTGTTTGGAGCTGCCTAGTCGGGTCATCTTTTGCTTCCCTCAGAAATGTCCTGCCCACGTCGAGGTCCCAGCTAATAACTTAACATCAATATAACATAACTGCATAACTGGTATATTGCTTCCGAGTCTACCAAGGTAGCGGAAGCTCTGTTTTCACTTTTCAAGGTTAAAAGAAAAAAGTTCTCCAAAATCGAAAATTCCACTCGCGTTTTACGTTTCAGGCCTTTCTGAACAATTTAGGTTCCGTGTCAGTGTGTCGGTCATGAAATCCTTGTAACCGGCATAACTATACGGAGTTATAGTCCGATTTTGATGAAATTTTCAGGGATTGTGCGGGTTGGCGTGTAGACGGTCCTCTATGAAAATCATCACCCCCGGATTGATAGGGGCCGCTGCGCATGCGAAAACGTGAATTCCTTGTAACAGCCATAATTTCCACATTTTCTATCCGATTTCGTTGAAATTTTCAGAGATTATGCGAATTAGGTTGTAGATGGTCCCTGATGAAAATCAAGGCCTTAAAATTGACAGTAGCCTCTGCGCATGCGCAAACATAAAATTTTTGTAACAGTCATAACACTTACAGTTTTCGTCCGAATTTGATGAAATTTTCTAGGATTGTTCAGATTGGCGTGTAGATGGTCCCCTATGAAAATCATTTCCCCCAGAATTCCTTGTAACAGCCATAACTTCTACATTTTCCATCCTATTTTGACGATATTTCTCAGGATTGTTCAGATAGGATAGGATAGATTGCAGTAGGAGAGTTGCAGTAGAGATGGGTATCGATACCCAAAATTTCAAAAACTCGATCCTTTAGTATCGATATTGTTGAAGCTTTGTTTTCACTTTTCAAGGTTGAAAAGAAAATGTTCTCCAGAATCAAAATTTCCACTCGCGTTTTACGTTTCAGGCCTTCCCAGACAATTTTGGTTCCGTATTTGTCTGTGTGTCAAGAAATCCTTGTAACGGCCATAACTTCTACATTTTTCAACCAAATTTGATGACATTTTGGGGGATTGTCCAGATCGGCGTGTAGATGGTCCCCTATGTAAATCGTGACTCTCGGGTTGACAGTTGCCTCAGCGCATGCGCAAACGTCGAATCCTTGTAATAGCCATAACTTCTTTTTTCACCAGATGTCGATGAAATTTTTAGAGATTGTGCGGGTTGACGTGTAGATGGTTCCCTATGAGGTTAGTGGGAGATACTAAGAGATTGATGTTTTGAGATTAACTACTATGCGTCGGATCATCTATACAATCGGGTTATGGATAAGAGGAAGCTATGTGCCACACCCACTTGTTTGTTTTTTTTTTTTTTTGTTTTTTTTTCTTGTTTTTTCATTCTTTTTGCGCCTTCAACACTCATTCCCAGAAACCAGACCCTGGGTTCTTCTCGTTATTTTTTGGTACTATCATTGTGCTCTCGAACCTTCCCCCAGATGTGTTAGGGTCTGAAGAGCGACAATCCTCTGTACTCCTTATAGTTCTCTCGAACATATTTAAGTCACATGCTTATGCGGGGAAGTGTTCGAATTTATAGGATCGCTGCATCTTGGGGACCTGCTTGACGCAGTACTCGCTCGAATTCCAATTCAAAGATCAGACAAGCAAGTACATAATTCTCACTCAGTCCAGCATTGGTTTTGAATTCTGCAGAGAGAATTCTGATTCACTATTCTGCTGGTGGTGCCTCTCATGCAACCTCGTTTTTAGGACATTTCAAATCCTCTTATGGCAGCCTTCAATCTCTTCTCGTTTACACTGCCATACACTGCTTCGAAATAAATGAAGAGGACCAGTCACTCCAGGATTTCTTCAACTACTTGCTTTGGGAAGAAATTCTCAGACCCTTCATAAGGTGTAGTGTGACGAAAATCTATTTACTTCTCAAGTCTTGATCTCAAGCTCAAACTTTCATCTTCTTTGTCGGTTTAGGAAAGTATGAAAGGTCAAGCATTTCAGTCGTCACTGTGATAAATCAACCTAGTGGTCGAAATTTTGAATAATGAAAAAACTATATAGCATTTTCGAAAACAATATGAGACCGGAATCCTTCGATGGAATTTTTAATGATCTTAGAAGAAACATATTCTCCTAGTGACCTTTAGTAATGATTCAGCGTGAATAGCGCGTGATTATACACCATCCCCGTTGTGCTCAATGAATTCTCAAGTGGCACCATAACCGGAGAGATCATCCATCACGGCAAATGATGCTCAAACTTCTCAACGGAGACAATAAATTATATTTAATATTCCACGGAGCACAGAAAGGGGAACTTTGTGTAGGTATTCAGTATTGCGTACGCTAGATTGTCAATCATCTTGGTAGCTCGATCATTTATTTCGGAAACTTACTATATAGTTTTGGCATTAGCCCACTTATCCACATTTGCTGTTTATGATTGCTGTTATTCGTTCACGTGTTACTCAATGAACTTCTCTAAGAAAGGTCGATTCGAATTCGGAAGAGGGTGCCGAATCAAAACTGAAAGTGACTGGAAAAGTCAGATCTGCGATTTGAAAATATATATTAATATCGTCGATTTTATATAATGGATTGCTAGTTAGTGCTGCTTTGATCGTTCTCTTAAATCTTAATTCGCCTCTTTCACATATTGAGCTTGGGATTTTGTTAAGTACAATAGGACCTAAGTAGTGAAGCGGGACTGGGTTACATCCTGATATCCTAGAGCATTGATATTGAGATTAACCTCAGGCAAATAATATTTGACATATTATGTCCAGGCAAATAATATTGGACATGTAGATATTGCTGTGGGTTTTTACTTAGAAGGAAGGCACAACATAATCTATTAATCGTGTATTAAGAGTTTACACCGCAATAAACATTTGTCAACGTGAAAAAGTACAAAAGAGTTCGGAAAAAGTCCCGGATTCTAGGCGCGAACGAATGACGAATGAATAATCCTTTTCTTGAGTGGTGGTAGCCGTTTTGCCTGCCCCTGCGCGTCGCGGCGTGGGCATTGTAGGCACTACAGACATATTATGTCCATTTAGAAAACTGTGAGAGACAATTCTAAATTATTTATCTTCCTGTGCATTCAAGAGCTCAGCAATTGGATATGCACTAACTGTAATATTGAGAGGAACTCAAATCAGTTGTATGGATGATACTGCTAAATTATTTTCTTTACATAGGGTGCTGAAATCCACACATTCTTGAAAGCAATAATAAGTAATAATAATAGTTGGTTTTCCTTCAAAACCATCAGCAATGATTTGACGTAAATATGAAAGTCAGGACAATGATTGTTGGTCGTTCGACAATTTTACCTAATCGTTTTTTATTGAGTCGAGTCGGTAGGTACTACCTGAAGCTAAAATAACTTCGAAACTCAGTTCAAGACTTAGTTGAAACTTAGTGCTTACTTCGATACCACATTTGGCAAATTACCACCTTGAAACAAGTATAATGTACTTGTTAAATGATGGTAAATTATAGTATAATTTGTCTCTATCCAATTTATTGAGAGGAGTGATGGAGATTTCCCATTCCCGCACTTGTTGAATTTATGAAAATGGAAAAAAATTATCAACAGGTCCACCTGTTGAATGGAGAAAAGAGGCTTAGGAAAAAGAAATCCTGCTTCGTTCCGTTATATACACCCAGTTGATGACTTGTTTTTCCAAGTGGATAGACTCACAAATTATCCGCAGGGTAGGTTGCCAGTGATATAAAGTCGGTGTCTTCTAGCGATTCGGAAGGGATCAACAGGTAGGTATTTCGCCTTGAATTACTTCTGCGTGGAGTCTTTTGGAGGAGGGTGGGGGGGGGGGGGGTACTGAAGCCATGCGAGGGTTAGGAGTCTCGTCGTCTAGTCGAACGGACGGCGAGATCCTCATAATTCTACTATATTGACTCTGTTCGCTAGGAAACCTAATAAAAGCGAGCGGCAACCTTTGAAGGGCAGTTATGTCTGAGAGACTTTATCTCAACAGGTCTCGTTTGTGTTTGATTAGCAATTACGGTTTCAAAGGAAGAACAGGTTAAAAATGTAAGGCTAAAGTGGAAGTACCTCTCCTTAACGCATCTCCGTTATTTACTATTATTATGAGAGTTGTCGTTTCAAAAATTGAGGTAGGATCGATTTTGAGTTGTAAGATTCAAAGTGTACCAGTAGACAGGATAGGTAACTACGGGGCTGCTGAGACGAGGAGAGGAATATTGGTCTACACCTAGTGATAATTATTTCCAATATGAACAAAAAAGTCTAAACTGTGTACCCTTATCTCTACTTAGGTTTACAAAGCAGCCTTTAACAACAGAGGAATATTCTTGTCAAGAGCATTTATGCATAACTCTGAGAAAATGTGAAAACACAGTCCCATTTCTCATTGAAATAACTTTTAGATTAATTAATTTAAAGATCGGAAAGAAACAGCTCTTGGTTGAGGTAACCATGTAGAAAAAGTGTTGCTGGATAAAGCATTTTCGGGTGATAGTGCGAACGTTCTCACAGATCTCTGAATGTTATGATAGGTCGAACGATCCCGTGGATAGCTCGAGCAAGTTGTTGACGTCGTGGGGGCTCATGACCGCTAAGAAAGTGACGTTACAAGCATAACTTTGAAAGCAAAATGTTAAGAGAAAAGCGACTGAGGACGTAGCGAAGGTACGTACATCGTCATAGGTCCCCTAAGACGGTAGTTTAAGTTAGAGATTGTTGTTTTGAGATTAGCTGCTATTAGGATTAGGATCATCTATAGTAGGAAGCTAAAGTGCCACACCCTTTGGCAGACGTTTTTCTGAATGCCCGAAAACTGGTACTTTTTTCATATCTATAGCAAATGTGTACCATTATTTTAAAATTTCCCGGATGCCAATAATAAATGGAGAACCTAATTTGTCATGATCTCAGGAAGCCTGCTATCCGTATAATTCGTGTAAAAGGTAGTTAATAATTTTTTTTAAAGAACGTAAGTCCATAGATAGGTAGGATGGTTTGCAAATTTGGAACCCCTAGGTGGGGCATAAAAATCTAGAAAACTTATCAAATCTTTTGCTGGCACGGGGAAAAATGTTTTCCTTTCTCAATTTTATCAATATTTATACAGAACACATTTCCCGAAAATTTGGTTTCAAGGACATACGCCTTTCAAAAAATCCTTTAAAAAGTACTATTTTCTCCCGAGCATATATGTAGTTGACAAGGCAAGGAACGTTCGTTTTGAGGATTCAAATTAACTGTTAGGTATTTTTGTTGTGTTGATCATCATAATGACGCCCACAATTTTGTTATGTCATGTGATGGATTGTTTCAGTCAGTGTTCTTTGTAAAATTCTCGATCACCAAAAATTAAGTACGAAACTTATTATGTATTGTAAAAACACTCTTCGTTAATACATTTTTCTCATAAAACATTCCTGGTGCCTGTTTCATTATTGCAAGTGGTTACGGGCCCAGAATAACGAAGAAAATAAAAACCAGGAAGGAAGGAGAAAATGGCAAGTAAAGTAGAAGAGGTAAAGGTCGAGAAGTTAAAAGACGAGAAAGGGTGGAGCCAGTGGAAGTTTCAAATAATAATAATTTTGAAATCACTAAAACAGTACAAGTTCGTTACTGGAGAAAATAAAAAGCCCGAGAGGAACATAGTCCAAGGAGCTGGGGATGCAAACGCAGATGCGCCTGATATGGCATATGAAAAAGCATTGGAGGACTGGGAAACTGAAGACTTTAAGGTGCAACGACTGATCATAACTACGGTTGACGAAAAAGTATTAGTTCACCTGATGACATGTAACACTTCACACGAGATGTGGGAGAAACTTCAATCCATCTTTGAGCAGAAGTCAGAGCAGTCTCTTCATTTAGTGCAGGCAAAGTTTTTTCAGTACCAGAAGGATCCTTGCGACACTATTTTAGATCATATATCCAAGTTAGAGAAAATTGCGCAACAATTACAAGCACTTGGTGAACCAGTGTCAGAAAACATAGTCATGACCAAGATACTCCTCACGCTACCTTCAAGCTACAACCATTTTTTCAGTGCATGGGAGTCTACACCCTTAGAGCATAGAAGTTTGAAGAATTTGACGGCAAGACTGTTGACTGAGGAGGGAAGGTTGAAGACGCAAGATGGAAGATTGGATTCAGAAAACGCAGCACTAATGGCCAAGAAACATTGGAACAAAAAGTCACAACAATTAGGCCCACAGAAGAAAGCAGAAACAGACGAAAGAGAAGACCCAAAAGTATGTTTTTATTGTAAGAAACCTGGACACTTCAAGAAAGACTGTTACCATTTGAAACGAAAGCAGCAGCAACATACTAGTAAACAAGGGCAGGTATTAGTAAGTCTCTTAAGCAATATGAATTTAGAAAGCGAAAAGGACGAGAATTGGTATTTGGACTCAGGGGCCAGTCATCACATGACATTCAAGAAGGATTGGCTAGTAAATTACGTACCATTTTTAGATCCCGTATACATTGTTGTTGGAAATGGTCAGAAAATACCAGCTTTGGGTAAGGGGGACGTAAAAGTTCTCGCTCTAGGACGAGGATGTAATGAACATAGTTTAGGATCTGTTTTCTATGTTCCAGATATCACCAAAAATTTATTTTCGACGAATTCGTCTAGAGGTCTCACAGTTGTCCTAACAGATCATTCATGTGAAGTAATGAAAAATAATGAGTTAATAGCGGTTGGGTACAAAAATATGAATATGATAGAAATGCAGTTTAAAGTGATAGATCGTGAAAGTGATGTAGAACCAAAAGCGTATTCTCTGCAGCTATGCCATGAGAGATTTGCGCATCAGAACTTGAAACACGTATCAAATTTGCTCAAGGAAAATCAAATTGCAGTAAGAAACAAGGAAAATTTTACTTGTGAAGGATGCATAATGGGAAAACATCATAGAGAATCTTTTCCAGATAGTCTTAGTAAAACAAATAGAGTTGGTCAGCTAATCCACTGTGATTTATGCGGTCCAATGGAAAATACGTCGATTGGTGGATCCAGATATTTCCTTCTTCTGAAAGATGATTATAGTCACTATCGTGTGGTATATTTTGTAGCTCAGAAGACCGAAGTTCCTAAGAAGATTGAACATTTCTTGACGAGATTTAGGACTCAATTCGATCGGAACGTGGACACTATCAGAACGGATAACGGTTTGGAGTTCGTCAACAAAGAAGTAAGAGATTTATTTGAGAAATTTGGAATAAGACATCAAAGAACTGTTAGATACACTCCACAACAGAATGGTAAGGCAGAACGTGAAATGAGGACAATAAACGATTTGGCAAGATCTTTATTGTACACCAGAAAAATGGATTTAAGGCTTTGGGCTGAAGCAGTAAACTATTCTGTGTATACTCTCAATAGGACGGGAAAGAGTGAAGTAGAAGGTAAAACACCATTTGAGCTATGGCGGGGGAAAAAAGCTTGTGTTTCACATTTTAGAGTTTTTGGAACTGAAGCCTATATGCCTAAACCTAAACAGTTAAGAAAAAAATGGGATGCTAAAAGTGAAAAAGGAATTTTTGTTGGATATTGTGAAAACGTGAAAGGGTACAGAATTTGGTTCAGAAAAAGAAATGAACTAGAAATAAGTAGAGACGTGATATTTCTAGAAGAGATGAGAAAACCCGAAAGTGAGTTCGAAAACCTGCAAGAATCCCGTGAGTTGGTAGCAGTACCAATTCAGCCAACTCAGGAAGAAAATGAAGGACAGAAACAAGTGAGGGATGACCTAGAAGAGTCTAGGGAAGATCTAAAAAATCAAGATGAAGTACAGGAACAAAATCTGGACCAAGAGGAGCGACAAGTGAACAGGTACAATTTACGAGATAGGCATAATATGAATCCACCTATCAGATATCATAGTTTGATGGTTTCGCAGCAAATAAGCACAGATGAACCGACGAATTACGAACAAGCAATCATTTGTGAGGAAGCAGAGTACTGGAATCAAGCGGTTCCCACCCCAGGAAAGAAGATGGTCAGAGAGAGTAAACCTGCAGTGGGAGTAGCATACCGAGAAGCAATTGGAAGTCAGATGCATTTGAGCGTTGCGACAAGACCTGGGAAAAAACCTCAAGATCACCATTGGCATGGCACCATGAAGCAAGGAACGTTTGAACCGATTGAAGACATTTTCACTAAGCCGATGTCAAAACAGAAATTTGTAAAATTTCGTCAGAAGAAAACTTGGAGTTGCCTGCATGGATGTTGCCAACGATACTTGAGGAAGTTTGAGTTAATTTGAAGTGGGAGTTTTGAGGATTCAAATTAACTGTTAGGTATTTTTGTTGTGTTGATCATCATAACGACGCCCACAATTTTGTTATGTCATGTGATGGATTGTTTCAGTCAGTGTTCTTTGTAAAATTCTCGATCACCAAAAATTAAGTACGAAACTTATTCTTGTAAAAACACTCTTCGTTAATACATTTTTCTCATAAAACATTCCTGGTGCCTGTTTCATTATTGCAAGTGTTCGCGTAACGAATAAAAATATTTTCAACGAGATTTGGAAACCCATTTTAATACAAAAAAACGGAATTAAGAAGAACTTTGTCTATTTCCACGAAAATAATGAGTTACAAAGTTAAATCTATCTCGACGGCCAGGTAACAAACAATAAATGAAAGTACCTCACAGAGAGCATAGCTTATGTAGTCGCAGGTGAAAGGAAGTTTGAATCCCATAGGACGAGAAAGTGGAAGGCTTGACCAATCAGATTGAAACAGATATAAGTGAAAGGAGAACTTGAATCCTATTGGCTCAGAGAAGTAGAAAGGATTTTTTATTCCACGTGAAAGGCTCATATGGAGATTTGGCCGGAATCGTAGAAGCAAAGTAAGCGGTGCAGATGGTAATGCTTAAGGGGAAGAGAAATGGTATCTTCCCAGGGGAGACCGCCCGAGTGATCCCGAGGGGCTAAAAAAGCAACTGAGTGCTCCAACACACCTGAGTGATCCCTGAGTGAAGAATAGCCACTACAATAGTCCTGAATTGCCTTAATTTCTAAAAAATTCAGCATGAATATAATACTAAAACTACGAAAATTCTCTTATACGATCATGCTGCATAACTGGAACTTTTTTAGTTGTTTTAATAAAATTAACTACATTTTTCTGTATAATTTTTTTATATACATTTTTAAATGCCCAGGTTCATGTCCGATTACCTTTTTTGAGAACTATTCTGATTACAAAAAAAATGTAACGATGAAAAACCGTTAAAACCCAGGAATCGATTTAGAATGCCTCAAAACGGATTTCCATGAAGAAAATTTGAACAAATTTTCATTTTAAATATTTTAGAGCCATTGCAATAGCTACATTTTTTTTACGAAAATTCACTAATAAGAAAAACTCATGAAATTAATTTACCTCATTTAGGTTGTAACGGTTTTTTAAGGGTTATGGGAAAAAACCGTTGAAAGATTTCCCAGCCAGGAAAGAGAGAACGCAGACTACTACTGGTCTCCAAACCTCCCCATACAACCAGCCACTAAATCCTTTTCCTGGAAATGGCACTTTCTCTTTCCTGTTGGTTTTCTTTATTTTTTATTTTTATTTTTTTTTTTTATTTTTTTTTATTTATTTTTTTTTTATTTTTATTTTTTCTCTAACTTAACAAGGTACCTTGATAGGAAGAAACTTATTCTAACAAATCAGACCCTATCATTTAATTATCCTAGCTTCTTGGAAGGTTATATCGGCATCTGACAGGAACTTCAGGGAAGATGTTGGCTGGAACTCCTTGTAGTAATCTGGACTGGAACTTCAGTTGTGAACCCAGTGGGAAGCAGGAACTTCTGATAGGACTTTGAATTCCACCTTTGAGTAGAGATGTTAGAAGGACCTTCTTGAAGTGATCTGGACTGGAGCTTCAACTATGACTCAGAAAAATTAACAAAGCAGGAACTTCTGGTAGAAATCTTGATTCACCCTTCTGTAGGGATTTCAGCAGGAACTTCGAAGAATAGTCTGGAATGGAGCTTCAGCTATTAACTCAGTGAAACAGAACAGGAATCTGGACTGGAGGTTCAGCTATAATTTCAGCAGTAAACAGGAACTTCGGGTATGCATGTTGAATAGAACTTCAGTGTAGCCTCTTTGGTATTAATTTCCCCTTTTTAATGATTGTAATAGAGTTGTGTCGGTCAGGAGTGAACGGATTGAAAAGACCTTATCTTCAAAACGACCTGGTCTGAACTGAACGGGTTGCCAAAATTAACACGGTCATTCGTTCATCAACCCACCAATCGAGTTTTCTGGAAAAATTCCGAAAACAACGTCAGAAGGCCAACAAAACAATTAATTGCCCGCAACATGGAAGTATAATGTATTTGTGTACATCCATGTTTGTACATGGATCAAGAATGTGTGAAAATTACATCAACAGAAAGGAGTGGTTTTCTATGGAAGTGTCAACAGATGTTTTTACATGGAAGTATCAACAACATTTTTACATGGAAGTATCAACGGAAAGGAGTGGTTTTCTAAGCAAAACCTTCCATCATCCAAGAGCAGTATTACGTCCGAATGAACTACGGACTAAAAGAGTGAAAAGTGGTTATCGATTCATTCGAATCGATGACCTGAAAGACAAAAAAGACTCAAAGACTGATTCATACGATTCGAATCAATCTTTCGTTCGTCTTTGTCTTTCAGCTCATTTGATTCATTCAAATCGCCTCCTCACTTACTCGAACTCGTTCAGTCTTTCGACTCAGCATTTTTTCGAGTCACGACCTGAATCTTAATATGGATCCTTATGGATGTTGTTTGTTTGGTTCCAACTGGTTCGGTTTACCGACTCGCTCGTTTTGTTGTGTGACTTCTGACCGGCTGGTTGTTAGTCTTGTGTTTGTCGCCTCCTTTTATATTCCAAAATTTGTTGGTTTCCGGTTCAGAGTACCTACCGGAGACAAGTTTTCTGCACTCTTCGGTTAACCACTTTGGTAAGTGATCGTATTGTAAGAACTCTTTATTATTTTGCAATAAAAAAACCTTATTCATGAATTACTGAATTTTGGTAATTAGCGCATTTTCTTATTTTTCTATGAGGAAAAAAGCGCTAGGGTTGGGTATTGTTACATAAGTATCGATACTGTATCGTATTTGAGTATTGATATCCCATGCACCCTTTTGGCTTGAGTGTCGATATTTAGTGTCTCATTTTAACAACTTAACCGATTTATCAAGGAAAATATTTTTCTTATTCATTTCTTGCCATCAAGAGCCCAAGCTAAGTATATTATTGAACATTATTTCTCCATAATGTTAATTAGTTTTATCAAAGTAATGACCCAACAGCCTCTCTACAAATCTTCATCTTTTCATTTCTTAGGCATTACTTTGAATTGTCCACGAGTAGGTACTGTATCGATATTCGATTTTTAGAAATATCGGATCTAAAGTATCGATATCCTAAAATATTGGATAGTAGGTACTGTTTGTCAATACCTACTAAAATATTGAGTATCGTTACTAAAGTATCGACATTTTGAAATATCGGGTATCGATACCCAGCCCTAAAAAGCGCTCATGTATTCATTTCTACACGACTACTTTAAATTTCAGAGGAAATGCGCTCTTTAGATGCGATTGTGAATAACAAATGTAGGTAGGTACCTATTTAAATTCTTAATAGAAAATTAATAGCAGTTTTTCGTCTTATTTGGTTTTAGGTGGGTTCAGTATTCAGTTTCAAAAATGGGCAAACGAAGTACCATTTGGCTTCATTTCAAGATTACTGAGAACAAAAATGTTGGGGTGTGTAATTATTGTGGGACTGAGATAAGTGTGAAAAACTGCTCAACCGCCAATTTAGCGCGACATTTAAAGTCAAAAACATCCTACCATCCCAACTGGTAGTAGTCTTAACGATTTGGCGACTCGTTGTTCAGTACCTGAAAACTCTAGTGGTGAAGGGGGAGAGGAACGAGCCTCTACCTCTAATAGAAAAGAGTGCGAAGTGTCCTTAAGCTCAAGTTCTGCAATCCCTCCAACTCATCAAACCAGTATGAAAAAATATGTAGACGTCATCAAGCCCCTCCCAATAAATAAAACCAAAATTCTCCACAGACAGCTACTGAAAATGATTGTAAAAGATTACCTCCCTTTTCGACTTGTTGAAAGTGAGGAGTTCTTGAAATTTGTGAGCTTGTTGAACCCATCATACAAGCCCCCAACCAGAAAAACGCTCACCCAGGCAATGCTTCCTGCATGTTATGCTGAAGTGAAGGAAAAATTCTCATTGATGTGAAAGATGCCAAAGCTGTGGCTCTCACAACAGATGGCTGGACGTGTATCGAAGGCGCAAGTTATATTGCTGTGACTGCTCATTTCATTGATCCAAGTACCACTGTGCTAAAGAGCGCCTTACTTGCCTGCTCACGCTTCAACGAGACTCACACTTCTGAAAATATCAGTGCGTTTTTGCTAGAAATGTGTAAAAGAATGGCGCATTGAGAATAAAGTTACAGCTATAGTCACTGACAATGCACCAAATGTATCAAAAGCTGTGTTAGAATCAAATTATCGGAATATCGGTTGTTGGCTCACAATTTAAACTTGGTTGTGCAAGCTGGGATCGATCTTATACACGACGTTCGTTCGAAGGCCAAGGCTCTTGTTCAACATTTCAAACACAGTTCTAAGCGTTGGCTAAACTGGAAGAGGTGCAAAAACAAATGAGTATGCCTACACTGAAACTCAAACAAGATGTACCTACAAGATGGAACTCGACGTACGAAATGTTCAACAGATTACTCCAAAACAAAGAGCCTCTTATCTCTTGCAGCGCTCTATTGCAGCTGCCTAAAAATTTGATTTTGACTCCGACGAGTGGGAAATTCTAAAACAAAGTGTGGAAGTACTTTCGCCATTTTATCACGTCACTGAAGACATTTCTGCAGAGAAATCGCTGTCACTCTCTTTAGCGTTTCTCCTTGTGAGTTTACTCAGACAGCGAATGGTGACATACCAAGATCCACTAATTTACACCCACTAGTTTCTGCTATGGTAACAAAGACCATTGACGATTTTAAACGCCAGGATGAGAAGCAAGGATGCTGGGAAAGTGATGGGGAGAACCAAAGAAGCGTGGGACAACAGCGACCTAATAAATCAGGCAGCTTTCCTCGATCCTCGATTTAAACAAAAATCATTTTTGACTGAATCTAGGTTACTAGTCTGGCCCCAGGACAGTATTGTCGGGTTTCAGCGCTACCTACCGCCACTTCAACTAACTACCATTTGGATATCTTATCAGGTGATCACGCTCGCGACCGCATTACCGTCGCTCCTCTAACTTGCAGTTATCCCAAGATTACAATGTAGCAAAGAAGAACAACACAACAATTGAAAACAACACAAAAATGCAATATCAACTTCCTTTTCCTCGCAATTTAAAAAGGCAGGGAAGTAAAGCCGCCAAACTTAGAAATTAGAGAGTGGTAAAATCGAGGTAAGCCTACTTTTCAGAAATGCCGCTTGACCACGCTCACATCGAGCTGAAAAAGGATAATAGTTCGCTGAAGTGGCGGTAGGTAGCGCTGAAACCCGACAATATTCACCACTAAGTGCATTCAAATCAATTCTAATAAGTAATATTCTTTGGGCCAGCTCCCAACTAATTTCCAAATCGCCGATGTGTCCCCTATATTCCAGAGAATGAAAAATATTACGTAACCACATAAAAAGCTTTGTGGGTAAAATCGTTACAAAACCAAAATTTTAACCCCCCCCCCCCCCCCTCAAAATTTGATGTTTTACGTTTCAAGGTACGTTAGAATGCGAAAATCGAATAAAAAAACGCTTGCTTACGAGTCTTGCAACGCATTGGGACATTCTCATGTCTTTACCTATTGCTTTTTACCTCACTATAGGATTTTATAACCCACCCTCCGTTGTTGTCAGAATGTGAAACGAATCATTAACATAATAACATAGATATATTATGTTACAAATTGACACAATTATTGATATTAAGAGGTAGGTACCTAATTTCAATAAAATAGACGATTCCGGATTAATTATCTTCTACACTCACGATCATTAGTTTGTAAACAAAATATGAGAACAGTTATGCCCATAGCTCCGCTACTCGTATAGTCAATATGTTATGGAGAACATGAAAATGTTCGTTAAATCGAGAGCTTTCCAACGAGTGGTGAAACGATTTTTGTGGGTGTAAAAAGTTTAGAAAAGGAACAAACCTAACAACGGGGGTCGTTCGTTGTAAGCGGAAATCATTATAAAGGCACTGTAACACAATTTCGTTACGCAATTTCGTGACAGTTTTTTGTGCTATGTGCCAGGGCAAAGACATGAAAATGTCAAACTCAAAAATAAATGTTCTCGAGTCGACTTGTCGTGAAAGTAGTCCATGTACATCGCCACATTGTAATCTTGGGATAAATGCAAGTTGAGGAGCGACGGTAATGCGGTTCGCGAGCGTGATCACCTGATAAGATATCAGAAATGGTAGTTAGTTGAAGTGGCGGTAGGTAGCGCTGAAACCCGACAATACTGTCCGAGGGCTAGACTCTCCTAAGTAAGAGCAAAAGTATCAATCGAATTTATAATCCTCATCAGACTACACCCACAGAGCAAAACCAGTCAGTGGACCATCCAGTCACTCAGGTGACTAAAAAAAGGAAAACACGACCTTTGGGACGCTTTTGACTCCGACGTGAGTGATTTACGTGCAAAACGGGACCCCTATGGCTGCTGCAATTATAGAATACGATAAATACTTGGCAGAACCACTTCTACCGAGAGATGAAGATCCTTGAAGTGGTGGCACGAGCGGAAGGGTACTTATCCTCTTTTGTACTCCCTGGTTTTGAAGAGATTTGTGCGTTCCAGCCACCTCTGTTCCATGTGTGAACGAGTGTTTTCAAAAGCTGGAAAACATCAAAACCCAAAACAGGAGTCGACTCCTTTCGAAAAAATTTGTCAAAAGTACTATTCCTTAATAGTCCAGTCAAATTAGCCAAAAAAAGGGGGGGGGGTTTGCATTAATTACGGACAAAGCGAAACTTTATGGGTGACTTGTGGGTGCCTATGAACATGTTTTTAGTATATTCTAGATTCTCCCTTGTGCTAACTTTTGGTGCCCGAAAAACCGCGATTTTCGGCACTTGTTTCAGTTTTTTGCCTATAACTCGTACACGATGCATCCTACGGAAAATTTTACTCTTTCCTTATTAAACAGGATGAATTTCTGCGTCGAATGACCACCTGAAACGTTAAGATCGGTTCAGCCGTTGGCCGAAATCGATTCTTGTGAAGTTGGCGATTTTTCCCCAAATTGGTTGAAAATGGGTACGCTCAAGTTTCAAGGCACTGTACATCAAAAAGGCGTATCCAACCAAAAAATGTCCATAATCAACGTCGTAGAGAATCAAATTTTGGTAAGAAAAGCATCCCCCTTCCACCCCCCCTCCACCCGCCCCTACCAAATGATAGAATAACGAAACAACTTCTGAGGTAAACGAAATTATGAGTATTGGAAAACGGTGTTGCAATCAAAAAATGTCATATAATCCAAAGTGAACGTCTGTTGTTCAACTTACTAAGGCACTGAGGTACTTCGTAATACTAGAAAAGGCGAAGAAAAAACATTCTCCTGGTCCTAACTTTTTTGGTGACCCAAAAACCGCGATATTTTTCGGCACTCTGATTCAGTTTTTCGACTATAACTCGTACACGATGCATCCTACGGAAAATGTTACTCAATCCTTTATTAAACAGGATGAATTTCTGCGTCGAATGACCACCTGAAACGTTTAAGATCGGTTCAGCCGTTGGCCGAAATCGATCGTTGAATTTTGCAGCTTTTTCCCAAATTGGTTGAAAAATGGGGTTACGCTCAAGTTTCAAGGCCTGTACATCAAAAACGGCGTATCCAACCAAAAAGTCACATAATCAAAGTTGTAGAGAATCAAATTTTGTGTAAGAAAAGCATCCCCGCTTCCTCCCCCCCCTCCCACCCGCCCCCTACCAAACTGATAGAATAACGAAACAACTTCTGAGTAAACGAAATTATGAGTATTGAAAACGGTGTTGCAATCAAAAACTGTCATATAATCAAAGTGAAACGTCTGTTGTTCGACCTAAGGCACTGAAGTACTTATAATAATCGAAAAAGGCAAAGAAAACAACATCTCCTAGATTCTTCTTTTTCTGCTCACTTTTTGGTGCCGAAAAACCACGATTTTTCGGCACTTGTTCCAGTTTTTCGCCTATAACTCGTACACGATGCATCCTACGGAAAATTTTACTCAATCCTTTATTAAACAGGATGAATTTCTGCGTCGACTGACCACCTTCATTTTTAGATCGGTTCAGCCGTTTGGCCGAAATCGATCGTTGAAGTTTGGCGATGTTTCCCAAATCGGTTGAAAAATGGGTTGCGCTCAAGTTTCAAGGCCTGTACATCAAAACGGCGTATCCAACCAAAAAATGTCACATAACCAATGTTGTAGAGAATCAAATTTTGTGTAAGAAAAGCCTCCCCTCCCTCCCCCTCCCACCCGCCCCTACCAAATGATAGAATAACAAAACAACCTCTGAGTGATGAGTGTGTCAACGCCAAATATGAGTATTGACAACCGTGTCGCAATCAAAAAATGTCATACAACGTCTGTTGTTCAACCTAAGGCACTGAGGTACTTATAAACTAGGAAAGGCAAAAGAAAAAACTCTCCTAGATTCTCCTTGTGCTAACTTTCTGGTGCCCGAAAAACCGCGATTTTTCGGCACTTGTTTCAGATTTTTGCCTATAACTCGTACACGATGCATCCTACGGAAAATTTTATCAATCCTTATTAAGAGGATGAATTTCTGCGTCGAATGACCACCTGAAACGTTAATATCGGTTCAGCCGTTTTTGATTGTACAGGCCTTGAAACTTGAGCGAAACCCATTTTTCAACCAATTTGGGAAAAATCGCCAAACTTCAACGATCGATTTCGGCCAAACGGCTGAACCGATATCTAAAAAATGAAGGTGGTCAGTCGACGCAGAAAATCATCCTGTTTAATAAAGGATTGAGTAAAATTTTCCGTAGGATGCATCGTGTACGAGTTATAGGCGAAAAAACTGGAACAAGTGCCGAAAAATCGTGGTTTTTCGGCACCAAAAAAGTGAGCAAAAGGAGAATCTAGGAGATGTTTTTTTCTTTTGCCTTTTCTATTATTATAAGTACTTCAGTGCCTTAGGTCGAACAACAGACTTTCACTTTGATTATATTGACAATTTTTTGATTGCAACACGTTTTCAATACTCATA